>JZKD02S0948123.1:102828-149224 GCA_000966675.3 Picea glauca | reverse complement strand
GACTTAGTGGAGAACAGGTGGCCCCACATCGGGGATCGGCATTTCGGTACTCGGGGATTTGGAATATAAGGAATCGACATCACGAGTAGCGATACCCCGAGGATTGACCGTTGACTATCGGCTTTCGGGATTTCGGCGGTTGAGTGGCTGGGAGCAGTGTCACAAATCCCGCGATATCGCGAGACCCGATCCCCCGATTTCCGAAGGGAGGATCGCGTGGAATTATAACTGTGGGTAGAAGACTCCCGAGGGAGTCAGAAGAGCTTGGGATTTTCGGGCCGAGGTTTGTGGAGGTCCTGGTGGTGCGACCGTCTAATGAGGGGCAGGTTGCATCAGAGTGGTATCAGAGACTGGTTATACCTTTTGCTTTCTGAAGAAGAGATAGAAGAGGTATAATGTCACCCAGGAGGGAAAGGAAGTCACCTGGTCGTGAGGACAGGGACGCGCGAAGAAGGGGCAGGCAAGCAGGAAATCCAACAGGAAATGCCGAAACGGAACGCCAAATACGAGATCTCAGGGCGAGACTCGAAGATATGGAGACTACCCAAAGGCATGGAGCCGACGCAGGAGAGTTCAGCGATCCTGAGATTGAGGAGGAAGCTGGACACGACGCGGAAGAAGAGGTCACCGCAGAAGATGCCTCGACAGAGAGGTTGATAAAAGCCATTTCGAGGATGAGCTCGAAGACAAAGATGGATATTCCCGCCTATGAGGGAAATCTAAACGTAGAGGAGCTGTTGGATTGGATCCGAGCACTCGACACCTACTTTGACTACGAAGACATCGAAGAGGAAAAGAAGATAAGGCATGCCATCACGAAGCTGAAAGGACATGCAGCCTTATGGTGGGACGAGCTGCAGGCAGACAGACGTTCCAAAGGAAAATAGAAGATCAAGAGCTGGGATCGGATGATCGCCAAGATGAAGGCGAAGTTTATTCCGAGGGACTACCAGATCACTCTGTTCAGGCGTATGCAGAACCTGAGACATAAGTTGATGACGGTGAAGGAGTACACCGAAGAATTCTACAGGCTCAACATTCGAGCTGGTCATCGGGAGAGTGATGACGAAAAGGTGGCGAGATACCTGAATGGCCTCAGGTATGATATTCAGGATGAACTGAGCATGCTGACCATCCGCACAGTTGAGGATGCGTATCAGATGGCTCTGAAGGCCGAAGAAAAGCTGAGCCGCAAGCAAGGTCAGCGAGGCCGAGGCAGAAGCCAGTCTAGAGGAATAACTGTTGTTCAAGAGAGAACACAAAATCCCAAGGAGGATTGGAAGAGGCCTCGGGGTAGAGCTGAGAGAGGTGGAACCTCACAGCAGAGACGACAAAATTATGAACCGAGGAGACAGCAAGAAGATCAGCAGGGTGGATATGCTGACGCCAACACATTTCCTTGTACCCGAGGTAGAGGAAGAGGTCGAGGAGGAGTGATCACATGTTTCACATGTGGTAAAGACGGACACAAAGCCGTAGAATGTCTAGAGAGGAAGGTGGACAGGGGAGGAGCTCACATCACTCAGGCGCAGCAGAGGCGTGATGTTGAGAGCGAGGATGAAGACACTAGAAGTGGGAAGTCACTGACAGTACATAAAGTTCTCTTGAAACCTGAGAAGGAGGTAAAGGACACCGCTCAGAGATGTCGACTGTTTCGGACGACTTGCAAGACCCAGGGCTAGAAATGCAAGGTCATAGTGGACAGTGGGAGCACAGACAATCTCGTTTCGACCGATATGGTGGAGAAATTGGAGCTGAAGACGCGCAAACACCCGAGTTCATACAGGGTGACATGGTTGCAGAAAGGACACCAGGTACGTGTTACAAAACAATGCTTGGTAAACTTTAAAATGGGTGAATATAGGGATGAAATCCTGTGTGATGTCATTCCCATGGATGTCTGTCATGTATTATTGGGAAGACCATGGCAGTTTGACAGACATGTTGTTCATGATGGGAGGATGAACACATATACCTTGAAGAAGGATGGAAAAACCCATACGTTGCTTCCGATGAAGGATAAAGAAGTGAAACCAGAAGTTAGCAGCACGATACTTCTCATGAGTGGGAAGGAGATTCTCACAGAGCTGGAGAAAGATGAGGATCCATAATTCTTTGTTGTCAGGAAGCCGAGAGTTGTCTTGACAAGCATGAGAGTGGATGAATTGCCAGAGGAGATTCAGAAACTCCTGGGAGAGTTCGCTGATATCATCGTGGACGAACTACCTCGTTCGTTGCCACCGATGAGGAGTGTGAGTCATCATATTGACCTCATACCCAGAGAAAGCCTACCGAATAAGGCAGCGTACAGGTTGACACCTCAGGAGAACGAGGAAGTCAGAAGGCAGGTTCAGGATCTGCAGGATAAGGGACTAGTGAGGGAGAGCCTTAGTCCATGTGTTGTGCCAACAATACTAAGTCCGAAGAAGGATGGAGGCTGGAGGATGTGCACAGACTCCAGGGCGATTAATAATATCACCATGAGGTACAGGTTTCCATTGCCGAGGATGGATGACTTGATGGATTGCCTAAGTGGGGCAAATTATTTCTCCAAGATCGACCTCAAGAGCGGATACCATCAGATCCGGATGAGAGAGGGGGATGAATGGAAAACAGCATTCAAGACAAATGAGGGTTTGTACGAATGGTTGGTCATGCCGTTTGGCTTGACAAATGCACCCAACACTTTTATGAGGCTGATGAACGAAGTCCTACAGGAATTCATTGGCAAATTTGTGGTAGTGTACCTGGATGATATACTGATTTTCAGTAAAACCAGGGAAGAGCACTTAAGGAATTTGGCCATAGTGATGAGAAGGCTACAGCAGGAGAAGCTGCTGATCAATTTGAAAAAATGATCGTTCATGCAGATAGAACTCATATATCTGGGTTTTGTGATCTCGGCAAATGAGTTAAAGATGGATCCTGAGAAGGTGGATTTGATCAGGAAGTGGCCATCACCGAGAAATGTTTTTGAGGTAAGGAGCTTTCATGGATTGGCAAGCTTCTACAGGAATTTTATTCGGAACTTCAGTGAAATTAGTGTCACGATGATGGACACGGTGAGGAAGCGGCATAAAGTTTTCCAGTGGACAGCCGAGGCTGAGAGGAGCTTCAATCTGCTGAAGTGAAAGATAACCGAGCAGCCAGTGTTAGTGTTGCCTGACTTTCAGAAGACCTTCCAGGTGAAGTGTGATGCCAATGGGTATGATGTTGGAGGGGTTTTGAGTCAGGATGACAGGCCTGTGGCCTACTACAACGAGAAGCTGGATGATGCAAAATTGAAATACTCCACGTATGATAAAGAATTCTATGCCATCATACAAGCATTGAAGAAGTGGAGGCATTATCTCATACCCAAAAAAATTGTGTTGTACAGCGATAATCATGCATTGCAATTCGTGAGTCAACAGGAGAAGTTGAATCAGAAGCATGCGAAGTGGGTAGAGTATATGCAGAACTTCACATTCATGATCAAGCATATTTCAGGGACTGCTAACAAGGTAGCTGACGCCTTGAGCAGAAAATGTTTGTTGCTGCAGGAGTTCAGAGTCAAAACCTTGGGTTTTGAAAACCTGAAGGATATGTATGCAGGTGATATTGACTTTGGAGAGGCATACGAAGCAGCCGAGAACCCAGTTCTCAGGGATAGGAGCCCGTGGATAGATTTCTTGATACAAGATGGATTGCCTTTTAAAGGCAACCAACTGTGCATCCCAGATTTCTCTATGAGAGAGAATTTGGTAAGGGAAAAGCACAGCGGAGGCTTAGCAGGTCATTTCGGGCATGACAAAACATACGCCAAGCTGAGCGAATCGTATTTTTGGCCAGGTATGCGTACAGATGTGAAGCGTTTTGTTGACAGGTGCAGGATATGTCAACACGCGAAGGGCCGAAGGCAGAACACAGGGTTCTATCAGCCATTGCCCATACCTGAGAGGCCATGGGAAGCCATTAGCATGGACTTTGTGTTGGGCTTGCCGAGAACACAAAGAGGCGTGGATTCCATTTTTTTTGTGGTGGATAGATTCTCGAAGATGGCACATTTTATCCTGTGTCATAAGACGAGCGATGCCACACACATCGCAAATTTGTTTTTCAAAGAAATCGTGCGATTGCATGGATTGCCGAGAAGCATAGTCTCGGACAGGGATACGAAGTTCATAGGTCATTTTTGGAGGACGCTATGGAAGAAGCTGGGGACTGACTTAGCTTTCAGTTCTTCTTACCATCCGCAGACAGATGGGCAGACTGAAGTAGTCAACAGAAGCTTGGGGGATCTATTGAGGAGTCTGGTGACGGAGCATCACACCAGTTGGGATCAGATTTTACCACAGGCAGAGTTTGCGTACAACGACTCTGTGAATCGGAGTACAGGTAAAATCCCATTTCAGATTTTATATGGGACACAGCCGAGGGGAGTGTCTGAGCTCAGGGAGCCAGAACAGGGAGAGACTAGTAGTGCGAGAGCTGAGGAGTTCACTGAGGTGATGAAAGAACTGCACACGGAGGTGAAGCAGCGACTGTAGAAGATGAATCAAGAGTACAAGCGCAGAGCCGATCAGAGAAGAAGACAGCTTCAGTTTGAAGTTGGAGACATGGTTCTGGCACACTTGAGGAAGGAAAGGTTCCCACGAGGAACATACAATAAGCTCAAGATGAAGAAAATCGGGCCATGCAAAATCCTGAAGAAATTTGGAGAAAATGCATATGAGCTTGAGTTGCCAAAGGGGATTGGGATATCTCCGATTTTCAACATTTCGGATTTATACCCCTACAGGGCCAAGGATGCACGAGCTGCAACTGATGAACAACCAGTGGTCAAATGGCAGAAACAATTACCAGTGGCACAGAAGCCTCAGATGGAGTGCATACTGGATAAAAGACTAGGGAAGAAGACCAGGAGGAAGCAGTATTTTGAATACCTGGTGAAGTGGAAGAACCACCCAGTGGAGGATGCCAGCTGGGAGACAGAGCCAGTTATACAAAAGCATGGACGTAGTGTGCAGGAGCTCATGGACAGGAGCCCATGAAATCTTTTGAGCCGAGGAGTATGATGCAGGAGCATCCGCAACATCCGCAAATTCATCATATGAACTAGCACGAGGAGGAAGAGAACGTACAGCTGGACAAGCTAGCAAACCTTTTTTATTTTGAATTTCACCTTGGTATTGTTGCGCCGCCGTTTACTAAAGGCATTCAAAGCTGAGCGCGTTTGTAACCTAATGTAGATAAGGAGGCATTAAATATCTTTAATGTTCGTAGATAGAAGATTAGACAGTTTTTACTTCCAGGAGGGAAAACGAATATAGGCACCCTCCTTGTATACTTGAGATGATTATCATTCAGCATTAGCAGGAGAGAGGAAAGAACAACAGAGCAGAGAGCTTGTGAAGAAACTCCATGTACAGACATTGAATTAATAGGAAGGCTTTTTATTCAATTCCATGGATGTGTTCAGTCTCTTTGTGTTGTTGATGTTATGCCTTTGCATGTTTTCTTCTTTTTATGCTTATCTTCTATATGTTGCTTATGTGATTGCATATCAGGTTAGAAACCTGAGAGAATGAGTTTCAATTGTTTCTCTACTTGAGCCAGGAGATTCCTGCATAGAGTGCAGTTGAATTCCTCCGCATAGAGTGCGTCGAGGAGGCTAAGTAGCTGAACCTTTGTTCTCGTTTTCCAGGGTAAATTGGGATTGTTCGAGCCATGCAGGTGAGTGCAGGTCGAAATTGAGTCTCAGTAGCAAGTCTGAGAAGGGGAAGGTTGAAGCCGTTGCGAGCACGGAGCGCACAGGATATAGAAGACTTCAACACTTTCAGAAGTGATTGAACATCGAGCACAAGGAGCGTGTTCAAAGAATCATTGAAGGAGTCCAAGTTAGAAAAACCTCAGGAGGGATAGCTCCTTTCATTCGCTAAAGAATTCGACCCAGTTGAAGTCGCACAGGACGAAGGTGGCGGAGCAGAGATCTCTTCACAGAGGAAGAGAATCGACGACTTGAATAGTCGTGCAGGCTCGTGAAGTCCCGTGGATCGTCGGATCTGGGAGAAGGAGCGAGGGGTTTAACCTCGAGCATAGGTAGGGTCATTGGCCATCGTGGGTCGGCAAATCGGGGTTGGCGAGTGCTAGAATCCCATGCACGTTGAAGTCGCGAAGTGTGATTCCCCGACTTGATCAAGGCCGTTGATTAGGACGGTTACAGGTGGCACAAATCCGGAGCATCGGAGTTTCGGTACTCGGGGTTTCCAACAGCAGGGAGTTTGGTATAGTGGATTCGCGATCTATGAAGTCCCGAGATTAACGTGGCTGTGTGGGACCCGGGAGACTTAGTGGAGAACAGGTGGCCCCACATCGGGGATCGGCATTTCGGTACTCGGGGATTTGGAATATAAGGACTCGGCATCACGAGTAGCGATACCCCGAGGATTGACCGTTGACTATCGGCTTTCGGGATTTCGGTGGTTGAGTGGCTGGGAGCAGTGTCACAAATCCCACGATATCGCGAGACCCGATCCCCCGATTTCTGAAGGGAGGATCGCATGGAATTATAAATGTGGGTAGAAGACTCCCGAGGGAGTCAGAAGAGCTTGGGCTTTTCGGGCCGAGGTTTGTGGAGGTCCTGGTGGTGCGACCGTCTACTGAGGGGCAGGTTGCGTCATGAAGTAAGAGGTTTATAGAGGTTAAAAAATAATTAGAACATCCAATTGTGAATTACCATTGAAATTCAATAAATAATTATATATATATAATTTTTTTTTTCTTAGAAAAATGCAAAATTTTATTCATTAGGAGAGACAAAATTACATTTTGTAGGTGCTTCAAAGAGCACAACACACCTCATGTGTGTATTTTTTACAAGAGAAAGGTGGCCCTCGGCCCAAACCCAAAAAGTGACTACAAAAATATGAACCTAACATTTATAGGAAGAATTTAGCTTTGCATCACAACATGTCTAAAATTTACATCACCAAGAACAAGGTGGAATGTGAAAACTGAAGATTAATAGCATAATATATACATGGAAAAGGGTGTTTCAGAACTAAAATTTATATGTGATAAAAAAAGGATGGCGAGATAACTTTAATCATTGGCCATATAGTTTAAATAATTATATATATTTATAATTAAATTATATATTAGAAGTCTAAAACAATATTACATTTTATTCCCTCATTTACATGTTATTGCAACATGCTCTCTTTGTTTAATACATTTGAATCATTATTAAGTTGTTCTCCATTAATATGGGTTTCAATTTCAAGATAAAATAATGAAAGCAAATTTCTTAATGATAAATTTGAAGCTTATTTTTTTCAATGGGAAAATTTCATAATTATATATTATATAATTTGGTTTCAAAACAAAAAGTTACATTCAATGATTGCAGAGAATCTGCTCAAAAGTAAAATATATCTTTCCCCTATAGTTGTCCATCGACCAACAAAGGGGGAAAGATCATATTGGGTAGAGTGGGAGAAGAAGATGCTAGTGGAATTGATGAGAGTGTTATCGAGGCAATTAGTTCAGATGTAATAAGAGATAAAACTGAGACCAGATGAAATAAACTCCCACTTTCAAATCAAGAAAGTCCTTTGGGGTAGGGGGAACAACTCATCTTAGAAAAGAGTTAAAAAGTGGGGAGGGCCCTCATGACGATCAATCCAGAGGTTGTAGGATAGGATGCCCTCTTTTTTCTCGAGCGTAGTCTTTGAGAGTTGACCAACAGATTTGTTGTGTTCACGAAAAATGTGTTTGAAGCTGAGGTTATTGAAAGCGTGCTATAAATGACAATTTTGTCCTTCCAAGGTGTCAGAGAGATAGCTTGTAGATCTCCCTTGCTCAGCCATTCAATAACAATTATGGAATCCCCGAGAATCTGAAGGGTAATAATGTGTAGTCTAGAGGCCAAGAATAAAATGGCCCAGGAACCCAAAAGTTCTGCCGTGGTATGAGTTGATAGTCCACTTATAAAAACAATTTATCGCAATTTTGATAATACCTCCAGGTCCACTCTGAGAGATATTTGTTAGTGCAACTCCATTAAACTAGCCTTTTGGAATGTCATCTAAATCATGACCCTCTTTATGTGATGCATTTTTATCGTTTTGGAGTTTGCTTCCTTCCAAGAGTGGAAGATGCCCACAACTTTGTATGTTGCATTACTTGAGGATGGAGGCCCGTTTTCAAAAATAGTTTTATTCCTTTCCAGCCATATAGTCCAACAAATAAGTGATGGAAGGTGTAAAAGCTTACGTTCCATGAGAGCCCAAGAGTGAGAACAATCCTGTAGCTCGGTCCCATCCCAAGTAGTTTAAAGTTTTATAATCAAAGTTATTATCTCCCATACTTGTCTAGTAAATGAGCATTTTATAAAAGTGTGGTATGCAGATTCACAATACATAGAAGGCAAATATTTGGCCAAGACCAAGCCTTTTTTTTTTTTTTTTGGGAGGATATCCCATGTGTTAAGTTTGTAAGCAATCATCAACCAAGTAAAGTGTTTGATCTTGGGTGGAATATGCCAGGACCAAAAGATTTTACGCCATCCTCTCACAACTGTGTGAGGATGTGTATTCATAATCGCTGCATATATATTTTGGATTCGCGATTGTTCCATGGCCTTATAGGGTTTCCACTGGTTCGCGATTGTTGACGTGGTTCTGACATGGGTTGGGGCAAACCCGCCACACTTCACCACTCTGTCTCATGGCCTCTTCTCAAACATAGGATTTGYGKTACRGGATTCCCTTCCAATTAAGGTTAAATGCTCAACTTACATTTTCCTTTCGAATTTGCTTGTATTGCCTCTATTCTTCTGGGGTTTACATCCTTTCTTTTGCAGGAGGTGTCTATGCATGCCGACCTCTGGTTTCGTCCATGCGAAGCATTGAGAATATCGTAATGTCAATATTTGTTTGATGCCTTTCCGTGGCTACACGGTTGCTGTTAAGATTTTTTGTTTATTTCAATGCAGTTTAAAATAAGGTTGAATTGGTGTTAAGATTTTTTGTTTATTTGCTGTTAAGGTTGAATTGGCGTTAAGATTTTTTGTTTATTTCAATGCAGTTTAAAATAAGTACAATTAGAGACTAGGGTTTGTAGTCAAGGTGCTCAATGCAATTGTTTTTCTTTTGGGTCTAAAAAAGAAGATGCTTTGAGAGGGTTATAAGGGCTGTAAATGGCTAGGGTTTTGTAGGTAGACCTATTTTCATTTCTGAATTGGTGTTAAGATCTTCCAATCAAATCCTAGGGTTTGTACTCAAGGTGCTCAATGCAATTATTTTTCTTTTGGGTCAAGATAGAAGGTTCTTCCAGAGGGTATAGGTAGATCAATTTTCACTTCTTAATTGGTGTTAAGATCTTCTGTTTATTTCAATCCAGCTTAAAATAAGCACATTTTGTACTCAAGGTGCTCATTGTAATTGTTTTTTCTTTTGGGTCAAGACACAAGGTGCTTCTAGAGGGTATTAGGGCTGTAAATGGCTAAGGTTTTGTAGGTAGACTAATTTTCACTTCTGAATTGGTGTTAAGATCTTCCCTTTATTTCAATGCAGTTTAAAATAAGCACAATCAGATTCTAGGGTTTGTAGTGAAGGTGCTCAATGCAATTATTTTTTCTATGGATCAAGACATAAGGTGCTCAATGTAACATTTTTGGATAAAGATAAGCTTTTTATGTTTTTTAATTTTTTTTCCTTGACAAGTCTTGCCCAAAATCCAAAAAGGAATTTTAAAAATTAGTTGAGATAAGTGTCAAAACTGAAGATTTTACTATATTATTTTTGGCCGAAAATCCAAACAGGAATTTTAAAAATTGCAGATTTTACTAGATTTTATTGATTGAGATTGCAGGTGAAATTTTAAAAATTGCATATTTCACTAGATTTTATTGGTTTAGATAGGAAAACACGAAATTTAAAAATTGCAGATTTTACTGGATTTTATTGGTTCAGATTGGAGGTTTTGGGTCTTCCAGGACACCAAATCCACTAGATATAAGTGTTAGAAATTTTAAAAATTGCAGATTTGGTTGAGATAGTAGGTTTTGGGTTTTTCAGGTTTTTAAAGAATCTTTTAAACTTTGATTATATTAATTGGTTTTCATTTTCTTATCTTTTTTTTTTTTTTTTCTAATTTTTAAAAGAAGGAAAATGTTTACAAGCTTATTAGGTTTTATTTTTCTATATATCATTTCTCACCTACCGTATTAAGTATTTTTTATAATATTCATAATTATCATTATAAGACTTACAATATCGTGTTTAAATGATATTATTTAAAACTAAAGTCTAACACTATTCAAAGCAAGCTATCTAATCTCTTTTTATATAATTTCAACAATTGTTTTTAAATAATTTTCTTTTAACTAACATCTTTCAAAACTATCTATCTAATTTATTTTGGTGCACTTTCAACAATTTTTTTGAATTAACCTTATTCAAAACTATCCATCTAATTTCTTTTGTGATACAATTTGAATCTAATCAGAATTTTTGAATTAGCAGTACAAAACTATCCATTTAATTTATTTTTATACAGTTCAAATTTAATCACAATTTGAATGTCATCTCGTTTTATACAATTGAAAAAACTTTTTTTTATTTTTAAAAAAATATTATTATTATTTTTATAAATATCAAATTTCTTTTAAATTATTGATCTAATCTCTTTTCATATATTTTCAAAAACTTGTTATATATTTGAAAAAATATTATTATTATTTTTATAAATATCAATTTTCTATTGATCTAATATCTTTTCATACAGTTTCAAAAACTTTTTTTATATTTGAAAAAATATTATCATTTTTATAAATATCAAATTATTGATGTAATCTCTTTTCATACCATTTCAATTTTTTTTTTATATATTTGAAAAAATATTATCATTTTTATAAATATCAATTTTCTGTGGTAAAAGTTATGATTCATAATTTATTCATTAATTATACAACTAAATGTCTGTACATGTTTTTGGTTAATTTAAGTTTGAGATAGTTTTGTTTACAAACTAGGGCAAAACTTAGCAAGCTCAACCGTAATCTATTTTAATACAATTTCAAGAACTGTTTAAAAAAATATTATCATTTTTATAAATATCAATTTCTTGTAAAATATTATCATGTTTATAAATATCAATTTTCTGTGGTAAAGGTTATGATTCATAATTTATTCATTAATTGTACAACTAAATGTCCATATATGTTTGTGATTGTACATATATGTTTGTGATTGTACAGACATTTAGTTTGAGATAGTTTTGTTTACAAACTAGATCAAAACTTATTCATTAATTGTACAACTAAATGTCAATACATGTTTTTGGTTTGAGATAGTTTTGTTTACAAACCAGGTCAAAACTTACCAAACTCAACTTGTAATATTATATTGATTTTCTTTTTATATATTTGAAAATTATTATTACTTTTATAAATATCAATTTTCTTTTAATATGGGAACGGCAATATTTTATATTAAAATGATACTTTAGTTTACAATGTATAGAGATATTGCAACAACTACAATATTAAATTTACTATTTTAATTCGTGCTAACAATTATATGAATATATTTAACACAATAATGAAACTTTAATATCCATAAATATTCCATTAGAAAATGAAAAACTAAATTGAAAATACATATATACAATTTTAACATCTTTTTAAAATTAAACTTTACATATATAAACTTTAAACATCTTTGTAAATTTGAAGTATTATTCTTTTTTATATGAAAATACAATAAAAGTCAATGGTATGGTTGGTTGATATGAACTACACAGTGGATAAAATGACTTTCATGTTTAGTTTGGGCTTGAAGGAAAACATAAATGCATTAAAAGTTTTTCATATCCACAACTATAAAGTGAGTATTATTAAGTTTTTTTACTTCACTAATTTTTGAAATAATATTTACCTCTAGTTTAGTCTTAGTTTTATAGTGAAATTTTGAATAAGTATAATGAAAATATTTGTAAGAAATTGTGTATTTGTAATAAAGTAATAAATATATTTACATTTTAATTTAATATAATTTTAAACTAAAGCTCTTCTTTTAGGACACTCATTTCCAAGCTCCCATTTCTTTGATGTTGAAGCTCCCAAAAAGATCCCAAGTTCCCAAAAGAGTTCCGAGCCAATTGTGTCCCAACTAGTTCCCAAGCTCCCGGAACTTCGGGAGCTTGGGAACTAGATGTTGGAAATGTTAGGAGTGGTTCCATTGCAATTATGGTTTTCATATAATTTCAAGAACTCTTAATATATTTAAAAAAATATTATCATTTTTATAAATAAACTTTAAAAAAAATATTATCATTTTTATAAATAAACTTTAAAAAAAATATTATCATTTTTATAAATAAACCTCTATGTTTAATAAAACCCAGGTCAACATATCTAGATGCATAAAGATTTTCCATCACTATTCACCTCTTTTCCAAAAACATTGTTCACCTAATAGAAAAAACAAAAAACACTTTGCAAATGTTACATAGCATCAAATTATTAGAAAGCTATCATAATCTTATGAAAAAATAGAACAAAATGTGGCTCAATAAAATATTGTAAATTAAATTGAGAGAGCTCAAAAGCTGGAGTATAACCCTAATTTCTATTGTTGTCCCAAATTAACAAAATTGGGTGATATCACTTTGAAAATTCTATCAAAGACGAAGGTTCTGTATTTCTTGAAAGGAAAAAAACTAGAGCATAACATGCACACCTTCTCCATGAGGGTTAATTATGTACTTCTTGAAAAGACAAAAACTAGAGCTTAGCATGCACACCTTCTCCACGGGGGTTAATGATAAAGTTAGACTGCCTCCGGTGAGTTGATTTCAAGCCGCTTGTTTGAAGTGGAAGGCACCCATTTCCATGTCATTTGTTTGATCGTATAAAGGTTACTCATGCCGTTGCTCATATAAACCCTCTGCATGCAAATAGGTAACCAAGTTGGACCTTCATCTTCTGTCGCGACCTCCATTGAATAATTATTAATTGCAATGATTTCGGATATGATCGATTGCAGGTCTCCAATAAAAAATATTTTTGATCGTGACGAATCATCATGTTGTTTCTATTGGAGATTGAAGATGGTATTTGGGATGGATACCAAGAAATCCCAGATACCATCTTCAATCTCTAATAGAAATAACATGATGATTCATCAGGATCAAGAATATTCTTTTTTGGGAGACTTGCAATCAATCATAACTGAAAATGTTGTAGTTAATAATTACTCGGTAGAGGTTGGGACGATGGAAGAAGGCCCAACTTCGTTTCCTATGTGCATGTAGAGGCACTGTATGAACAATGACACGAGTAACCCTTTTCATTCACATAGGTAACCAAGTTGGACCTTCATCTTCTGTCGCGGCCTCGAGTGGTTAATTATTAATTTCAACGTTTTCAGATATGATTGATTGGAGGCCTCCCAAAAAAGAATACTGTTGATTGTGACGAATCATGTTGTTGCTATTGGAGATTGAAGATGGTATTTGGGATGGATACCAAGAAATACGAGATACCATCTTCAATCTCTAATAGAAATAACATGATGATTCATCATGATCAACAATATTCTATTTTGGGAGACTTGCAATCGCTCATATCTAAAAATGTTTTAGTTAATAATTACCCGGTACAGGCCACAACGATGGAAGAAGGCCCAACTTGGTTTCCTAAGTGCATGTAGAGGCATTGTATGAACAACGACATGAGTAACCCTTCTATATTCAAACAAATGAAAACATAAATGGAAATGGGTGCTTCTTGAAAAGACAGAAACTAGAGCTTAGCATGCTCACCTTCTCCATGAGGGTTAATGAAAAATTTAGACTACCTCCGGTGAGTTGATTTTAATACGCTTGTTTGAAGTGGAAGGCACCCATTTCCATGTCATTTGTTCGATCGTAGAAAGGTTAGTCATGTCATTGTTGATATAACCCCTCTACATGCACATAGGTAACCAAGTTGGACCTTAATCTTCTGTCATGACCTCCATTGGTTAATTATTAATTGCAACGTTTTCGGATATGATTGATTGCAGGTGTGCGAGAAAAGAACACTATTGATCATGACGAATCATCGTGTTTTTTCCATTGAAGATTAAAGATGGTAGTTGGGATGGATACCAATAAATCCCACATACCATATTCAATCTCTAATAGAAACATCATGATGATTCATCATGATCAACAATATTTCTTTTTTGGAGACTTGCAATCTATCATATCTGAACTTGTTGTACTTAATAATTAACCAGTAGAGGCTGCAACAATGGAAGAAGGCCCAACTTTGTTTCCTATCTGCATGTAGAGGCATTGTATGAACAACGGCACAAATAACCCTTTGCATGCACATTGGTAACCAAGTTGGACCTTCATCCTCTGTCGTGGCCTCAACTGGTTAATTATTAATTGCAACATTTTTGGATATGATTGATTGTAGGTCTCCCAAAAAAGAATACTGTTGATCGTGACGAATCATGTTACTGTTATTGGAGATTGAAGATCATATTTGGGATGGATACCAAGCAATCCCAAATACCATATTCAATCTCTAATCGCAACAAAATGATGATTCATCATGCTCAACAATATTCTTTTTAGGGAGAATTGCAATCGATGATATCTGAAAATGTTGTAATTAATAATTACCCGATAGAGGCTGTGATGATGGAAGAAGGCCCATATCAGTTTCCTATGTGCATGTAGAGGCATTGTATGAACAACGACATGAGTAAACCTTCTATGGTCAAATAAATGAACACAAAAATCTAAATGGGTGCTTCTTGAAAAGACATAAACTAGAGCTTAGCATGCACACCTTCTCCATGAGGGTTAATGATAAAGTTAGACTACCTCTGGTGAGTTGATTTCAAGTTGCTTGTTTGAAGTGGAAGGCACCCATTTCCATGTCAATTGTTCGATCGTAAGGTTACTGATGTCGTTTCTCATATAACCCCTATGCATGCACATAGGTGACCAAGTTGGACCTTCATCTTCTGTCGCGACCTCCACTGTTTAATTATTAATTGCAACGTTTTTAGATATGATTGATTGTCGGTCTCCCAAAAAGAAATACTATTGATCGTGATGAATAATCATGTTGTTTCTATTGGAGATTGAAGATGGTATATGGGATGGATACCAATAAATCATAGATACCATCTTCAATCTCTAATAGAAACAACATTATGATTCATCATGATCAACAATATTCTTTTATGGGAGACCGCAACGATGGAAGAAGGCCCAACTTGGTTTCTTATGTGCATGTAGAGGCACTGTATGAACAATGACACGAGTAACCCTTCTATGGTCAAACAAATGAACATGGAAATGGAAATGGGTTCCTTCTTGAAAATACATAAACTAGAGCTTAGCATGCACGCATTCTCAATGAGGGTTAATGATAAAGTTAGACTACCTTCGATGAGTTGATTTCAAGCGGATTGTTTGAAGTGGAAGGCACATATTTCCATGTCATTTTTCAATTGTAGAAAGGTTTCTCATGTTGTTTATCATATAACCGTTTTGCATGCAAATAGGTAACCAAGTTGGACCTTCATCTTCTTTCGTGGCCTCCACTAGTTAATTATTAATTGCAACATTTTTTTGATATGATTGATTGCAAGTCTCCCAAGAAAGAATATTTTTGATCGTGACGAGTCATCATCTTATTGATATTGTAGATTGAATATGGTATTTGGGATGGATACAAATAAATCTCAGATACCATCTTCAATCTCTAATCGGAACAACATGATGATTCATCATGATCAAAAATATTATTTTTTGGGCGACTTGCAATCGATCATATCTCAATATGTTGCAATTAATAATTGCCCAGTAGAGGCCACGACGATGGAAGAAGACCCAACTTGGTTTTCTATGTTCATGTAGAGTCATTGTATGAACAGTGACACGAGTAACCATTCTATGGTAAAACAAATGAACACGAAAATGGAAATGGGTGCCTTCTTGAAAAGACAAAAGATAGAGCGTAGCATGCACACCTTCTCCATGAGGGTTAATGATAAAGTTAGACTACCTCTGGTGAGTTGATTTCATGCCGCTTGTTTGAAAGGTAAGCCCTCTGCATCCATTTACATTTCCATGCCATTTTTTCAATCATAGAAAGGTAACCCCTCTGCATGCACATAGGTAACCAAGTTGGACCTTCATCTTCTGTCGCAGCCTACACTCATTAATTATTAATTGCAACTTTTTCGAATATGATTGATTTCAGATATCCCAAAAAATAATATTGTTGATCGTGAGGAATCATCATGGTGTTGAGATTGGAGATTGAAGATGGTATTTGGGATGGTTACCAAGCAATCCTAGATACCATCTTCAATCTCTAATAGCAACAACATGATGATTCATCATGATAAACAATATTCTTTTTTGGGAGACATGCAATTGATCATATCTGAAAATGTTGTAGTTAATAATTACTTGGTAGAGGTCGCGATAATGGATGAAGGCCCAACTTGGTTTCCTATGTGAATGTAGAGGCATTGTATGGACAACGACACGAGTAAACCTTCTATGGTCAAACAAATGAACATGGAAATGGAAATGGGTGCCTTTTTGAAAAGACAGAAACTAGAGATTAGCATGTACACCTTATCCATGAGGGTTAATGATAAAGTTAGACTGCCTCCGGTCAGTTGATTTCAAGTCGCTTGTTTGAAGTGGAATGATCCAAAAATGGAAGGAATAATAAACAATTGTCTTATTTATATGCTTAAAGTTGTTTAAAGAGTTCAGGTATTAATTAACCATGCTATAAAAACAGAGATATGAACAAAAAAAAAAGAGACAAAGACAACAAGGACTTGATAACGGAGTTCAACAATGAGTGGCTACGTCTTCGGGCCCGCTTCCAAGTGGAGGACCTCTTTATTGATCTTCAAATGCTCAAGTTCTCTTACAATGAATCTTTGTTGCTACATAACATGCTTCAGATCTGTTGTGCAATACCTCTTTGCTCAGATTCATACATGCCTCATCAAAATCCTCTCACAAACATGACAAAAATGCCTCTCAAAACATGAGAAAAGGCCAAAATGCACAAGGTGCTCCTCAAATTCCCTGCATAAAAAAGTTACCCTCAACCTTCAAAAATCTTGGTTTATATAGTTTTCAAGATAAAAAAGATAAGCCCAATTTCCCCTAAATATTTGGCCTCTTTTTGGGATCAAATCGCCCTCCAAATGGCCATAATATCCTTAAAAAACCAATTCTGGTCCAAAAATTACATATTCTTGCTAAATATAACTCAAAAACCCATTTTTAATTAAAAATACACAAAGTATCCCCCTTGGTCTAAGAGCGCACCCTATTTTTTGGTCATATGCTAACCATATGGCCTATCGCTAGCCCCTTAAACACGCTAGATCCTGGTTCTATTGTTCTTTGCATCGGATCATGGTCTAGAAGATAAACCCCCTGCGGGCCTTTGGAGGATTAGGTACCGGTCCTCTGGAAACAACTCGAGATCCGAGGGATAGCGTCTATCCAAACCCCTCGCGTTGCACCTACCGCATGGTCATGTGATATCGTAGAATGTAACCATGGGCTCGGGCTTAGCCCCAACCCCACCTTTCCACCACCATATAATTAAATACAACATAAATAAACTTTTGTGGGTTAAGTTTAACAAGTAACATGATTGGTGCATTCATAATAGGACCCCTCCCCAAAGCTTAGGGTCGGTCATAAGTCACACGTTCCATTCTCATGAACCCCAAACTTATATTTGGAACTTGCCATTCGATTGTTGACTGGGTACCACATGGTTGCCCATGCCTGGGCCATGTGGCACCACCACATTTTCTCAAACCACATACCACATGTCCAATTGTAATTGTATCTATCATATTCCTAGTCAACTGCTACAGTGCTTCAACATGTCTCTGCCACATCAGCATCATTAATTAGCTTTCGCGATGTCATGCTGACATCAGCATTGACTTTTTGTTAGTTGACCCTTTGAATTTTTTGTTGTTTGAGAATTTGATCAGAGTGAAATAAATCTCGCACACGGATCCCATTTTAGAAAGTAAATATATGGTCGAAAAAAGTGCAATGAGCCAGTCACAATGGAATTGGCTTCACTCAATTCCGAGAACTTTCATTTTTGAGCATTTTCTGGACCCTCGGAGCCTCCTAGATCATGGAAGGCACCCATTTCCATGTCATTTGTTCGATCGTAGAAAGGTTACTCATGTCATTGCTGATATAACCTCTCTACATGCACATAGGTAACCAAGTTGGACCTTCATCTTCTGTCGCAACCTCCACTATTTAATTATTAATTGCAACGTTTTCGGATATGATTAATTGCACGTCTCCCAAAAAAGAATATTCTTGATCATGACGAATCATCCTGTTGTTTCGATTAGAGATTGAAACTGGTATTTGGGATGGATACAAAGCAATCCAAGATACCATCCTCAATCTCTAATAACAACAACATGTTGATTCATCATGATCAACAATATTCATTTTTGGGAGACTTGCAATCGATCATATCTGAAAAATGTTGTAGTTAATAATTATCCGGTAGAGTCCACAATGATGGAAGAAGGCCGAATTTTGTTTCCTATGTGCATGTAGCAGCACTATATGGAAAACGACATGAGTAACCCTTCTATGGTCAAACAAATTAACATAGAAATGGAAATGGGTGCCTTCTACTTCAACCACGATCATTGAATATCAACTCAGCAAAGGAAAACTAACTTTCTCATTAACCCTCATGAAGAAGGTGTGGAGGTTAATCCATGTTTTCCATCCTTCCAATAATAACCTCATGTCTAAAAAAATTCTCAGAGTGATATTATCAACACGTAATAAGCTCTAGTCCTGCACAATTTTGTTTCTTTGGGGGAACATTGGAAATTAGGTTTCTCTTATATTATGGTGCTAACTTGATACTCCACCACTTTTTGAGTTCCATGAATTTACTTTACAATATTTTTTTAGCTTCATTTTGCGAAAAAATTGACCGTTTGTTTTCGTTTTTCATAAGAATAATGATAGCTTTCTAATAATTTGATAGTATGTAACATTTACAAAGTTTGGTTCTTCTATTGAGGTGAACTATGATTTTGGAAGAGAGGTGAATCACGGACAAAAAATCTTTATGCATCTAGATATGTTGACAAATATCTACCGTAGACTATATTTTATTAAACACCTAGAGGTTTATGCTTGGGGTTTTGACAAATATCCATAACAATCTAGATTTTATTAAAAACATAGAGGTTTGTGCTTGAGGCTTTAATTGGTTTATGCTTGAAGTTTTGATAGAGATTTAGATGACACATAGAAGAAGTTTGCAACTTTATAAATTTGATCCCTCTCGACACTTAACAAATTGAGGGTTAAAATGGATCTTTATTCAAAGTGTAATTGAGACAACTTGTATTTTTTTTAACGTAACTTTATGTATGTACATGACAACATCTCCCCCATATTGGATTGTAGAGAACCTCTCATGAAATTATGTTTAAACGAATATAATATACACTCACTAAAAATAAATAAACTAAAATATATAGTAAAATAATATTTTATATTCTATATCTATTTATAACAATAAATAAAAAAGAAGAAAATAAAAAAAAGAATAATAAAAAAATAAGAAACATTTATTTTATAGTCTCGCATATGGGAGTAAGGTTAGATGATACTTAGAAGCATATGACCTCATTGTTATAGTCTTAGTGATAACTATATGGTATCTTGGCTTTCTTATAAACATTATTTAAGGTGAATCGTTTCTAACAACCTAAGACATCTAGAGGCATTTGGTAGGAGTGGAAATATGTCCGCTTACAAACCATCCATTGGTTATTTCAAAAGGTCTTTGTCTCTTGCTTTTGGAAAAAGGGGTTTCTTTCCTACATAGTATTAGTGAGTCCAATATTTATTTTTAAATTTTGTCTGCAACTAGAATAGTCTAGGTACAATTAATATTTTTCTTTTCCTCAAAAAAAATAAAAATGTAACTTTTATGTCATCCTAATAGAAAAGAAAATTACATTCTATAGAATACATGTAATCATGTATTTCACTAATCATTTGAGAAACAATTAGCCCAACAAAAAAAAATATTGAAGTGATGCTAGAATAAAAGCATCGCCCATACTAGTTTATACAAAAGCTATCGAAAGTCACGTTTGAGAAACCATTACTTTTTGTGATCACAAAAAAATATCAATATAGAGCTAGGAATGTGCCAAGGTACAATTAATAATTTAGGTACAACATAATGTAATTTTTTTCAAGTACTTAGATTTGACATTGAGTGCTCTATGACCTCATTTTTATAGTCTTAGTGATAACTATATGGTATTTTAACTTTCTTATAGATACTATTTAGGGTGAATCATTTCTAACAACTTAATACACCTAGAGGCATTTGGTAGGAGTGGAAATATGTTCCCTTACAAACCACCCGTTGGTTATTTAAAAATGTCAAGTTTCGTCTCTTGATTTTGGAAAAATGGGTTTCTTTCCTACGTAGTATTAGTGAGTCAAAAATTTATTTTTAAATTTTGTTTGCAACTAAATAGTCTATGTATAATTAATATTTTTTTTCTAAAAAAACAACGTAATTTTTTTTCATGTGAAGAGAAAAGAAAAATACATTATATTGAATACATGTAACCATGTAATCATTTGAGAAATTATTGGCCCAACAAACAAGACATGGTAGTAAAAAATCATAAATAGGTCAAGGCAAAAATTAGGGTTAGGGTAAATTTTCACATGACACATGAATTATTAAATCTCATTGTAGTGCCTTTAGGACACAAACCCTAATTGACTTGGAAGAATAACATTATACCAAATTCATTCACAGGGTTTCTAAGGTCACTATTGATGTATTTAGAATCACACACATACTTCCACATTGGTTGGGTCTCTAGAATGTGGAACTCGTCCGTAATGCCCCTAAAAACCTTGGGAAATTCACTTGATAAAGTGATTATTAAGTGAATGTACTTTTTCATTAATGTGAGATTAATTAAGTTAAATGCCTAAGTTGGCATTAATAACTTAAGTGAGTTTGTTAAGTCCTAGCCATTAGATTTAACATGAACGTCATATTATACCTCACTCATTGATCACTTTAGAGGAGATGTAGGGTTTTGGACTTACGGTAAACTCAATGTAATCAAAGGCAACCTAGGTGAGAGGATGAGACTGAGAGAGACTGTATATGAGAAAAGAGGTATTCTTTTCTCATGTGCTTGTGTCACACAAAATGAGGAGAGTTCAGGGGAAACATGGGAGATAATTGTTGATATTGTAGTAGTTGCAGGAGGTATTTACCTCCACGTGTAAACGAGACAAGGATAGAATACTCCGGAAATTAAGAAGAATTCCTAATGAGTTGGATAATAACCCTAGAAGACTTGTCAACTCAAGAAGATAATTTATATTAGGTAATTAGCCTCCAAGAGATAAAGTCAGCCATAAATAATAATATATACTGAACAAATAGATACCCAGAATGAGAAGTCGGCCTAGGTAGTTAGCCATAATTAGTATAAATACAGGAGGCCAATTCTCATTCTGGTAGGTAGTCTCAGAATTGTAAAGAAACACTTGTGTGCACTGCAGTTGCCCAGTTTTTGTGCAGGTTTGGAGGAGAGTTGTCGTTACAACTGCTACAACTAGTAGTCACGATATGACTATCTCTTAGCTAGGGTTTGGGCTATCTGATCAACTCTTGTTTATGCGTTATCCTTGGGGAAAGGTACACTACCCTTTGATTGGATGTCTAGCCTAGGTTTCTCTTTCAAAGTGATTCTCTGTCAAGGTTAAGGTGCTCGGAGGGTGGCTTCGACCTATGGTTGGGTGACAAAGGTATTTTCAATGGTAAAACGAGCACATCCACTTATATTCTAACAATTTATGGTCCCACAACTCCTTCATTCAGTCTATCCGCTGGAAGGAAACATAGTCGTAAAGATATTAAGATCGTTGAAGAATTGTCGCTATGGTTTCTAGTAGGAGAAGTCACCATAGCACTGTCACTAGGGTTACTAGCAGGTGCAGTTGTAGAAACCCTAATCCTCTTGTTGAGGAACCTTAAGTGAAGGGATTGACACAATCTCCATATAGATCAGTGCGCCCTGGCCTAGCACATCTCCTAGTACTCTCAACAAGCCAAGACGCCAAGTTTGAGTTTGTGGTCAAATCTAAGGTTTGACCAAGTCAAAGAAGCCATGACTTATTCTATGAAGTAAGAGAACAAGTTAGATGGAGATTCTAACTTCAGAGCGTGGAAAACAAGGATTGATCTCATCCTTGCCAAGAATAAAGTGTTGGATATCGTGAAAGGAAAGATCGTGAAACCAGAGTTTGAAGAAGGGAAATAAAAGGAACCTGAGAATGTTGCAGATATGGAGAAGTTCAAAGACGGTGAGATCAATGAAATGAGTATCATAGTGGATTCTATAAAAGACCACTTGATACCCTGCATCTCCCATATTGACTCATCGAAGAAGATGTACGATGACCTAACAAATTTCTTCTTGGTCAGAAACATTAGACAAGTTATGAGTCTGAAGAATGAGCTCCGTGACATGAAGATGAATGATGAGGACAACATAACATCATATTTTGTGAGAATCTATCAGTTAAGAGATCAACTACAATCTATTTAAGAGATCATATCAGAGAAGGAATTGGTAAACATAGTACTCAATGGTCTTCCCAAGACGTGGGATGCATTTTCCGCAAGCATGAACACAAGGAAGGAGTATCCAAAATTTGAAGAACTTTGGACTTGATGTGCTCAAGAAGAATCAAGGATCAGTGCAAAAGAGAAACCCCAAAAGAAGTACGATGATCAAGCCTTCACAACAAGATTCAAGAATTTCAGGAACAAAAGGAAGTTTGGTTCAAGGTGGAAGCCAAATCAAGAGAAAGAAATTTCAGAAGTACAAAGCTTCAATTGTCGAAAGTATGGCCACTACAAGAATCATTGTTCTAAGCTAAAGAAAAGGAAGGCGAAACATGAAGCATCAGTTGCTGAAGAAAAGGAACTCACAAAGAAGACTAAGCAAGATGAAAAAGACTTCTTCTTCTTAAGGTAACAATACTCTTTTAATTCCTTGTACATATATTGTTTGCATCGTCTATGTACATATCTTGTATATCTATCTCTTGGAAGATAATGTGTTCCAAGAAGAATTATATCGATGGAAGAACAAAAATATAAGGATTGATATCATTGGATAATACATGAAAGAATGAAATACATCAAGAAAATGAGGTGGAAACTATTGCAAGATAAGATGAATAAATCATGAAGAGACTTAGAAGAAGCAAAGACAAAAAGAAGTCAACAATAAAGAGGAAATTGGAGAAAGACTTATGACTTTTTGTAGAATACAACAAGATGGGAGCATGGACTCTATTAGACAGAGAGAGCCAATTATATATTGTAGAAGACAATAAGGATGAATACATAAGCATGGACTCTGTTAGAGAGAGGGATCTGATTATATGTACTCGTACGTGAAGCAAGGATTAAGAGGGAGCTAATCCTATGATCTGTTGAAGATGATGAAGTATATATCCATGTTAGTAACCATGAAAGATAGTACGTGCTTAGTTCAACCAAAGAAGAAGTATTTTTCGAAGAGAAGACTTAAAGTATCCCTGGTTTTCCATGCAGATGTGTGATCCTATGATGAAAAGAAGTGGAATCTTTAGGGAATGGAATCTATAAAAAACTCCATGCACCCAAAGGCTAAAGAAAAAAGACAAGGAAGAACATGAAGATTCCAAGAAAGGAGAGAAGCCTGAACAACCTGTCATTGTATCAAGAATCACAAGATTACCAGCCTAATATGAAAGCAGTCAAACAGAACTGGAAGTTGTGATGAAGAACAGTGTACGAAAGACTTATAAATGAAAGCATTGCAAGATTATGAACTAGAGGAACTCCTAGATGGAGGGAGAATACTATGATGATTGCTCATTCTGGTAAACCAGACATACCTCTACATGAGTCATTATATCATCCATGGGTTGGAGTGCTACATCAAGATGAATGCAAAGATTGTTCTCCAAAGCAATTGAACAAAGAGAATATGAAGAGTAGCCTCAAGAATTTGAGGCATACTAGAAAGAGACTCTTGTATACATATGGAAGAAGATAACTTGGTGAAGAACCTCCAATGCATAACAAAATCATGGTGAAGATTCTCTATAACAAAGATATTGTATCAAGATGATTACTGAGTAGATCAGATCTCATGATGACAGAAGAAGTGCCACATGGATATGTTCTAGTGTTCCAACAATGATATACTTTATTGATCAAAGCTACATGAAGCCTTCAAAGAAAAACTAGTGCTCCAGAAAGAAGTACATTTGAAATCAAGCAATATATTATCCATGATGTAGTTCAGAAAGGAGAAAGAGGTTCTAAAATACATATCTCCATAGATGAGCAGATAAATAAACATGTTGGTAAAGCTTCTATCCAAGATGAAAGAGTTTGCGTACTCAAGTTGGATATTGTGGAGACGACTTCCTTATTGAAAAAGGAAGAGATGACTCTGAGGTTAGGAGGGAGAACTCATATGTATTGATTTATGGATAGTCAGTTTTCAACTTGAAAAATAGTCTAGGATGAGTAGCTTCCTTTCCAGTTTGAAAAGTGGATTGAGATTTCTGACGGACAACGATTTCCCATTGTAGTTAACATGGAAAATGGTAGAGATTGTTGATGTATCATAGACAATGACTTCCCATTGTGGTTAACATGGGGAGTGGTCTAGGGAAGTCTTTCTTCTTGAGGTTTACTCAAGAAGACTAGACCACCTCGTCGGACAATGATTTCTCATTGTGGTTAACATGAGGAATGGTTTGTTTTGGAGGTTGATACATGAAAGTCTTTTCCTCTTGTGGTTAATAGAGGAAATTGTCCTGAAAATCATTCCTCGGGGTTTATACATTCTCTCTAGGGTGTAGTTTGATTAGTTTACGAGGAATGGCCTAGGGTGGGAAATGGTCTAGGCTCAACAATTAGGGACCATCATTCCTTAGGGTTTATACATTCTCTCAAGGGTTCACTTTTATTAGTGTAGGAAGAATGGCCAAGGGTGGGGAATGGTCCAGGTTCAGAAGACAGGACATTTATTCTTCCATGCTTGAGAATAATAGTCCAGATATCTCATTGTTCTACTGTAAGGGCAGATATTATTTCATATCTCACAGATGTGAGTGAAACATTGGCCGAGATGATTCATTTTATATCATAACATTGTTTCTATGCAGGTTGATATTAGATGATTGTTATGAAGATTGTATGATAGTAGATGTATACTACTGTGGTGTATGTGTTCCATTGTTCGTGACTATACATTGTTGATCAAGTAATTGTGTGTTACTTGGGTGTGGTAGTGCACCACTGGATTGTAGTTGTGTACTACTATGGATAGATACAATTGTGTTCTATTTTGTTATGATTGCCTTGAAGACTATCAACAATTTATTGGAAATAACTATCAGCTAAATGAATGATGAGAAGAGATTTTCCAGAAAGAAAATGGTTCAGAACATTTACTCTTCTAGATTAGAAGAATTGCTCTTGTATCACTCTATGGAGTGAGCATCATGTCTGATTACTCATATAGAGTATGGTTTTGAGAGATGATGCAGCTGATGATGATAGTGGTGCTCATGATCTAGTCATGATCTAGTCTATATAACTATGTTGATGCTACTGGGTGAATGGTATGTTTTGTGCTCAAGAACATTACCTGTAATACCTCCCTAGCTAGGAGGGAGTGTTGATATTATGGTAGATGTGGTAGGTATTTACCTCCATGTGTAAACCTAACAAAGATGGAATACTCCAGAAATCAAGAAGAAACCCTAATGAGTTGGCTAATAACCCTAAAAGACTATTCGACTCAAGAAGATAATTTATATTAGGTTATTAACATCCAAGAGAAGAAGTCGGCCAAAAATAATAATATATATTGAATAGACAGATACCCACAATGAAAAGTCGACCGAGGTAGTTAGCTAGAATTACTATAAATACAGGAGGCCAGTTCTCATTCTGGGAGGGAGTCTCAAAATTGTAGAGCAACACTTGTGTGATCTACAGTTGTTGAGTTTCTTTGTAAGTTTGGAGGAGAGCTACCATTGCAGCTCCTACAGCTAGCAATTACGCTTGGACTATCTCTTGGATAGGGTTTGGACTATATGATCAGCTCTTGTTGACGCGTTATCCTTGGGGAAAGGTGCGCTACCCTTTGATTGGCTATCTAGCCTAGGGTTTTCTTCCAAACTGATTCTCTGTCAAGGTTAAGGTTCTCTGAGGGTGGATTCGGCCTATGGTTGGGTGACAAAGGTATTGTTAATGGTAAAACGAGCACATCCACTTATATTCTAACAATAAAAACTAAGTGGGATAGGCTATTGTTTCATTTTATTCCTCTCATGGGTCATTATCCTAAGATGGGAGCCCAAATTTTATAATCAAACTGAGAACTCATTTCCCTTCGAGGTATTTTCGAGTCGTGTTTACCCAGAATCTATTGTGCAATGCAGTTGTTTTTCGTTTGTATATTTTCACTCTAATTGCTTAGGAACCTAGTTGTGCATCGAGTTAATAAAGTGATTTTATTTAAGCTAAGTGTCAAGAGTTAGGTTGGAGAAAAAATAACATGGTGCTAGAGTCAAGACTCTGAAAGGTGAAACTAGATTACACATGGTGGAATTTGCAATGAATTTATAGGTATATGGGATTTTTTTTATATAGATTGAAGTTGCAGGGTTAATAAAATAAATTAGAGAAAAGAGAGAAATTAAAAGGAAGTAGTCGTACATCGTACAGATGGCATAAAGGCCACAGATATGAGATAGATTGTGATGAGATGTGGATTGGATGAGATAACCATGTATTGTACAATTGTGCATAACTAAAGTAGATCGTGTGATGAAGTGAGGATTGACAGTGAAGAGAGGATCTGGGCTTAAGGGATCTCACGTGGCTATGTTAAGTGAGTCACAAAAGAACCGGCGTGAGTACTGCACATGTGGGCAGAAGAACTACCGACGTGGGATAGACTTGGGAACACAAGGAGATCTCATGGAGAGACAACATCTCGTGAGCGAGGATGGGTGTGGAGGCATAAAGTTTTAGCAGAGAAGAGTGGCCCTGTAGAAGATAGGGCGGTAGTGATGCTCGACAGATATTACAGTGTGAAGGCCAAGCTAGGAACACAAGGTCTGTGTCCAGGTGGTATTCAGAGTCATCGACAAAGAAAATCATAGGATCAACTGAGGAATCAAGCCAATATGAGCAGTGAAGGTGGACGATTGAAAAAATATCCATCGACATGATGTGGAGTTGCGGAATGAACTAAAGTTTGTTGATCAGATGTGGAATATGGGCCAATCATGGAGCTATTAAAGAGATAATTGTCGACTGATGTGAAGTGTTGCGAGTGTGACAATAGAGGCAAACACAGGTGCATGAGAGAGTGTTCACACATGAGAATGTAGCTGAGAGAGGTAATCAGTGGGTAAAGTTAGGGGGAGCCACACAGGGTTGCAACTGATGAAGGATAAAAATGGGCACTGCAAGCTACAACCATTAATTTGTGTGGGGTTGTTGAAGAAACACAGGTGTTGGTGTAGAAGGGGATCGAAGGACATAGGATATGAAGTGAGGGATTCATGGGTTGTTGAGTAGAGTGAGCAGGGGTGATGAAGCCCCCCTACTCGATCGTAGTGCTGCGTGACCTCCCGGTCAAAGGATCTTTGATTCTTGAGTCTCGTGACTCTCTCAAACCTTAATGGCTTCCTTATGTATCAAGACACAGGCCCTTTCAGCCTCTTGGTGCGGGCCTTATAGAACCCATAGCCTTCTTTTTCTCTCTATTATGAAACCTCAAAGTGTTGAGCGATAGATCCTTTTCAGATAATCCTTCTCTTGAATGTGACATGGGATGATGACCACAAGATTGTGGGTGTGGTCACAAGCGATTTGGAGTTAAACCACTTTTGGGCCCGCAATTATCCTCATGCCTCCACGTGTCCTTGTTATGAAACCACGGTTTTGATTGTGGCCCGCCCTCAATATTTTAAACTCCATGCAACTCTTGTCCCTGCAATGCTACGGGATTGTCGATCTAGCGATCTTGACAATACTTCCAAACTGGCGATTCAGATCTGCTCTTTCTTAATTGATGAACTAGATATGTCTCTCCGAGATCAACAGAGGTGATCTCTTCACAATTCCAAACTTCAGGATTTTGAAATCTTAAACCCAACTCCTTCCATACTCCAATCCCTTAGATTTGACGATCTCCGGATGTCTGTCGTGTTCAATCAACGATGTTGATCACTTTGGAACTTCGGACTCCGAATTTCTCAAACTTCAACCATTACCTTGTTTGGATTTTATTTGGAGGCTCTAATCTACTAACGCGTGTCCTTGGTGGATCAACAACTGCGATCCCTTCGTGTCTCTAGATTTCAGACTTTTCAAATCTCAAATTTTCTTTCCCCGCGAAGTATGCGTATTTCTACCGCATGTCCTCGAGATCTAATGATCGAGGATTACTTCGGGATTTTACCTAGGGTGCATGGATCTATGCCACGTCTCTCCTAGATCAAATGACTTTGAATCACTTCAAATCTTCAGGGTTCCGCGGTCTCAGTTCTTTTCCAAAATCCACAACAAATTTCCTAGAGCTCGTTATTTGTTGACAAGTGTCAACTTATAGATCAACGAATCTCGACTCTTCGACTCTTCAGGGTTCGGGTATTTCAACACTTTAGGTTGCAGCTTCCTCTGGATCTCTTGACCTGCCGACATGTACCCTTTTGGATCTAAGGGTCCAGATTTTCTCCAACCCTTCGGCTCTCTGTGCTTCGAGTGTTTAAAGTTTCAATCTTGCCTCCTCCAGGACTCACGATATCTGACAAATTAGATCCACTCTGACGATATGACACTTGAAGTTTAACTCAAACAATGTGATGAGTGAGATCTCTTCCTGCGATCGAATGACTGAGATTCTACTTTGGGTTTCCGGCCCTTCGGGCTCGAGAAACCTCAAGTCTGAGACCTTGATGGGTTCTCTCTCCTGTGAGTGCAAGGCATTAAGGCTCGTGCACCTTACACATATTAGATGGTTATTGATCCTCTGCATTGTGATCTAATGGCCACTATCGCTCCTCTCTCCGGAGCTTCGGATCTTCTTCCGACTTAGAAAATTTATAAGTCTTCAATGGTTTCTAACCTTTGCCCCTTCTACGAGTCTGACTCTTGGATCTCGTCAATACTTACAAAAAGTGTTATCTCTTCTGAACTTCATCCTTAAAGGATTTCGACTTTCGATGCACACCTTACATTCTCGGGATTTCGATAACTTGGATCGAAGGATTTCTTGAAAATAAATTCTTCTCACCCATTTGGTGTTCCTCTGTTCTGGTTCTTCGACGCTTGGTCGCTCCTTAACGTTGTGCACACCATGCACCTAGTTTAAGTTTCCTTTGTTCTCTCTCTGAACTCTTCTGATTCAATCTGAGACTCAGTCGACGCACTCCTTGCGTTTGAGATGCACACCTTGCATATGAGTGTCATAAGAGAAACAATTGAAACTCATCCAGTTTCATCATGAACTCATACAATTAATATCTCAAACAATCATACTTGAACAAAAACGAACTAAAACACACATACATAATATAACATTCATTCATTCATACATAAAACGAACACAGTCCAAGGATTTGGGACAATTCTGTCTACTCTGTTCATTCACAAAAACTAATTACATAGTCTTTATTCTACTCTACTTTGTTCTACTGATCTCTCTGACCTCTATCTCTTTTCTCATACTTCTCAAACTATATATTTTTACAATGCAATAACAAACTATCTAAGGACCGGCTCCACGAGCTCTCGTCGTCCTATCTATAACATATCCTAACAAACTCTTAGCGGTTACCTACATTTTCCTATTACAATAACTAATAGTTATTGTGAGATAAGAGTCAACACTCTATATCTGCAACCTCTTACAATCCTTCACGACTTTACAAACACGACATATTTAAAAATGTTGCTTTCAAAAATAACTCAACAACTTGATTTAATTCTCAGTTAACTTTTGATGTGAACTCTGTCATGCTCACATGTCATTCCTTTGCCTCCACGCTTGCATTTTGACTTTGAAGTCGATGTTCCTGCATCTGGTTAAAATTTTCATGGACTCCTGTCCATGAATTCCTGCACTATTTTTCCATGCTTCAAAATATTAGGTTGAGTGACCCAACTTGCATATTCCATTGGTTGATATTTCCACTTCACTAAGTATTCAGGATACGCCTTCCTCCTTGTCTTCTTTCCATCTCTTTGTTCAATGATTCTCTCCATCTAAGTTTTTTGTTGTTGTGGGCAACTGTTCTTCCCACTAAGCTTCTTTTTTATCATCTAATTCTCCTGCATAATCTCTCTTATAAGGATACAGTTATGCAACACTGAATATCAGTGATATCCCAACATTGTCTCACAACTCAATTTCATAAGAATTGGCTCCAAATTTTCTGAGAATCTTGCATGGTCCTATTTTCTTCATCTTCAACTTGTTATGCGTTCCCCTTGGAAACCTCTCTTTTCTCAAATGAGCTAAAACTTCATCTCCAACTTTGAATTGAACTTCTCTCCTCTTTTAATCAACTCTCCTATTATATTTCTGGCTATTGTTCTGTAGGTTTTCTCTAACTCTGTCATGGAGTTTCTTCATTTCTATTGCAAAATCTTCTGCTCCAGCACTTCTGAACTCATCTTGATTCAGATCTTTCAACTATGTAATCTCTCTTGGTTGTATACCATACACGATTTCAAATGGACTTTTCCTTGTGCTCCTGTTAATTGAATTGTTGAATGCAAATTCTGCTTGTGCTAGAATCTAATCCCATTGTTGACCTTTCTCAGTGACTAAACTTCTCAACATGTTTCCCAGACTGAGTATGCCCATATGTCTAAGGGTGATATGTTGAACTAAAGGACAAGTATGTCCCCAGCCTTTTCCATAGAGTCCTCCAAAAGTATCTAACAAATTTGGCGTCTGTGTCTGAAACTATGCTCCTAGGCAATCCATGTAGTCTCACTACTTCTCTGAAAAACAAATTGGCTATGTGTGTAGCATCGTTTGTCTTTTGGCAAGGTATGAAATGTATCATTTTTGAAAATCTGTCCACCATAACAAATATGGAATCGCTCCCTTTCTGAGTGCCATCCAATACACAACCTGTCCTTCAAGGACAACTTTGATAAGGGTGTACCGACGTCCAAGAGAGAGCCACCTCGTGCACCAGTCCTTTTTTCCACTTTGGAAAGTAGGGAGTTCCAATCTGAAGTCTTCTAGGAGTCTCATTTTAAATAGTAACCCACCTAATTGAGACCAAAAGTGAGAGGAGTGAAAGTATAGGAAAATATGCCTTTAATCTGATCTAGAGTTTGCTAAGTAAATTTGCAAAGTTAAAAGTGGATTTGTCCCAATTTGAAACTTATTAAACCCCATGTAATTTTATTTTTTAATTATTAGTAAACCTAGAGTATTCTAATAAGATATCCAAGATTTTTATTTGAATGCACTCGTTCATCTAATTTCTACGGACTCTAGACAAGAGATATGCTCACTCAATATATATATAATCCTCGATACATCATTTCTCACATTCCATCGCATATGTCAATTCCATTAAGAAAATTTTCAGGTCGGATTTGCCTCGTAGCACTTAGGGTTTTGATTAGGGCATTTTTTAGATATGGTTTAGCTAGAGAATGAGGCACTTAGAGTTTTGATCAGGGCCTTTTCAGATATGGTTTGGCTCGACAGAGAGGTACTTAGGGTTCTGATCAGGGATTTTTCAGATATGGTTAGGCTCGACAAAGAGGCACTTAGGGTTTTGATCAGGACTTTTTCACATAGGGTTTGTCTCGACAATGAGGAACTTAGAGTTTTGATTAAGGCTTGGATACTTCCAGTTAACCTATGGGTATTTTTCTGAGGCAGATTCGCGGGGCGTATTTTGAGGGTTTACTGAATGCCGCATCCTTTCCCACCAGGGTTCGGGGTTTTGATTGTTATTTGCAGATTTGTACTACGAATTTTCCACCCGTTGTCTTAGTTGGAAGGGGATGATATATGTGGCTTCCTTGCGTATTGGTTGAGTCAAGGAATTAGCGAATCAGTTTGATAACTCATTAGGGTTCCATGGCTTTAAAGGGTCTCAACCGGTTGGCGATTGTTGACGTGGTTCTGACATGGGTTGGGGTACACCCGCCACACTTCAGCACTTTGTCTCATGGCCTCTTCTCAAACTTAGGATTTGCGGTACCGGAGTCCCTTGCAATTAAGGTTAAATGCTCAACTTACATTTTCCTTTCGAATTTTCTTTTATTGCCTCTATTCTTCTGGGGTTTACATGCTTTCTTTTGTAGGAGGTATCTATGCATGCCGACCTCTGGTTTCGTTGATGCGAAGCATTGAGCATATCGTTATGTCAATATTTGTATGATGACCTTTCGTGGCTACACGGTTGCTGTTCGGTGCCCTATTGCGTCTTCCACCAATACTCGTTTTCGAGAATCTCGGCTATTCTGTCCACTACATGTTTACTTTTACTTAGGGTTTCGAGTATGAAAACAGTTTCCAGCATGAGAATAGTTTCAAGAGGGTATTAGAGCTGTAAATGGATAGGGTTTTGTAGGTAGACTAATTTTCACTTCTGAATTGGTGTTAAGATTTTTTTTTTATTTCAATGAAATTTAAAATAAGCATAATCAGAGGCTATGATTTGTAGTCTAGGTGCTCAATGCAACTGTTTTTCTTTTGAGTCAAGACAGAAGGTGCTTAGAGAGGGTTATAAGGGCTGTAAATGTCTAGGGTTTTGTAGGTAGACTAATTTTCACTTTTGAATTGGTGTTAAGATCTTCCAATCAGATCCTGGGGTTTGAGTTTTGAATTGGTGTTAAGATCTTCCAATCAGATCCTAGGGTTTGTACTCAAGGTGCTTAATGCAATTGTTTTTCTTTTGGGTAAAGACAGAAAGTGTTTCTAGAGGGTATAAGGGAAGGTTCTTCTAGAGGGTATAAGGGTTGTAAATGGCTAGGGTTTTGTAGGTAGACCAATTTTCAATTCTGAACTGGTGTTAAGATCTTCTGTTTATTTCAATGCAGCTTAAAATAAGCACAATCAGATCCTAGGGTTTGTACTCAAGGTTCTCAATGCAATTGTTTTTCTTTTGGGTCAAGACAGAAAGTGCTTCTAAAGGGTACTAGGGTTGTAAATGGCTAAGGTTTTGTAGGTAGACTAATTTTCACTTCTAAATTGGTGTTAAGATCCTTTGTTTATTTCAATGCAGTTTAAAATAAGCACAATCAGATCCTAGGTTTTTTCTATGGGTCAAGAAAGGTGCTCAATGTAACATTTTTGGATAAAGACAAGTTTTTTATGTTTTTTAATTTTTTTTCAACTTTTTCTTGACAAGTCTTGCCGAAAATCCAAACTGGAATTTTAAAAATTGCAGAATGTACTAATTTTATTAGTTGAGATTGCAAGTTTTGGGTTTTCGAAGACACAGAATGGGCAAGATACACAGAATCGAAATTTTAAAAATTGCAGATTTTACTATATTATTTTTGAGTAAATATAAGCGTTTTATGTTTGGGGTTTTGGTAAACACCTAATAGACAAGATAAAAGTGTTGGAAATTTTACAAATTGCAGATTTTACTCATTATTTTTGGATAAAGATAAGCTTTTTATGTATTTTATTTATTATTTTGAATTTTTTTTAGAGGAAATTTAAAAATTGCAAATTTTACTAGATTTTATTGGTTGAGATTGTAGGTTTTGGGTTTTGGAGGTTTTTACCCAATCTTTTAAACTTTGAATGTATTAGATGGTGAAGAGAGGATCTGGGCTTAAGGGATCTCACGTGGGTGTGTTAAGTGAATCACAGAAGAATCGACATGGGTACCGCACATGTGGGAAGAACAATTACTGACGTGGGATAGACATGGGAACACAGGGAGATCTCGTGGAGAGACAACATCTCATGAGCGAGACTGGGTGTTGAGGCATGAAGTTTTAGCAGAGAAAGAAGATAGGGCAGGAGTGATAATCGACAGATATTATAGTGTGAAGGCCAAGCTGGGAACTCAGGGTCCGGTGCAGGTGGTATTGACAGTCAGCGACAAAGAAAATCATAGGATCAACTCAGGACGCAAGCCAAGATGAGTAGTGAAGGTGGACGATCGACAAAAGAGCCATTAACAGGATGTGGAGTTGAGGCATGAACTGAAGTCTGTTGAGCAGATGTCGAATGCGGGTCAATCGTGGAGTTGTTAAAGAGATAATTGTCGGTTGATGTGAAGTGTTGGGCGTGTGACAAGAGAGGCAAACGCGGGTGCATGGCAGACTGTCCGCACATGAGAAAGTAGCTGAGAAAGGTAATCCGTGGGTGAAGTTAGGGGAGCTGCACAGGGTTGCAAACAATGAAGGATAGCAACGGACACTCCGAGCTACAACCTTAATATGTGTGGGGTTGTTGAAGAACCGCAGGTTCTGCTTTAGAAAGGGATCGAAGGACGTAGGGACTGAAGTGAGGGATTCATGGGATGTTGAGTAGAGTGAGCAGGGGCATGTCACGGGAAGAGGAGCAACAACCGTCGGGAGGGCGGGACAATAACCAACATAACAAAAGTTGCCATCGAGGACAATCAAGTCAGCAGCAAGGGGCTCTGAAACCCTGGGAAGTGGGTAGGTTCGCTAGGTAGCGGCAATAAGCCCTAGGCAGGGTGTAGAACTGTCGGGAAGCAAGATGAGATAACCGAGCAGCCTCAGGTAGGGTTTCGGGGAGCACGTACCGAATGCATGCAATGGGCAGCGGGTAGTGGGTAGGGATTCAGGTAGCTGAAAAATTGTGTTGAGCGGCTTGTGAGCATTGGAAAGCAACAAAGTGACATAGGACAACGATTATGTAGCTTTGAATGTTGAGAAACTAAGAAGGATTCAAGTTCAGGAGGGCAGGAGCAACCTTTCAAGTATGGTCATAAGAAGTCATGGTATGAGATGGCCATGCAAGATGGTCAAGAGTAGGAGGATTCTAAGAGCGTCATCAAAGGGAAGTATTCCCAAATGGGTCCAAGCTAGATGGTTGGAATAACTTTAGTGGTGGCATATCTGATAGTGAAGATAGAGCCACCTCAAGGTGGTAGAAGTAGCTTCCTTGCTAAGAGGGAGTGTTGATGTATTTAGTATAAGACATGCACTTCCACATTGTCCTCGTGTAATGCCTCTCAGAACTTTAGGAAATCCACTTGATAAAGTGATTATTAAGTGAATGTAACTTTTAATTAATGTGAGATAGTTTTGTCATTATTAACTTAAGTAAGTTGATCAAGTCCTAGACCTTAGATCTAAAGTGAATGTGAGATTAGATCTTAGTGGTTGATCACTTTAGAGGATATCTAAGGTTTTGGATTTACGGTTAACTCAATGTACTAAAAGCCAGCCTAAGTGAGTGGATGAGACACATACTAGCGAAGAAAAATTATTTTCTCATATGCTTGTGAACACTATTTGCTCATGTTCTTGTGTCACACATAGAATTAGAAGATCTCATTGATTGGGTGAAGAGAGTTCATCCAAGTGTGAGTGGGTAGGGTTGAGGAAATGTGCTAAGGGGAAAGAAAGGAGATAACATCCAGGTGGTCGAGACTATTGGGTCATTGTATTCCTCTAATGCACGATTATCCTAGGATGGGAGCCCAAAATTTATAATCAAACTGAGATATGGTTTTCTCTTAGGGATTTTTTGCATGGGTGTTTACCCGAAATATATTATGCAGTGTGAGTGGTTTCTATTTTTATGATTATGTTAATTGGTTAGGAACCTAATTGTGCATCTAGTTAATAAAGTGATTTTATTTTAGCTAAGTGTTCAGTGTTGAGTTGGAGAAAAACTAAGAGTCCCCTAGACTTTCTCATCCACATTGAGTTGAAGTACTTCCTCAAGTTTACTCTACAATGGTTTATATAATAATATTTCATGATGCTCATGACATTTGACCTAAGCCAAAGTGAGTCTCAAGCATTGTTCTCGTGCAATCATTATACTTACATGCACTTAGTTTTGCAACTTAACTAGCCTCGATTATATTATATCCATAAACAAAAACAATTGTTTTTGGATGACTAAGAGGGGGGTGAATGAGTAACGAATAATTTATACCACTTTTAAAAACAATTTATATTCCTCTAACTTATTCAACAATGTTCATCAACTCATCATCAATATATTATTGCATCATAAACATTAACATCCATTAGTGTATAATAAATAACAATAGACACATCTACACAATACAAAGTACACCAATATGAGAGCTCAAAAGGTGGCTTATTACCCTAATTTCTATTGTTGCCCCAAAGAAACAAAATTGGGTGATATCACTTTGAAAATTCTATCAAAGAGGAAGGTTATGTATTTCTTGAAAGGACAAAAACTAGAGCATAGCATGCACACCTTCTCAGTGAGGGTTAATTATGTACTTCATGAAAAGAAAAAAACTAGAGCCTAACATGCACACCTTCTCCATGAGGGTTAATGATAAAGTTAGACTGCCTCCGGTGAGATGGTTTCAAGCCTCTTATTTGAAGTGGAAGGCACCCATTTCCATGTCAATTGTTTGATCGTAGAAGGGTTACTCATGTCTTTGTGATATAACACCTTTGCATGCACATAGGTAACCAAGTTGGACCTTCATCTTCTATCGCGCCTCTAGTTAGTTAATTATTAATTGCAATGTTTTTGGATATGATGAATTGCAGGTCTCCCAATAGTTAGTTAATTATTAATTGCAACGTTTTCAGATATGATGAATTGTAGGTCTCCCAAAAAAGAATATTGTTGATCGTGACGAATCATCATGTTGTTGTGATTAGAGATTGAAGATGGTATTTCATGGATACCAAGAAATTTGAGATGCCATCTTCAATCTCTAATAGAAACAACATGATGATTCATCATGATCAACAATATTCTTTTTTGGGAGACTTGCAATTGATTATATGTGAAAATGTTGTAGTTAATAATCGCCCGGTAGAGGCTGCAATGATGGAAGAAGGTCCAACTTTATTTCCTATGTGCATGGACGAAGGCCCAACTTGGTTTCCTTTGTGGATGTAGAAGCACTATATGAACAACGACAAGTAACCCTTTTATGGTCAAACAAATGAACAGGTAAATGAAATGGATTCTCTCTACTTCAACTATGATGACTGGATATCAACTCAGCAAGGAAATCTAACTTTATCATTAACCCTCATGGAGAAGGTGTGCAGGGTAAGTCTTTTCTTAAGAATAACCTTAATGCCTAACAAAATTCTCAAAGTGATATTATCAACATGTAATAATCTCTAGTCTTGGTTAATTTTGTTTCTTTGGGGGAACATTGGAAATTAGGGTTCTCTTATATTATGGTTCTAACTTGATACTCCACCACTTTTTGAGATCCATGAATTGAATATAAAATATTTTGTTGAGCCGCATTTGTTAAAATGTTGACCCACATTTTGTTTTGGTTTTTGATAAGAATAATGATAGTTTTCTAGTAATTTGATAGTATGTAACATTTACAAAGTTTGGTTCTTCTATTGAGGTGAACTACGATTTTGGAAGAGAGGTGAATTGTGGACAAAAAAACTTTATGCATCTAGATATGCTCACAAATATTTATGGTAGACTATATTTTATTAAACACGTAGAGGTTTATGCTTGGGGTTTTGACAAATATCCATAACAACCTAAATTTTATTAAACACATAGAGGTTTATGCGTGAGGCTTTAATTGGTTTATGCTTGAAGTTTTGATAGATATTAAGATGACTCGTAGAAAAAGTTTGCACATTGAAAAATTTGATCCCTCTGGACACTTAATAGATCTAGGGTTAAAATAGATATTTATTCAAAGTGTAATTGAGACAAATCTCCCCCATATCTCTCGACACAATTATGTTTAAATCAACATAATATACATTCACCGAAAATAAACAAACCAAAATATAAAGTAAAATAATATTTTCTATTCTATATCTATTTATAACAATAAATAAAAAAGAAGAAAATAAAAGAAATAATAATAAAAAGATAAAAGAAATGAATTTTTTTTAGTCTCACATATGGGATTAAGGTTAGATGATACTTGGAAGCATATGACCTCATTTTTATAGTCTTAGTGATAACTATATGGTATCTTGGATTTCTTATAGATACTATTTAGGGTGAATCATTTCTAACAACTTAATACACCTAGAAGCATTTGGTAGGAGTGGAAATATATTGCCTTACAAACCACCCGTTGGTTATTTCAAAAGGTCAAGTTTTGTCTCTTTCTTTTGGAAAAAGGGGTTTCTTTCCTACTTAGTATTAGTGAATCCAATATTTATTTTTAAATTTTGTTTGCAACTAGAATAATATACTTATAATTAAGACTTTTTTTCCTAAAAAAAAAGTAACTTTTAATTTCATCCGAAGAGAAAAGAAAATTACATTATATTGAATACATGTAACCATGTACTACACTCATCATTTGAGAAATGATTCACGAGACAAACTAGACATGGTAGTAAAACATCATAAATAGGTCTAGGAAAAAATTAGGGTTAGGGTAAATTTTCATAGGACATATGAAGGCTAGTTATTAAATCTCATTCTAGTGCTTTTGGGACACAAACCCTAATTGACTTGGAAGAATAACATTATCCCAAATTCATTCACAAGGTTTCTAAGGTCATTATTGATGTATTTAGAATCAAACATGTACTTCTACATTGGCTGAGTCTCTAGAATGTGGAACTCATCCGTAATGCCCATAAAAAGCTTAGGAAATTCACTTGATAAAGTGATTATTAAGTGAATGTACTTTTTAATTAATGTGAGATTAATTAAGTTAAATGTGTAAGTTGGCATTAGTAACTTAAGTGAGTTGATTAAGTCCTAGCCATTAGATTTAATGTGAACGTAAGATTATACCTTAGTCGTTGATCACTTTAGAGGAGATCTAGGGTTTTGGATTTAGGGTAAACTCAATGTAACTAAAAACAACCTAGGTGAGAGGATGAGAGTCACCGAGACCACATATGAGAAAAGAGGGATTCTTTGATCATGTAAGTTGAGGGGAAACAAGAGAGATAACAACTAGGTGGGATAGGCTATTGCTGCATTTTATTTCTCTAATGGGCCATTATCCCAAGATGGGAGCCCAAAATTTATAATCAAATTGAGATATGGTTTCCCTTCGAGGTTTTTTCCACAAGTGTTTACCCAAAATCTATTGTGCAATGCGATTGCTTTTTGTTCGTATATTTTCGTTGTAATTGGTTAGGAACCTAGTTGTGCATCTAGTTAATAAAGTGATTTTATTTAAAGTGTCAAGAGTTGGGTTGGAGAAAATATAACATAGTGTCAGAGCCTAGACTCTGAAAGGTGAAAATAGATTACAGAGGATGAAATTTGAAATGCATTTACAAGTATGCATTTACAAAATTAGAAAAAATAGAGAAATTAGGGATTAATAAAATAAATTAGAAAAAATAGAGAAATTAAAAGGAAGTAGTCGGACATCGTACATATGGCATAAAGGACACAGATATGAGATCATGAGATAACCATGTATTGTATTGTAGAGTTGTGCATATGTGAAGTAGATCATGGGATGAACTAAGGATTGACGGTGAAGAGACGATCTGGGCTTAAGGGATCTCACGTGGGTGTGTTAAGTATGTCACAACAGAATCAACGTGGGTACTGCACATGTGGGCATAACAACTATTGACGTGGGATAGACCTGGGAACACAAGGAGATCTTGTGGAATGACATCATCTCATGAGCGAGGTTGGTTTTCCAAGCATGAAGTTTTAGCAAAAAAGAGTGGCCTTGCAGAATATAGGGCAGAAGTGATAGTCAACACATATTACAGTGTGAAGGCCAAGCTCGGAACGCAGGGTCTGTGTGCAGGTGGTTTTGACAGTCAGCGACAAATAAAATCATAAGATCAACTCAGGAAGAAATCCAAGCTCAGCATTGAAGGTGGATGATCGACAAAAGATCAATCGACACGATGTGGAGTTGAGGCATGAACTAAAGTCTTATAAGAAGATGTGGAATATGGGCCAATCATGGAGTTGTTAAAGAGATAATTGTCGACTGATGTGAAGTGTTGGGCATGTGACAACGGAGGCAGACACGGGTGCATGGAAGAGTGTCTCGACTTATGTGAAGTGTTGGGCATGTGACAACAGAGGCATACACGGGTGCATGGCAGAGTGTCTGCACATGAGAAAGTAGCTGAGAGAGGTAATCCATGCATGAATTTAGGGGGAGTCGCAAGGGTTGCAAATGATGAAGAATAACAACGGGCACTGTGAGCTACAACACTTAATGTGTGTGGGGTTGTTGAAGAATTGCAGGTGCTAGTGTAGAAAGGGATCGAAGGACGTAGGAGTTGAAGTGAGGGTTTCATGGGTTGTTTAGTAGAGTGAGCGGGGGCATGTCACGGGAAGAGGAGAAACAATAGTCGAGAGGGTAGGACAATCACCAACATAACGCAAGTTGCCATTGAGGACAACCAAGTTAGCAACACTGCCCACATGGGCTGGGAAACCCTAGGAAGTGGATAGGTTCCCTCGGTAGCACGAATAAGCCCTAGGCAGTAGGTAGAACTGTGAGGAAGAAGGCTGAGATAACTAAGGAGCCTCAGGTAGGGTTTCAGGGAGGAGGAAACAAATCCATGCAATGGGCAACGGGTCTTAGGTAGGGATTCACGTATCTGAAGAATTATGTTGAGTGGCTTGTGAGCATTGGTAAGAAACAAAGTGACAAAGGACAATTATTAGGTAGTTTTGAAGGTTAAGAAACTAAGAGGGATTCAACCTTCACGCTCATGAGAGCAAGAGAAACCTTCCAAATCTGTTCAGAATAAGTCATTCATGGTACGAGATGACCATGGAAGAAGCTCAAGAGTAGGAGGATTCTAGGAGAATGATCAAAGGGACGTATTTTCAAACGGGTCCAAGATAGTTGGTTGGATTAACTTTTGTGTCAAAGAGAGAAATCAATTAGGTGACTTATGTGATAGTTAAGATAGAGCCACCTCAAGGTGGTAGAAGTACCTTCCTTGCTAAGAGGGAGTGTTGATGTATTTAGCATAAAACATGTACTTCCACATTGTCTTGGTGTTTAGCTTATGGACCTCGTTGTAATGCCTCAAAGAACCTTAGGAAATCCACTTGATAAGGTGATTATTAAGTGAAAGTATTTTTTAATTAATGTGAGCTTAATTAAGTTATATGCCTAAGTTTCTTCATTATTAACTTAAGTGAGTTGATCAAGTCCTAGAACATTGATATAAAGTGAACGCGAGATTAGATCTCACTAGTTGATCACTTTAGAGGATATCTAGGGTTTTAGACTTACAGTTAACTCAATGTAATAAAAGACTGCCTAAGTGAGATGATGAGACACATAAAGAGCACAGAGGAGAAAAGATGAATTCTTTTCTCATATGCTTGTGAACACTCTTTGCTCATGTTCTTGTGCCACACACATAATGAGGATATCTCATTGAGTGGGTTAAGAGTGTTCATCCAAGTGTGAGTTGAGAGGGTTGAGGAAATGTGCTAAGGGGAAACAAAGGAGATAGCATCCAGGTGGGCCACGCTATTGCTACATTGTATTCCTCTAATGGGCCATTATCCTAGGATGGGAGCCTAAAATTTATAATCAAACTGAGATATGGTTTTCTCTTCGGGATGTTTTGCATGGGTGTTTACCCGAAATATATTATGCAATGTGATTGGTTTCTATTTTTATGATTATGATAATTGGTTAGGAACCTAATTGTTCATCTATTTAATAAAGTGATTTTATTTTAGCTAAGTGTCGAGTGATGAGTTGGATAAAAACTAACATTCACGTAGACTTGCTCATCCACATTGAGTTGAAGTACTTCCTCAAGGTGACTCTACAATGGTTTATATAATAATATTTCATGATGATCATAACATTCGACCTAAGCCAATGTGATTCTCGATCATTTTTCTTGTGCAATCATTATACTTACATGCACTTAATTTTTCAACTTAACTAGCCTCGAGTATATTATATCCATAAACAACAACAATTGTTGTTGGATTACTAAGAGGAGGGGGGGTGGTTGAATGAGTAATGAACAATTTATACCACCTTTAAACACAATTTATATTCCTTTAACTTATTCAACAATGTTCATCAACTCATCATCAATATATTATTGCATCATAAACATTAACATCCATCAATGCATAATAAACAACAATAGACACATCCACACAATACACACTACACCAATATTTACGTGGAAACCCAATGTGGGAGAAAACCACTAAATGTTTTTCTTATATGTCAAATAATTACATTCAAGGAAGCACTAACTTCTAATTCTCTGGCTTCAACTAGAAGGAGGCTCCAACCCCCTATTTTTTCAGGCTCCAAACTAAGGGAAGCACCAACTCCACAATTCGCTCGCTCCAACTGAAGGAGGTTGCAACCCCCTATGTTCTTGGAATACAAATGGAAGGTGGATATAACCACTTAATTCCTAGTCTCCAACTTGAAGGAAGTTCCAAATCTTTTATTCTTTGGCTCCAAGTACGAGGATGCTACAACCCCATTTCCTTTCCTCCTCCTATCACCATGAAATATAAATCTCAAATGTAGACAACCTATCATTGTTACTAAATCAAATAACCTTTCACTGTCACTATCACAACCTGTCACTATTAAACCTATCAAACCAACCTTTACCAACAACCTATCACAACCTCTACTGAAAATTTGTCATTGTACTCTCATCAACCAACCAGATCTGATATCAATCATGTACATCAATCACTAACACAACATGTACCATCATAAGTGCATCAATCACTAACACAACATGTACCATCATAAGTGTATCAATCATGCACATCACAATACCTCATCCACGTGCCAACTAATCAACTATATTTACCTCAACCGTATACCAAAGACATATGCCAATATACTCATCAAACATCCACTAATAATACATCACACTATCCATAAGCCAAATACAATAAACCCTCATATCAAACCATGTGCCAAAACCTCATTTTTATGTAGCCTCAAGTGTGTATCAATCATGTGCCAAAAACACTAACAAATGCCTCTCACAATGTACTACAATATGTGCCAAAAAAAATAGACATGTACTAGCAATGTACTTCAACAAATCTGCCTCAAATCATTTACTACAACAAGTACTCTACAATCGATAATGCCTCAAGGGTATATACTCAACCTTACATGACCATACCTCAAAAAATAATCAAGATCCAATAATCAAACATATAAACATATAACCATCTCCTAAGGCAATGTCATAGTTTTCGAGGTAGTACACATATTCTGAGGCATTGGTCACATCCTCCAAGGAACATTTGGGCTACTTTTGCACACATGTAAATCCTCTACTCATGACACATTGGAGATTCATGAGAACCCTCCTTCTTTCATCACTTTGGAAATGTATTTCACATTATTTGAGGGTTGACCCACTCTTTTGGACGTCATACTAGTTGTTGGGGGTTTTATGACCGAGTTTTGGATTTGGAGGGTCACTTCCATGCCTCATAGAGGTGCCTTGACCTTAGATATGGACATGGTCATGCTTTAGAGACATATTTCAAGGATTTGTGAACATTATTTGAGCATTCCTTGAGAACATTTTGTGGAATTTGTCCCTTTTTGAGGTCATTATCCATATTTTCATGAGGTCATTCAACTTGGAGGAGAGGAACCTTGGAGCTCTACTTGTGTTGGAGGTTACCTTACCTTGTTTTTGTGGAATTTTGTTCTTGGAGAGAAAATTGGCCTCATTTTTTGCGGGATGTTCCTCTTGCATGAGGGTTTTATATACATGTGGCATCATTTGAATTTTTATTGACTTAGTCTCCTTCTTTGTGTGGATGACAAGTCTCTTTTCTTAGTCTCCTAGGCTAATTTTATGGAAAACTAGTTAATAAAGAATGAGAAGGATGTAGAAGTCAATTTTTGGAGATCTCTCTTTCTTGGTTATTTTTGTTGGTTCATCAAAGATATTCTTGTGAATGTTAAAGTATTCTACAAATCTAGAAAGATCGGTCCATTTGAGGGGTTACTTAACGACTTGGAGAGGAGATGTTCTAGGGTTTGTTCCTTCATTATGTTGGACTACGATTTTCATTAGACCAAAACTTGTATGCGTTAGCCTCTTCCACAATAGTCGTATTTGGGATCCACAAGAGTGGGATAAACCATGTCGCAAAACTCATGGGAAGCGTTTAACGCAATTTCCAACAATCTCCCCCCTAGCGCATGCTCGGTGAGTTTGGAACTCGAGACATGTCACTCTGAAACCATTTCTTGGACTATGACTTTTGTTAGACCAAAGCTCGACACAATATCGAGAGTTGGGATCCATGAGAGGGGGTTAAATCATGTAGTGAAACTCGGGGGAAGCGATAAACCCAATGTTGGGTATGTACCTAATCCATTTGACAAGAGACTATTTTCCCCTATTTTTGTCATTGATTTCAAAGACAAGGGGAGACTATAGACGTCTAATATAAATATTGCAAGATGGATATTATTGAAAATATTGTTTTTGGATTTTTGATCCTCAATTTGGATACCCTATATTTGAAGGAATTTTACTCTAAATACCTACATCAAATAGGACCATAGGATATATGGTTGAAATTTTTATTCCAAGACCTTTCGTGCAATATGTGGAACTCCCTCCAACTTCATAGGAATGAGGAGATATGAAAGATTCTATCACGCCATCCCAGCTAGAGGGTATAGGTTGGGCCAACCAATTTTATAAGTTGGTCCCATAAGTGAACATAGAAACACTATAAATATAGGATAGATGTGTGCATTTGAAGAGTATCCAAGCAAGAAGATCAAGTACAAGTGCACAAAAGAGATCCAAGGTGTGCAAGACAAGTTGGGGAATATTCTTGGGGTCTCAAAGGTGTGCAAGATGATTTTCATTGGAGTTTTAAAGTTGCACTATGAAGGACTCGTGACTATAATGATTCAAAGTATTACTAAACCTAGCTAAAATAGTTGACTTTAATGTTTTACTACTAGAATGTTGCAAATGTTTTACTAAACCTAACATTTTCAACATTCTTAAGAGTAGGCCAACTAAATGTTGCCTTTATCTTTTTTAGATCAACTTGTAATTCCTCTTCTGATATGACATCCCTAAATACTATTTCTCCTCCTTGAAAAAATCATATTTTCCAATCTTTGCATACAAATTATGCTCTCTTAATATTTGCAAAAGAATCCAAAGATGTTCCTTTTGTTCCTCTTTATTTTGGGAGTAAATCAAAATGTTGTTAATAAATACCAATAGAAATTTATCCAAGTACTTCTAGAATACATTATTGATTAATCTCATGAAAACTATTGGTGCATTAATCAAACCAAAAGGAAGGACCAAGAAGTTATAGTTTCCATATGGGGTTTTAGATGTGGTATTAGGAATGTGAGCATCCTCTACCTTGATCTTACACCCATTTTTGAGAACACCTTTGCTCCTTTAAGTTGGTCAAAAAGATAATCAATCCTTAGCAAGGTCCACACTAGTTCTTGATTGTGACTTTGTTCACTAGTTGATAGTCAGTGCATGTGTGGAAAGTACCATCCTTCTTAAAAAACAACACTAGTGCACCCCAAGAGGAATTACTAAGCCACATGAGTCCTTTGTCTAACAACTCCTATTACAACATCTTGAGCTCACTAAACTCATCGGTTCCCAATTTGTAAGGTGTCTTAGATATTGGGTTGGGTTGCTTCAAGTACAAGATCAATTTTGTATTCAATTTCTCTCATAGGTGGTAATTTGATCCAGGTGGATATCGGTGGCCACCCACCTTTTCCAAATGGCTCAAAACAGTTTTCTGGTCATTTTGGCAATTTACTATTTTTAGCATGTTTTAACTTTCGGGGCCATTTTGAGGGTCCAAATGAAGTTTTTTCGAGATTGAGGTTCTCAATGATAGTCGAAGACATCATTGAGCCCCCAAAAGGAATCTCCTCGACAATAACTTTCCAATGAGCTATCACACGCCTAAAACGGAAATCATATGCAAAAGTTATGACCCCGGGAAGTTGATGTACTCACTTACCCAAACGGGGCCCACATGACTTTTGGCGCTTCATCTCCTAGGGTTAGGTTTTTGGATGTCTAGGACTT
>JZKD02S0948123.1:38518-52598 GCA_000966675.3 Picea glauca | reverse complement strand
CCTGGCCCCCGAGCCCAAAACCTCCAGCAACACGTGCCTCCCCTGATCAAAATGATACAACCAGTAAGTCCTGTGTCTCTCTCTGAGCACACACACGTCCCCACAGTCCAGAGCTCAGCTCACTGTGAAAAATGGCAAAAGATCGTTTTTCCTGCGTCCATCCTCCCTCCGAATGGCCCGCACATCCCCCTCATCCCCCGCCTTATTCCTCCCGACTACCTCACGCAGTTACTCCTCACAACCACCCTCTGTCCCCCGTACTCTGTTTCATTAACATTTTCCTTATCTTCTCGGGATTTCTGGGCTTCCTGCCCTGCATACGCCACCCTTGGCAGCCTACGCCATCCCTGTTCTTACATTATTTTATTTCTTTTCCCTTACTTTCTGTCACAGTTCATTAAATGCATTCTTCAGTTTGATTATCACACAATTAATCATGCTTATTTTCTTTAACTGTTTTTTCTTTGTAATCTTTAATCATTTATTCAATTAGGGTCGTTACAATTTAAAGAATAGACATATGAATTTTGAAAGAGATGGCCTTAGGGTCATTTAACCTTTAGATCCATATGAAGTTCAATGATACATAGATCCCATCAGAGAGTAAGACCACACATATGAGCTAGAAAACATATAGAAACTAACAGCCAGACAACATGATTACATTAATCCTATGACTGATGGAAACCTAAGCTGGCGAAGTGACAACACATGTTCATCAGACTCAAAAGAAGCATTGGAGAACTAGTAGAATAAAATGTATGAAGTATCTACAAGAAGATGTGCTAGATTAACTATATAAGTTCACTAGATCGACACAACAATAAGTAACATACCCACCTTTGATGGTCTGAATCCTTTAGAAACCTTCTTGTCGGACTTTGAAGAAAGTGTACCAATGCAAAAAAGATTGTTGGCAATGGATGAGGCCCAGAAAGAAACCCTAGCAAGATAGTGGAGGACACACAAAACCAACATTGCAGACTGGGTACAATGTCGTACCTTAATGAAAACGCAGTTCTCAACACAAGTAGAAGGTTGGGAAGTTCACTACACGTGTCGAAGCTGCCCAAACTACCATGTGCGAAGTTGCTAGGAATCCTGGAGAAACATTCCTCGAGAGTAAATGGTGCACAAATTCATTAACACACTAGACATGACACCTATCAACTGGTATCTTCAAGCAAAGACGTGCCTTGTAACTCCCTTCTTATTTTAAAGTAAATTTCCTTCAGTAGATCAATCATTACAGATTGTCAGAAAAAAAGTATTTGAGGAGGCCTCTAGGCTCCCTTTAGAACAATAAAAGGACAAATGGACTGCGTCTCTCCAGAAACTGTAAGGTTGTTACAAAATCAATGTTGATGAGGACGATGATCCTAGGAAGGTGAACATCGCCGATACAGAAGGCCAAAGAGACATGGAAGGACCAGGAGTTTAGCTACCATTCATTGGACAACTAATCAAGATTAAGGAAGTCAATATTGGAACAAAGCAGACACAGAAGATTGCAAATGTTGGAGATTGCTAGGATGTTGTTACTATCGACAAGATAACAAAATTATTGCATGAATATCAAGACTTATTTCCAACCATGTTCACTGATATGAAGGGCATTAGGGGGCCTATGGGAGAGAGGAGGATCCCTTTGAAACTGGATGCAAGATGAGTCAAATAGAGACCCTATAGATTGAACTCTGAATATAAGGAGAAAGTGAAGATTGAGCTCGACAGAATGCTGGAAGCAGGGATTATAGAACCTCTAGAAGAGATAGAGTGGATTATCTCTATGGTGGTACAGAACAAGAAGACAAGAGATATCAGGATCTACATAGATCTCAGGATGTTGAACGATGTCTGTTTGCATGACCCCTTCCCTATGCCATTAACTAACGAAGTGTTAGATAATGTTGGAGGCTAGGAAGTATATTCTTTTACAGATGGATTTTTCAGGATAACATCAGATCCGGATTGCCAAGGAAGATCACCACAAGACCACATTTTCAATAGAATGGGGATACTACCAGTATACAATGATGCCATTTGGATTGAATACTTCCCCAACCATCTTTTCCAAGGTGGTGGTCGAAGCATTCAAAGAGTTTCTGCGTAAATTTCTAGAATCATATTTCGATGATTGGACTGTTTTTAGTTTATTGAAAAATCATATTGAATGTCTAAGGTTAATGTTGGAAAAATGAAGGCAGTGTCAAATTGCCTTGAATCTGAATAAGTGCATATTATTCTCACCATTTTGAGTGTTGTGAGGTCATATTGTATGCAAGAAGGGATTACTGGTACATCCATCTAAAATCGCCATTATAGTTGATCTTCCACCTCCTACTTTAGTCAAATAGCTCCGCACTGTGCTGGGACATACTGGGTATTATAGGAAGTTCATTAAGGGATATTCCTAGATTACAACACCCATGGAGAAGATTTTGAAGAAAGTTTGTCAATTTCACTGGACGGACGAATGTTAGAAGAGCTTCGACATGCTAAAACAAAAGATGGTGACCGTGCCTATCCTGGTTTTTCCAGATTGGATCAAGTAATTTCACGTACATGTCGATGCATCTTCCATTGCATTAGGAGTTGTGTTAGCGCAATCCAGAACAAGAGACATCGACCACCCATTAGATTTTCCCATCAGGAAACTATCCACAACTGAGATTAATTACACCACCACTGAGAGAGAAGGGTTACCCATGGTGTATGCACTACATAAATTTCGCCACTACTTGTTGGGAGGGCACTTTTAAATGTTTTATGATCTCTTCGTGTTAAAATACCTAGTAAACAAACCAGTGTTGGGGGGATGGATATGCAAATGGATTCTTCTATTTCAGGAATACGATTTTGAAATTGTGGTTAAGACAGGAAGAATGAACAAAGGTCCCAACCACTTGTCAAGGTTGGAACATGGAGAAGAGTCGACCAGTTTGGAGGATGCACTACCAGATGCATAGTTGCGAGCCATTAGAAATATTGATGATCACTTCACAGAGATAGTCTAGTTCCTTTCAACAGGAATGGCACCTAGTGAGTATACAATTCCCCAGAACAAACATCCAGTAGTGCGTGCTGCAAACTTCTCAATTATAGTTGGACAACTATACAAGATGGGACCTGATGAGACACTGAGAATATATGTTATGGAGTCAGAGAGACCATTTATCCTCACAGAAGCTCATGAAGGCATCGTAGGAGGACATTACACAGGGAAAGAAACTGCGTAGAAGGTTCTTAGAGCTAGTCTTTGGTGGCCTACCTTACACAGAGATGCCAAGGACTATTACCAAGCCTACGATGTATGCCAAAGAGTTGGAAAACCATCCAGAATAGATGAAATTCCATTAGCACCACCGCTAACCCTACAAGAATTTGAGAAATGGGACATGGACTTTGTAGGACCTATAAACCCACCCGGAAAGCACACAGGAGCAAGGTACATAATTACTGCGACATAATACTTGACCAGATGGGCTGAAGCAAGAGAAGTTAAGGACCGTAGTGCAACTACAATTGCGTGCCCCATATTTGATGACATCATAACCAGGTTTGGATGCCCAAAGATCCTTATGAGTGATCAAGGCACACATTTAATTAATAAAAAAATTGAAGCCCTGACTGAGGAATTTGCAGTGCACCATCAAAAGAGCACGCCTTACCATACACAAGAAAATGGGACAATGGACATATGAATTTTGAAAGAGATGGCCTTAGGTTCATTTCACCTTTAGATCCAGATGAAGTTCACCGATACACATATCCCATCAGAGAGTAAAACCACACATATGAGCTAGAAAACATATACAAACTAGAAGCTAGACAACATGATTACATTAATCCTATGACCGATGGAAACCTAAGTTGGCGAAGTGACAACACATGTTCATCAGAATCAAAAGAAGCACTGGAGAACTGGAATAATAAAATGTATGAAGTATCTACAAGAAGATGTGCTATATTAACTAGAGAAGTTCACTGGATCAACACAACAATAAGTAACTTACCCACCTTTGATGGTCTGAATCCTTTAGAAACCTTCTTTTCGAACTTTGAAGAAAGTGTACCAATGCAAAAAATATTGTTGGAAATGAATGAGGCCTTGAAAGAAACCCCAACAAGATGGTGCGGGACACACAAAACCAATATTGCAGACTGGGTACAATGGCATACCTTGATGACAATGCTATTCTCAGCACAAGTAGAAGGCTGCGAAGTTCAGTACACGTGTTGAAGCTGCCCAAAGGACCATGTGCAAAGTTGCTAGGAATCCCAGAGAAACATTCCTCAAGAGCAGTGGGTGCACAAATTCATTAAAGAAATTTTTAGACTGCATGGTATTCCTAAAATGGTGATTTCAGATAGAGACGTAAAATTCACATCCCCTTTTTGGAAGGAATTGTTTGCAGGGCTAAACATTAACTTGAATTTCAGTACAAGCTATCATCCACAAACGGATGGACAGACTGAAAGGACAAACCAAATCATAGAGGATGTGCTTTGCATGTATGTAAGAACAAAACCAAGCAAGTGGGAAGACTACCTGCACTTGGTAGAATTTGCATATAACAATGGGTACCAAACTTTGGCTAAGTTGATCCCTTTCGAAATGTTGTATGGCAGAAAGTAATACTGTATGACTCCAATTAGCTAGGATAACCCGGTTGACAGACTCATGGTTGGACCAGAGATGCTCGAAGAAATGGAGAACATGGTAAGAAAGGTACAACAGAACTTGAAAGAAGCACAGGACAGACAGAAGAGCTATGCATATCAAAAAAGAAGACACTTGAAATTTCAAGTAGGAGACCATGTCTATTTGAAGGTCAAAGCCTGAAAGAGATCGTTGAAGTTAGGGAATTGTGCCAAGCTGGCACCCAAGTTTTGTGGGCCCTTCGAGATACTAGCTCGAATTGGACCTGTAGCATATCAACTTGCACTTCCAACTAATCTAAGAATTCATAATGTATTTCATGTTTCATTGCTGAAAAAGTATATTCATGACCCTACTGATAAGATTGATTGGAACTTGGTGCAGGTGGAACTCGAAGGCGAGTTCTAGGTCGAACCCCTATGCATTCTAGACCGGAGATAAATAACACTTCAGAATAGAGTCGTCGCTCAGGTAAAGGTGCAATGGAAGCACTTTAGTACTGAGGAGGCCACTTGGGAGTTGGAGGGAGATTTGCGGAAATCTCTTCCAATCATTTTCCAGCAAAGGAACGAACACTGGGGACAGTGTTTTACTGAAGGGGGAAAGGATGTGACATCCCCAAAAATAAAATATTTTTGAAATTTAAAATTTGCTGGAAATTTATTCCATTTTTAGTAAATTCGAATTTGGAATTTTTTTTCCATTTATAGCAATTTGGAATTTTGAATTTGGTAATTATAATTAATTATTTTGACTGTTTGGCAGAGACCTGATTTGACCCAACTAACAATTTGACTAGTGCACTTGTATGGAAACAAAATATTTTATATTGATTGTAGGAGGACAAATGGAACAACCATGTTAAATTTCGCTGACCATGACTCCATGAGTGAGGAATATGTTGGAACTACCTCTGGGATGATTATTACAAGTGGAAAATCAGTGATTTGGCCATTGGTAGCCCCTAAAAATCAAGGATTTAGAAATCTGTGAAAATTCCCAAGGGAGGGAAAGGACCTATGCAAATGATAAATAGCATATGAGAGGAGACTTTTGATTTACTTGTTGTTATGAACATTGCTTGAATGCAAGGCAAGGGAAAATTGTTGGAGCTATAGGACATATATGAAGAGAATCTTTTCCAAGTTTTCCCTCATGGATTCATGGTCAGGCTAGCGGGTGAATTGGGCAAGTAGTTTGGCTGCCCTGTTCTACAGTTGGGAGGAATGTGGTTGTTCTCTTTGTCTTTCAGCATATTATTTCAGAAATGTTATTTATGTCCATTCTCTTATTGAATGTTAAATGGTTACATACTTGATAGAATGTATCTGTTATAAATAATATTAAGGACGAAATATTGAATGCATCCTATTGCAAACTTAGGAATTTCTAGAATGTCTCTCTACTAGTTCAGAATGGATTATCTTTGTTGCATCTCATTACTGTTATGAATACTAGTTCCCGAAAGTATACAAGCTGGAAGGATATGACTAGTCAATTCTTAAAAAAGATTTGTTGTGTGGTTTGGATTACTACTGTAGTAAGATAAAGCGTCGTAGTTGAAAACCCCACAAGTAAATTGTGATGTAGATTTAATTTTACCTACATATTGAATGCAAATGGAAAACTGCATAGTGCATATATATATATATAGACATTTTTGATATATAAAGGCACTCACCACAATAGAGTAAGTAACTAATATTTCTTCCATGTACCAGCTAAATTGTCATGATTTTTTTTTTAGGAGATAGCCCTAATCGCAAGTGTCTAAGATATATATATGTATATTTAATGTACGGAAGTGACCTTGCGAATACCAAGAATTATTATAGACCATCTACAACATTTACACATCTTTATATCAACCAGTGTTTAATGAAAATTTATAGGTTGAAATGTTGGAAAATTATTGGAGTGAATTGAATTAACACAGTTTAATTACCAGAACTAATCACGAGAGGCGTGAAGGCCCAAGGAAGAAGGAACATCCTGAAACTTAAAACATACCCCTAAGTAAATTCCTAACTGTGTAAATAACAACACAATCACCTAAAAGTTCAAAATGAAAGTCTTTAACACAAGTACAGTAACTACAAATTGAATTCATATACCATCATGTGATCTAGAGTCAACTATAAACAAGATACACATATAGACGACAATAGCCGAGTACTTTTTTCCTTGTTCAAAATCCTTTCGACGAAGTAGCCAATATGGCGTTAGTATATTAAACCAATAAAATAACCAGTATTCCATTACAAGTAGGTGGAAGGGAAACCCTGTAATTCTTTTAAAAATAGTATTACATATCTCGTTCGGAATTGAAACAAATGAACATCCCATATGGTGTTTTACTTCCAATGATAGAATTTGCCATCACAAAATGGGTTACCCTTAATCAACGGCACCGAAACCATGACTTAATCTCCATTTCGGAGTTTCGAATACTGGGATTTGGAGGCGTCAAGGACACTCACGAAAAGAATGATAAAATTGTGAAATGTGAAACCACGACTTAATTTCCAATTCAGAGTTTCTCATACTGAGAGTTGGAGGTGTCAAGGACACTCATGACAAGAATGATAAAAGCGCGAAATGAGAAACCACGACTTAATCACTATTTCAGAGTTTCGGATACAGGGAGTTGGAGGTGTCAAGGACACTCACGACAAGAATGATGAAATCACGAAATGTGAAAGATCAGAGTATGTCAAAGACTCCATTTCGAAGTTTCGTAGACCGAGAAATCAAAGATTAAAGAAACTTTAACATTTGAAGTAGTGAACCTCGAAATCCTGAAATAGACACATCAAGAAACCACGTCAGCTAAGGACACCTGGCACATGGAGAAAAGCACCAGGAATTTTTGAGAGATCCTGATAGAGAATTCAAAGTCAGTCTGGTGTAAGATTGTTCTCAGATGACATGCAACTTATAAATCTGTAATCACAATTACCACCCCTTCGTTATAAAGTTTGGTGATCAAATATGGGGATTTGTAACCCTTAAATAAGAAAAAGAAAAGAAAAAAAAAATATTATGACAAATTTGAGGTTCATTACATATGGTATCAGAGAAAAAGGTTACAACACTGGACCTAAACAGAGCCACGTTAGTTTCTTAGTACATATTTTGATCTATGCAAAACTAATAAACCTTTTTGTTACAAACATAAAACATCTCTGTTTTGTGTGAATTATGGCAGCTGAGGATGATGCAGAAATCAAAATGGAAGAAAATCTAGAACAGGGACCTCATTGAGATCGAAGATAGAATAGTGATGGAAGTACTGGAAACAATGAGGAATCTTATTGTTGAGCTACAGGTTTTCAAAGCAGACAATGAGAAATTGAAGAAAGCACAACAGGAATAGTAAGAGATAAATGAGGTCTTGATGTGCAGTACAGTGACCAAGAAAAGCCCAAAAGATGATAACCATGATGAAGAAGTTAGAAAAAGGTCCTCCAAGAACCATGGGTTAGAAAGAAAAAAAAGGAGACAGTTCGTTTGAACGAACACCTTTAGCTGAGGACAAAGTTAAAACAGACAGAAAAAGAAAACAAGTAGACCATCTTGAAGGAGAATTTAAAAATATTAAACCAGCTACCTCTAATGGATAATCTAGGACAAGAGAAGAAGTTGAGGCATTGTTGTTGGACATTAAAAAATACTTCCAGATCTACAACTATTCCTGTAATATGAAGGTCAAAATGGCTATCTACTATCTGAAAGGGAAGGCCAGGATTTGGTGGAAAGACCTAAAATCGGCCAAGGGCCCAAAGGAGAAATAGTTGGAATGGTATGACTTTAAGAAGTATTTCAAGAGAAAATACCTTTCTGAAAGATATTATGAAATGAAAACGAAAGAATTTTACGAGTTACGACTTGGACAGATGATGATGGAAGACCTTATAAATAAATTTCTGGAACTACTAAGGTTTATACTATACATCTGGGAGGATAAGGTAAAAATCCAGTGATTCTTAAGGTATTTACAACAGTCCTATAGGGACATAACTGAGTTAGACTAGCCCAAATCCTTGAGTGAAGTATTCAGGAAAGCACGAATGTGTTATGACCAGTATAAACAACGAGCATAGTTTCCCAAATCACTGGAAGGATAAAAAACAAGATCGAATGAACCATAGGAAGAAGGGATACCAGCCATCTCCTTATCGGAATGCAACAAAACAATTTCTGAGAAAGGATTTTCACTCCAATCATTCGAATACGCAAAGCAAAGATAAACCGATAAACCTAGGAAAGAAGAAGTTTGGGGACATCTCTCGCGATCCATTAAAGTGTTGGGAATGTGGAGAACCTCATCTAAGGAGGAACTATCCACGTTTAATTTTAGCAAACATAATTCTTGTTCATAATTTGCAAGAAGCATCGACGATGGGTGACGTGGGCAGAAGCCTGCATCGGATAAATGCAGCCATAGATGGTCAGCAAGTTGACCACCAGTCCTTTGTAGTAGAGATCGAAGGTAAAATCAATAACTCTCGAATTTCTGTTTTAATTGACCCTTGAGCTACATTAAGTTATATTACTCTTGATGTAGTAGATTAAAAAAAACTTAAGAAACTGAAGCACGCAAAATCATGGTTGGCACAACTAACAATAGGGACTAAAAGGAAAGTAGTTGAATTTATTTCTGATTTTGAATTCATCTTAGATGGTCAAGATATAAGGAAAAATTTGAACATCCTACCACTAGGGTCTTATGATATGATTATCGGAATGGATTGGTTGGAAAAGCACAAATAAATACTAGATTTTTATGAAAAGTCACTTAACTATAAAGACGATTTTGGTACTACTAGAACAACCCAAGGTATACCAAAACTGGTATCAATCAGACAAGTTTCAGCGATGCAACTCAACAAATGTATGAGAAAGGAATGTCAATTTTATGGAATCCAAATAACGAATCTGTTAGAAAGAGAAGATAAGCTAAAGTTAGAAGACTTTGTTGTCCTACATGAATTTAGAGACATGTTTGTGGATGAGATACTAGAATTACCTCCTAGAAGGGAAATAGACTAATCCATAGACCTACTACCTGGTTCAACCCCTATCTTAAAAGAACCTTACCGAATGAGTCTACCAAAACTCACAGAATTAAAAATACAATTACAGGAATTGTTGGACAAAGTGTATATCAGACCGAGTGTTTCACCATGGGGGGCACCATTTATCTTTGTGAAAAAGAAAGACGGTACTCTAAGACTATGTATCGATTATAGAAAATTGAAAAAAAAAGAATATTAATAACAAATGCCCCTGACCAAGGATAAATGATCTGTTCGATCAACTAAGTGGGGCCAAGATGTTTTCAAAGTTGGATTTACGATCCGATTATCATCAAGTTAGAATAAAAGATGAGGACATAAACAAAACATCTTTTCGAACAAGATATGGACACTACGAATTCGTAGTCATACCTTTCAGAATCACTAACGCACCAACCATGTTTATGTTCCTGATGAACAGTATTTTCAGTCAGTACATAGACAAGTTCATAGTAGTATTTATCGACGATATTCTAGTCTATTCTAAAATGAAGGAAGAACATGATGAACACTTAAGAATAGTTGTGCAAATGTTGAGGAAACATAAACTCTACGTCAAGTTTGACAAGTGTGACTTTGATCAAAAGGAAATACAATATCTAGGACATGTAATTTCAGCAAAAAGCATTGTCGTAGACCCGGAGAAGATAAAATCCATTACGGAATGGTCGGTACCTAAGGATGTAGTGGATATCCGATCATTCATGGGAATCATCGGATATTATTGCAGATTTATAGAAGGGTTTTCCAAGATATCCTACCCTATCACGTTATTACAAAAGAAAGGGACCAAGTTTAACTGGTGAGAGAAATGTCAAGACAATTTTAACAAGCTGAAGGAATTGTTGACAACTGCACCCATATTGAAGGTGGCAGACCTAGATAAAGACTTCACCGTATGTGTTGATGCAAGTAAAGAAGGATTAGGTGGTGTCCTAACTCAGGAAGGACACGTTATTTGTTATGAGTCCCGAAAATTAAAATAACATGAGAGAAATTATATCACTCATGACTTAGAATTGGCAACAATAATACACGCCTTAAAAATGTGATGACACTACATAATGGGCAAAAAAATTCTACTATTGATGGATAATAGCAATGTGAAATATTTGTTTAACCAACTATATATTAATGCAAGGCAGGCAAGATGGCTAGCCTTCTTGAGCGAATTCGACTTCGACGTCAGACATATCAAGAGTAAGGAAAATAAGGTAGCATATGCTTTAAGAAGAAGAGTCCATGGGTGATTTGAGATAAATATTAGCAGGGCAGAAAGTGATTTGAAACAAAGAATAAGGATGACAACTATAAACGACAGAAATTACACTAAGATAATGGCAGAATTATAAAACAACACCGCAAACTCAGACAAATCATATCTAAGTATCGACAAGAAGGGACTAGTATGATTTAAAAACGGACTTTGCATACCAAATTCAGCAGAGTTAAAATTAATAGTCTTGGACGAAGTGCATAAGAAACAATATTCTAGCCATCCAGGGTACCAGAAAACGATAACCGCACTTAGAAAACTATTTTACTGGCCCAGTATGAAGGGAGAAACAACATAATACTTGGCTAGGTGCCAAGATTGTGAGCAAGTTAAGGTCGAGCACCAGCATCCAACCGGCCTATTACAGCCTTTACCAGTACAAGAATGGAAATGGGAGACCATATCATTGGAATTTATAACAGGTTTGCCTAAAACTCATAAACAAAACAATTATATCATGGTTCTAATCGATAAACTCAGTAAGTCTCCACACTTTATTCTTGTAAAGTCTACTTTTAAATCTATAAACATTGCTGAAATATTTATGAAAGAAATCTTTAGACTCCATGGAATTTCTAAAAAGGTGATTTCAGATAGAGATGTAAAATTCACATCCACTTTTTGGAAGGAATTGTTTGTAGGGATAAATACTAATTTAAATTTCAGTACGAATTATCACCCAAAAATCGATGGACAAGATAGAAAGGACAAACCAAATCATAAAGGATATGCTCCGCATGTACGTACGAACAAAACCAAACAACTGGGAAGACTATCTACACTTGGTAGAATTTTCATATAACAATGGGTACCAAACTTCGGCTAAGTTAAGTCTTTCGAGGTACTATACCATAGGAAGTGTACGACTCCAATTAGTTGAGACAACCCAGCTGACAGACTCATGTTTGGACGAGAGATGCTCCAGGAAATGGAGAACATGGTAAGGAAGGTATAACAGAACTTAAAAGAAGCACAGGACAGACAGAAGAGCTATGCAGACCAGAAAAGAAGACACTTGGAATTTCAAGTGGGAGACCATGCCTACTTGAAGGTCAAAGCCCGAAAAAGTTCATTGAAGTTAGGGAACTGTCCCAAGCTGGCACCCAGGTTTTGTGGGCCCTTCGAGATACTAGCACGAATTGGACCCGTAGCATACCAACTTGCACTTCCAGCTAATTTAAGAATTCATTATGTATTTCATGTTTCTTTGTTGAAAAAGTATGTTCATGACCCTACTCATATGATTGATTGGAACTTGGTGCAGATGGAATCTGAAGGCGAGTTCCAGGTGGAACCCCCGCGTATTCTGGACCAAAGAGAAATAACACTTTGGAACAGAGTCATCACTCAGGTAAAGGTGCAATGGAAGCACTTTAGCCCTGAGGAGGCCACTTGGGAGTTGGAGGGAGATTTGTGGAAATCTCATCCAATCATGTTCCAAGAAAGGAACGAACAATGAGGACAATTTTTTAATAAAGGAGGAAAATATGTGACATCCCCCCCAAAAAAAAAAAATATTTTTGAATTCGAAAATTGTTAGGAAAATTATTGTGTTTTTGGCAAATTCGAATTTGGGAAAATTTTGCCATTTTTGGAAATTTTGAATTTTGAATTTGGTAAATTGTAATTAATTATTATGAATGTTGGGTAGAGATCTGATTTGAACCAATTAACTATTTGACTATGACACTTGTATGAAAACAAAATATTTTATATTTATTGCAGGAGGACAAATGGAATCAACTGACCATGACTCCATGAGTGGGGAACATGTTGGAACTACCTCAGGGATGATTGTTACAAGTGACAAATCATAGATTTGGCCATTGGCAGCCCCTGAAAATCAGGGATTTAGAAAACTGCAAAAATTCCCAAGGAGGGAAAAAGACCTAGGAAAAAATATGGTTTTAAATAACATATGTGAGGAGGCAGGACACTGCCAAGTATGCGGGGAAAGGAATTACCTCTTTCTATTATGAACACTATTTTTTGAGTGTGAGGAAAGGAGGAGTATGCTGGGAAAAATTTATGTTTTCTTGTTGTTATGAACACTACTTGTTGAGTGTGAGGAAAGGAGACGATTGTTGTAGGTGAAAGGCATTTGTTGAGGAGGAGCCCGTGTTATCCCTCATGGACTCATGGTCAGGCTAGGGGGTGAACAGGACAAGTGATTTGACTGCCCTGTTATAAGGTTGGGAGGAACGTGGTTGCTCCTTTTGTTGTCCCAACATTTATCCAGATATGTTTCTCTACTTTCCTCTTATTGTATTTGTGCCATTGAAATGATTGTATATGTTTTCCATTTTAGATGATTACCTTGTTGTCATATATGTTAAGATGGAGTTATAGAATTGTTGTAGATTACTTGTGGAAATAGTTCTGTTAATTAAAGACTACATCTACATCATCACAACAAGCTTTCTGTTATAGGAACAATGTTATTCTATTATAATGAATGGATTGACAAAACTCTTGAATAATCTATCTTTGGTAGGAATAGAATGTAAATAGTAAACTGCGTGGAAAAGCCACTAGGTAATTATATTAATCGTGGCAAGGACAGGGATACCTTGTATAAAATAATAAAGTAATCAATTAGAACAAATATGAATTCTTGAAGTTTTCAATCTACCATAAGTTCATATACGGACAATGTATTTCAAGTTTTGTATTATTTTTCAACCTCTACAAACCAAAACCCCAAATCAGAGTGAAACCCTACTAGTATAGGAATTCCCAAAATAATTATGTGGCTATATGGATGACTGTTGTGAATAAGTATGTTGCTGGACGAATTAATTCTACTAAAATTCTTGCAAACTGAAGAGTTGTTTTATTAACTGAAAAGGGTATTTAGATATATATACGAAATATTTTGTTATTTAATTCTAAATAAAACTGTGATTGTAATTTTGTGGATCCTACCCCATTATTTAGGTTAGGAATCTTGCTACCAGTTCAATGTATGTGGTGTATTTGATCTTCATTAGAGACAAAGCTGGTATCTTGAATGTAATATACATGCATATTTTTTTTCTTGAGTTATCTCTGTTCTGCAGGAGG
>JZKD02S0948123.1:21409-38468 GCA_000966675.3 Picea glauca | reverse complement strand
GGCCTAGTTGACCCTACATGAAGTTCTGGAATAAAAAGAAATTCGAATAAGTCTAAATATTGTCAACAATTACCGAGATCTGTGACTAGATGCTAGAGACGCAAGGGCCAATGAACCCAAGGGTTATTCTAGAATTCCGTACTTAGAATATACATATATCCGGGAATTTCACAAGCTCTGTAATCGAGAATTATAATGGCCTGACAATAATGAAAGGAAAGAACTAGATGACAATTTAAAAAAAAAAGAAATAGTATATACAATTCTTTGAATGATCATAGGCCCATGGCCTCGAAAAAAACTGAAAGAAACAATATTTTTTTCTTTGAATGATCATAGACTCATAGCCTGGAAATTTAATTATAATAAGCATTCGGAAATGACTCTGAAGATGTAGCCAACCCACAACCCTAAATATATCTTACATAATAGGATATGGACCGATTGGTCGCATTGAGTAAAATCAACTTTATTTGTTTGTCACAGAGTTGAGGGTGCAGTCCTTAGGGCTTCCTCATTAAACAAAAACCCAAAATTCAATCGTGCGCCATAAAAAAATTGGCATCTCTACTCACGATGGCTACCTCCAAATCGAAGCACTCAGTGGGAGCTGTAAAAATTTGCATTTGTGAGTAAGCATCCCTGCGAGAAAGCACAAACGGTGATCAGAATGAGAAGCCATCAGAACTCTAAAACAGGTTAGATTAAATAAAATCTAAGACAATTGTTATGCTAGAGAAAACTTGATATCCATGAATATACATCATCACTTAAGTTATGGTCTGGATCGGATGTATCGCCACGTGGTCGAGGAGGATGCCCATACAATGGAAGGGAAATTGGTCGAGGATTGAAACTGATGGGTACCTCGCAAATGATCAAATGAAAAACTTATAAGGAACTAAAAATTTAAATGACTTGGAAAGAAAACATACACAGATCCTACACTACTAAAATAGCTAAATATTGATGAACTATTGTATACATGAGCCTTTATCCTTTCCTTGTGACAACTGCTAGGGCTAGGTGGCCGACAATAAAATAAAAATAAAAGTAAAACGACAAAATGACCGATAGAAAATCAGAGTACACCAGGGAAAGTCGAACCCCAAGTTTGGTGAAGAACCCTCATATGACCTTCTTTATGAGCACAGAGCTATACTTTGACCATGATGTTAATACACAAAGAACCCCTTAATATTATTACTTGCCTGGTGAAAGGTGAAAGAAAGAAATTTATGAAATAACAGAACCGGCCTCAATTGAGCCATAACTTCAAGGACCTTACATGCAATCTTATGATTTTACAAGAGTCTCAAACATTCGAGAAAGTACTGGTCAAATCTGTGTATAATCTAGGCAAGGTACCCTAGTAGGTTAACAACAATAACTATCATAGCATACACTTAGCTTCAAATCTCCAACCACTTTGGCATCGATGAGAGTCTAGCATTCCACGACTGACTGTTCGTTTGGTCCGAGTAATGGGTGAGTAAAGGACACTGGCACGAGGCCATGTGATCGGCCTAAGGTGGCATGAACACAGTGGGCACGGAGACTAAACATTAACCCGAGAGTACGCCACCAGACCTCTAATTAATGTCGCAGGAAGGGTCTTTAAGTCTTGCCAGTGTGCTCTTGCCTTTTATTTAATGCTCAGTCACGGAGAGGGATTAAGTGCAGTCGAGTTAGGTTTATATCGTGTACTTTTGGTCGTTCTGGTTATAGTTGAACACTCAACCATAGCCCCGTAACTACCTCTTGTATTCCACCAAACCATAATCTTGTCCCTTGCTCTAAATGCTCAACCACTAGTGATATTGTGAGTTTAAATAAGTACAATGATTTTAGCATGTGACTAGGTTACTATAGGTATACGATGGAAATTCACATAAGTTTGGAAAGATCCCATAGTGTTCAAAGTCAATAGTATAGATGGAAAATTAGGATCCAAGTCCTAACTTTACCTTCCTGCTTAGAGGGGTATATGTTTATGCATTTCATATCTATGGGTACAATGTACATGTTGGAGAAAAGCACCAAGAATTTTTGAGAGATCCTGATAGAGAATTCAAAGTCAGTCTGCTGTAGCATTACTCTTAGATGACATGCAATTGGTGTAGGATTACTCGCAGGTGACATGCAACTTATAAATCTGTAATCGGAATTACCACCCCTTTGTTATAAATTTTGGTCAACAAATATGGGGATTTGTAACCCTTAAATAAAAATAAATATATGTAAAAATAATAATAAAAAAAATAAAAAAATAAAAAAAAATTTATGACAAATTTGAGGTTGATTACAATCTAGGTCTCAACAGATTGAAACTAGTCTATATATAGGAAGTAAGTATTCTTTGCAAACACAAATTCAGATTTATAAATGAAAATCTGGATGCTATCAACCACTTAGTATAGGTCTAATATAGTTCGAGTCAATACATTCTACGATAGATCTGTAACTATAAATCAAAAGTATAGGAGTTGGAATGCTCTAGTGAAAGCAACAACGAGTGTACTTCATCCATCGAAAATAGAATACAGTAAACCAAAATATATCAATGAATATGTGATAAAACTATGGAAAAAATATTCCTTTATATAACGTATTAGGCCAATGGGTCAGAATAGAGCCGAGTGGCATAAACAATAAGTACATTGTTTGAATTTGAAAAAAAATAGAATTCCTTCGACATAGATTATCATTCCAAGTACAGTCAACCAGGACTGTCTTGCTATTAATTAAAGAGAATAAGTATATTGCCTAACTGACTAGACTATTTATTCAATTACAGTCTCAATACTTATACAGGAACTGGCATTATGCCATTAATGGAAAAGAGACCCAAGGGTCTACCCCCAACAAACGTTACGGTAGACACAGAACTAGTTATAACGGAACTAGTCAAATCATGATCTCCTTGGATGATTCTAGAACCTGTATAGTTTAACCTGAGAAATGATGGGTTCAGAACCGTTTACCTTTCTCACCGATGTTAGGGGCGGACTTTCGAGACTCACGCAGATCGAAGACCTACAAAGAAAAAGACTCTGTGATTATTAACTTGTAGTTGAAGGAAAGTAACCATAATAACAACTAGATGATGACTTTAACCGACAGTTTAATCATCCTCTACGGAGACACTCATATTTTCAATGCACAGTCCCGAATCCTTGCCTAGCCACTTGCTATCGGTGTAGACTGTCGAGCCTAGGGTGGAGAGTGAAGCGGATTCCTGATGGGTACCTCGCATCAACAAGGCCCACCATTAGTGAATCATACCTACACTTTAGACAAAGAAAAGAAATATAAAGGGGACAATTACAACAACCAAGGAAATTAAATAAAGTGAAATAGACGGAGTGAAGTAGACTACAATATTAGTCTTCCTTAATGCATAAACGGTATAAGTCGAGTTGTAACAGGATATGTTTCAAAACCTTGGCAAAATAAAATGTACTTGAAACAAGAATGAATCTGATAGTCAACATAGAGAACGTCATAACCAACCCCCGAGAGGGCGCATGCACTTATAGTACCACCAACAGAAAGAAAAACTACTGATTGACTTTCTTTCAATGGACGAAAAATGTTCTTTGTAAAGTATACACAAAACCTTTAATTCAAAGTCGTATATCGTGAGATGGTTTCAGGAAAACTCTACATGGTCATTTTAAACGAAAGTGGTAATTTTTACCAAGAAAAAATTCATTGTAGGATTTCTTGGTCAATTAAAGGTATGAATATGACACTGTCGGGTAGACTCAACCTTCAGAGAGTAAAGCATAAGGAAGTGTTACCCATAGGGTACCCGTTTTCTTACGAAATCTCAACCGGGCCAACTCCGGTTTCGTCATATAACCACTGAAGGAGCACGGAGGAGGATGACTCTTGAACATATTGTAACCTAAATTAAAATGTCCAGGGGAATAGTTGGTAAGCCTCGGAAATATTGAAAATGACGAGAAAAAAAAAAGAAAAATATAAATGCACGAATAATCCAAGCCGATTTCTGAAAAGATCTATCCCGAACAATATTAATCGTTTAAACTTTAAGGGAGTTAAAATCAGTGGTAGGATCTAAGAATAGAAGGGACATTCACCGAGTTAAACCTCCCAAAACTGTCTTCTCTTCATAGGATACGATATATTAATAGTAAACTTAGCAGCGAGATAGACCTGGCCGACTAGATTGTTGGGTAAACGACCTCCAGAATGATAGTTTTCCCCACCGAAGGATAATACGCAGGGTCAATTTCGGAGAGCCACAATGACGAGAAAGAAACTCACCTAACCCTAAGTTAAAGTTGAGATACTAGAATGAATGCCGAGGTACGGGGTTAGTCGGGCCATGTGCTAGGGAAAACTTGGCAAGACGAGATTAGGAAAAGACAGGGAGAAAGGTCATTGTAATCTGCGTATACAGAACTTCCTTGGATTGCAAGAGCAGAGTCCTAACTTCTCTGACAAGCGCACACCCCTTACTTTAATAACCCAAAGTACACATTTAATTGTCATCTCGTCTGAGAAGCAACTAAGCGAGCATAGTTGGGGGTTAACTGTTTCTCGTTCCAGTTAGACTGTTGTCGTATTCTTGGGTGGTTAGGGTAATGCTTAGTTAAAAAAAAACCTCAGTCGAATAGAGTGGTCGCACGAGAACGCCTCACCCAAATAGTGTAACCTTAGTGTTTGGAAGCACTATAGTCACAAACCATTCCATGACCCAGGACACTATTGATTCGTATCAGACCTTATATGTTATTTTTATTGGTTTTAATACTTCGAAGTTTCCTTTCTCCTCGTGGATATCTCTTTTCGTATCAAAGGAGATAGCCTTTCGCACCAGTAAAGAAATTTTATGGGTTAAGGGGAAACTTAGGACCACAAAAACCTAGGTGTATGTTTATAGAACCTCTATTTGAGGATTTGTACCTAGGTGTATGTTTATGGAACCTCTATATGAGGATTTGTAAAGGGTTCCCCCTTATTAAGTTTTTGTGTTTAATTGGAATTTGTTATAGGTTGTCATCATATAGGAGATGGACCTTAGATCTAGAACTTGGGTGAACATTACCCCTCATTTGTTATGAGGCTATTAAGCTAAATGAGTTTGGTGATCCAAAGGAAGAAATTATTTTTTTTATGTCATTTTTAGAGGTCGATTACAAAACTGATAGAAATCCTTAGGAATTAATGTTGAGTAACATTTTTACTTTTGAGTTAATCTCGAATGAATATTAAAGTCTTCCTTTTAATTGTTATGATAATCGGAAGAAAATTACATGCTTGAATTCTGGTATAATCCCTTTTTAAACTAGGTTATTATAATGGAGACAATTGTAGGGTAATTACCAGTATATCAAAACTCCAGTTTATGGAATTATCGACTTGTAAATGGACTTGAACCTAAGAAATTTGCATAGGGTATTTATACTTCGGTAAGAACTTATGCACCAAGTGATGATAATGATTAGTGATGATAATGATTAGGGTTTTATTTTAAGTACTTAGTAGCCCAAAACAAATAAAAAAACCAAGTACAACAGAAATCACAATCAATATTTCTTTTACCTATATATATATATATGCCTAAGTATTATAGTGGAAATGGACAGAATTACTAGTACAAAAGTTGTAAGTGATTTCTTGTTGATATGTCTACAACTTTTTCCTTGTAGAGCTTAATCCCAACAATGTTCACATACAAAACAATGTTCACATACAACGGGAAGAGAGATAGATATTTAATCCATATGTGTGTGTGTATTCTAGGAATAAATAGGAGTTTACAGAAGTAACAATCCTAATTGACCATAACAAAGCCTCTCAGCATAATGACACAAAATAATAAAATAGAGTGAGAGAAGCTTTTCCAATTATAAACATTCTAATTATGATGAAGATTTCGTGATACCATTAAGCAGATTTTTAATCAGCCATTCGTGATATTGTTTTCAGTTACATTGTCACAAGAAAAGAATTTGGGAATTAAATCTCAAAGGGCTCTTAATATAAATCTAATTCCCTCAAGTATCGTTTCCTCCTCCAACTACAAGTTATCAATATATCAATCGGAAACATCCTTAAAATCTGGAAGACACCGAGAATGAGGACGAAGAATTAAATCTCAAAGGGCTCTTAATATAAATCTAATTCCCGCAAGTATCGTTTCCTCCTCCAACTACAAGTTATCAATATATCAATCGGAAACATCCTTAAAATCTGGAAGACACCGAGAATGAGGACGAAACATCTTCAGTAACAAAAATTTGTGGAGCGTCCATTCTCATTTCTAGGATTCTCATTTCTAGTACTAAGAAGAATAAGTCTACGAGACACTGGGCATAGAACCTGAATACCATTTTTTGCGGTAGGTAATATTCGGCATCCCACAGCGTGGCATGTTCAACATCCCTACCAATTTTATCATTTAAAGCATTACTATAATATACGAATTAAAACAAATTCAAAATTTCAATAGAAAGATGAATACTGGAAATAGTTGAGACCGAGCAATACTTAACTTACGGCTAGAGTCTTCCATCCTACCCTTGTTGCTTTCTGTTTGAATAAACATCCCAGGATGAGGAGAAGGGGGTCCAAGTATCCTTGATGGGTACCCTGGCATCAAAAGGATTCCACCATTAGTGTCGGTACTAAATCTTAATAAGTCCTCTCTTACAAAGAAGTAGTCAGTAGCGAAAACCCTTAACCTGTAAACTGTTCAAGCATGCCTTACGAGGAGACTAAAGTAATAATATAGACATTCTATACAAGACATGGACCTTATTAAAGGGGTTAAGTTTGAAACATTCATGAACCAAACAACAAAGAATAATTATAACCAAACAGTAAAGGGAAGGGTCATTACTCTATAGTATTCAAGTGACAGGAACTAATCTCCGACCGTATAGATAACAAGGTTTCAGTACAAACTTTGTACGCTGTAAGAACCCCATAAGTTGTTCGAGGCACTACAGGAACAAAAGGATTTACACCCAAATAAAGTAATTAATTGTGTGGAAACTAAGCGGGAGTCTGGTAGACCTACAAAAGAATGGTTCCATCCTTACAGGGAAATAAAATAAGAATGTCATATAGTTTACTACCAAACAAGGGACCCTTCCACCCCTTAAGAAAAACCGCTTAGTTTCTCGGTGACCATTCCCAAGGGAGACATGCCTCCCCTATATTTATTAAAGGAAGAATGACAATGAAAGTAACCAAACATAGTAGTAACTACCTGTGAAGAAAACTATGTGAGTGGAAAGACCCCTAATTACAGGATTCACGGGTGGGCAGGCTGAGCCATTTAGAGAACTCGAGGAGGGACTAACAATCTTACAACCTCCTCTAGGAACGGTCCTAGCCTCTAAAGGAATAATAACCAGGGCGGCTTAATAAAATATTATAATCAGAGTAAAGAACAGAAGTCATTCTCACGATAATGAACCTTCTGAAAAATTTCCTTATATCATTGATATTACAATAGCGTTCAAAGGAACGACTTACTAGAGGAGGCGATGTCCTCCAATGCGTAGCGGCCTCCACTTGGGAAATTCCTTTCCTGTGGAGGAACATAATGCGGAGCTATTTAAAGGGTTTCGCAACGATTAAGGAAACATCTGCAACCATAAGAGTTCCTCCTTTGCTGACTAATTTTATTGTCGAGAGTACAGTAGTGGTTATGGCTATGTGTTGGGGATGAACTGGCATGATCCAGTTGGAGGGAAGGACAAGAGGTGTCTTTGAGATGCAGACACCAGGAAAACATTAATGGTAGATATAGGATGCCATAATTTTTCTGAGAGACAGACCTACCCTCTCACCTCAAGAAATCGTGAAAGTTAATAATAATTTACTTTGTGACTTGACTAGTTAGGGCCCATTTATTTTTCCAAGTGTGCCCATCATACTCTGTTGACGCATCATGCAATTGAATCTTGCTTAGTTGGAGTCTTTCCATTCTAAATTATGTTACCCAAACATGTTTAAGAACTGAACCATCCCACAGTTTGCTAAGCGTATTTCGAAACACCTATGTCCAACTAAGAGATATGGACCCTACCTCGTGACTCTATAGAATACATACAGTTTTAAACCAAAACAAGTTACTTCGTCCTGCGTGCAACATAGAGAATATCGCACTAATGATAGACTAGGAATATGGTTCCTAAGTCTAGGCTATTTGTTTATGAATATAGACATAAGAAAATAGAGGTAAGATTTTTCAAAGTCCTAGAGTCGGGAAACCTATCCTCATAATGTTATCCAACCAAGTAATACTACTCGGGTAGAGTGGAAATCATGCGATAGACAGAACATGCGTACCTCATAGAGTTTATGATAGAAATGAAGACCATCCCCTTTAACAGTAATTACATACGAACTTAAGAGGATAATGATACATAAGATTTTTTTATTTTTTTTTATGGTAGATTCGATAAATTATAGGTACATTACAGGTTAACTCAATGTACTAAAAGGGATCCTAAGTGAGAGGTTGAGACACATAGAGAGCACATAGGAGCAAAGAAAAATTCTTTGCTCATATGCTTGTGAACATTATTTTCTCATGTTCTCGTGTCACACATAAAATGAGGAGATCTCACTGATTGGGTGAAGAGAGTTCATCCAAGTGTGAGTGGGTAGGGTTGAGGAAATGTACTAAGGGGAAACAAAGGAGATAACATCCAAGTAGGCCAGGCTATTGCTGCATTGTATTCCTCTAATGGGCCATTATCCTATGATGGGAGCCCAAAATTTATAATCAAAATGAGATATGGTTTTCTCTTAGAAATTTTTTGCATGGGTGTTCACCTTAAATATATTATGCACTCTGACTAGTTTCTATTTTTATGATTATGTTAATTGGTTAGGAACCTAATTGTGCATCTAGTTAATAAATTGATTTTATTTTATCTATGTGTCGAGTGTTGAGTTCGAGAAAAACTAACAGTCCGCTAGACTTGCTCATCCACATTGATTTGAAGTACTTCCTCAAGTTGACTCTACAATGGTTTATATAATAATATTTCATGATGCTCATGACATTTGACCTAAGACAAAGTCAGTCTCTAGCATTTTTCTCGTGCAATCATTATAGTTACATGCACTTAGTTTTGCAACTTAACTAGCCTCGAGTATATTATATCCATAAACAAAAACAATTGTTGTTGGATTACTAAGAGGGGGCTGAATGAGTAATGAATAATTTATACCACTTTTAACAACAATTTATATTCCTTTAACTTATTCAACAATGTTCATCAACTCATCATCAATATATTATTGCATCATAAACATTAACATCCATTAGTGCATAATAAACAACAATAGACACATCCACACAATACAAAGTACACCAATATTTACATGGAAACCCAATGTGGGAGAAAACCACATAATGTTTTTTTTATATGTCAAAGAATTACATTCAAGGAAGCACTAACTTCAAATTCAGAGAGATCAAAAAGTGGATTATAACCCTAATTTCTAGTGTTGCCCCAAAGAAACAAAATTGGGTGATATCACTTTGAAAATTCTACCAAAGACGAAGGTTATGTATTTCTTGAAAGGACAAAAACTAGAGCATAGCATGCACACCTTCTCCATGAGGTTTAATTATGTACTTATTCAAAAGACAAAAACTAGAGCTTAGCATGCACACCTTCTCCATGAGGGTTAATGATAAAGTTAGATTGCCTTCGGTGAGTTGATTTCAAGCCACTTGTTTGAAGTGGAAGGCACCCATTTCCATGTCATTTGTTTGATCGTAGAAGGGTTACTCGTGTATTTCTGATATAATCCCTCTACATACACATAGGTAACCAAGTTGGACCTTCATCTTCTGTCATAGCCTCTCGTTAATTATTAATTGCAACATTTTTGGATATGATCAATTGCATGTCTACCAAAAAAGAATATTGTTGATCATGACGAATCGTCATGTTGTTGTGATTAGAGATTGAAGATGGTATTTGGGATGGATACCAAGCAATCTAAGATGCCATCTTCAATCTCTAATAGAAACAACATGATGATTCATCATGATCAACAATATTCTTTTTTGGGAAACTTGCAATTGATCATATCTGAAAAATGATGTAGTTAATAATTACTCGGAGGCCGCGATGATGGAAGAAGGCCTAACTTGGTTTCCTATGTGCATGTAGAGCCATTGTATGAACAACGACATGAGTAACCCTTTTATGGTCAAACAAATGAACACAAAAATCGAAATGGTTGCCTTCTACTTCAATTACGATGATTGGATATCAACTTAGCAAAGGAAATCTAACTTTATGATTAACTCTCATGGAGAAGGTGTGAACGCTAAGCCTTGTTTTTTGTCCTTCAAAGAATAACCTTCATGTCTAACAGAATTCTCAAAGTGATATTATCAACATGTAATAAGCTCTAGTCCTCGATAATTTTGTTTCTTTGGGGAAACATTGGAAATTAGGGTTCTCTTAGATTGTGGTTCTAACTTGATACTCCACCACTTTTTGAGCTCCGTGAATTCAATTTACAATATTTCATTGAGCCGCATTTGCAAAAAAATTGACCCACATTTTGTTTTTGTTTTTGGTAAGAATAATGATAGTTTTCTAATAATTTGATAGTATGTAACATTTACAAAGTTTGGTTCTTCTATTGAGGTGAACTACGATTTTGGAAGAGAGGTGAATCATGGACAAAAAAAAATTATGCATCTAGATATGTTGATAAATATCTATGGTAGACTATATTTTATTAAACACATAGAGGTTTATGCTTGGGGTTTTGACAAATATCCATAACAACCTAGATTTTATTAAACACATAGAGGTTTATGCTTGGGGTTTTGACAAATATCCATAACAACCTAGATTTTATTAAACAAATAGAGGTTTATGCTTGAGGCTTTTATTGGTTTATGCTTGAAGTTTTGATAGAGATTAAGATGACTGATAGAAGAAGTTTTCACATTGAAAAATTGGGTCAAAATAGATCGTTATTGAAAGTGTAATTGAGACAAATTGTATTTTTCTTAATGTAACGTTATGTATGTGACAACATCTCCCCCATATTGGATTGTAGAGAACCTCTTGAAGCAATTATGTTTAAATGAACATAATATACACTCACTAAAAATAAACTAACCAAAATATATAGTAAAATAATATTTTCTATTCTATATCTATTTATAACAATAAATAAAAAAGAAGAAAATAAAAGAAAGAATAATAAAAAAATAAAAGAAATGATTTTTTTATAGTCTCACATATGGGATTAAGGTTAGATGATACTTGGAAGCATATGACCTCATTGTTATAGTCTTAGTGATAACTATATGGTATCTTGCATTTCTTATAGATACTATTTAGGGTGAATAATTTTTAACAACTTAATACAACTAGAGGCATTTGGTAGGAGTGGAAATATGTTCCCTTACAAACCACCCATTGGTTATTTCAAAAGGTCAAGTTTAATTTATTTTTAAATTTTGTTTGCAACTAGAAGGTATAATTAATATTTTTTTTCCTAAAAAAAAACTTAAATTTTATTTCATCCAAAGAGAAAAGAAAATTACATTATATTGAATACATGGAACTATGTATTTCATGGATCATTTGAGAAATGATTGGCCCATCAAACTAGACATGGTAGTAAAAAATCATAAATAGGTCTAGTAAAAAATTAGGGTTAGGGTAAATTTTCATAGGACATATGAAGGTTAATTATTAAATCTCATTCTAGTGCCTTTGGGACACAAACCCTAATTGACTTGGAAGAATAAGATTATCCCAAATTCATTCACAAGGTTTATAAGGTCATTATTGATGTATTTAGAATCAAACATGTACTTCCACATTGGTTGGGTCTCTAGAATGTAGAACTCGTCTTAATGCCCCTAAAAACCTGAGGAAATTCACTTGATAAAGTGATTATTAAGTGAATGCACTTTCTAATTAATGTGAGATTAATTAAGTTAAACACCTAAGTTGGCATTAGTAACTTAAGTGATTTTATCAAGTCCTAGCCATTAGATTTAACATGAACCTAAGATTATACCTTAGTCATTGATCACTTTAGAGGAGATCTAGGGTTTTGGACTTAGGGTAAACTCAATGTAATTAAAGGCAGCCTAGGTGAGAGGATGAGAGTCATAGAGACCACATATGAGAAAAGAGGAATTCTTTGATCATGTTCTTGTGTGACACAAAATGAGGAGAGTTGAGGGGAAACAAGGGAGATAACTGCTAGGTGGGATAGGCTATTGTTGCATTTTATTCCTCTCATGGGCCATTATCCCAAGATGGGAGCCCAAAATTTATAATCAAACTGAGATCTAATTTCTCTTTGAAGTTTTTTTCATGGGTATTTACCCGAAATCTGTTGTGCAATGAGATTGTTTTTTGTTTGTATATTTTCGTTGTAATTGGTTAGGAACCTACTTGTGCATCTAGTTAATAAAGTGATTTTGGAGAAAAACTAACATGGTGTCACAGCCAAGAATCTGAAAGGTGAAAAGGCATGAAGTTTTAGCAGAGAAGAGTGGCCTTGCAGAATATAGGGCGGAAGTGATAGTCGATAGATATTACAGTGTGAAGTCCAAGCTCAGAACGTAGGGTCCGTGTGCAGGTGGTATTGACAGTCAGCGATAAAGAATATCATAGGATCAACTGAGGAAGCAAGACAAGCTAAGCATTGAAGGTGGACGATCGACAAATGATCCATCGACACGATGTGGAGTTGAGGCATGAACTAAAGTCTTATGAGAAGATGTGGAATATGGACCAATCATGGAGCTGTTAAAGAGATAACTATTGACTGATGTGAAGTGTTGGACGTGTGACAACAGAGGCATATATGGGTGCATGGGAGAGTGTCTGCACATGAGAATGTAGATGACAAAGGTAATCCATGGGTGAATTGAGGGGGAGTTGCAAGGGTTGCAAACGATGAAGGATAAAAATGGGCACTGCAAGCTACAACCATTAATCTGTGTGGGGTTGTTGAAGAACTACAGGTGTTGGTGTAGAAAGGGATCGAAGGATTTAGGAGCTGAAGTGAGGGATTCATGGGTTTTTTAGTAGAGTGAGAAAGGGCATGTCACGAGAAGAGGAGAAACAATCGCCGAGAGGGCAGGATAATCACCAACATAACGCAAGTTGCCATTGAGGACAACCAAGTCAACAACAGGGGCTGGGAAATAGGTTCCCTAGGTAATGGGAAAAATCCCTAGGCAGCAAGTAGAACTGTTCGGAAGAAGGCTGAGATAACTGAGGAGCCTCAGGTAGGGTTTCGGTGAGCATGCGACAAAACCATGCAATGGGCAGTGAGTCCTAGGTAGGGATTCAGGTAGCTGAAAATTTGTGTTGAGTGACTTGTGAGCATTGGTAAGCAGCAAAGTGACAGAGGAAAATTATTAGGTATCTTTGACAGTTGATCAACTAAGAGGGATTCAACCTTTAGGTTCAAGAGGGAAAGAGAAACCTTCCAAATCTATCCAAAATAGGTCATGATACGAGATGACCATGCAAGAAGCTCAGGAGTAGGAGGATTCTAGGAGCATGATCAAAGGGATGTATTTGCAAACAGGTCCAAGAGAGATGGCTGGAATAACTTTCATGTCAAAGAGAGCAATCAATTAGGTGGCATATCTGATCGTTAAGATAGAGCCACCTTAAGGTGGTAGAAGTACCTTCCTTGCTAAAAGGGAGTGTTGATGTATTTAGCATAAGACATGTACTCCCACATTGGCTTGGTGTTTAGCTTATGGCCCTCGTCTCTAATGCCTCTTAGAACCTTAGGAAATCCACTTGATAAGGGGATTATTAAGTGAAATTAATTTTCAATTAATGTGATATTAATTAAGTTAAATGCCTAAGTTTTGTCGTTATTAACTTAAGTGAGTTGATCAAGTCCTAAAACATAGATCTAAAGTGAACGTGAGATTAGATCTTAGTCGTTGATCACTTTAAAGGAGATCTAGGGTTTTGGACTTAGGGTTAACTCAATGTAATAAAACGAAGCCTAAGTGAGAGGATGAGACACACAAGAGAGAACATAGGAGCACAGATGAATTATTTGCTCATATGCTTGTGAACACTCTTTTTTCATGTTATTGTGTCACACACATAATGAAGAGATCTCATTGAGTGGGTGAAGAGTGTTCATCCAAATGTTAGTTGAGAGGGTTGAGGAAATGTGCTAAGGGACAACAAAGGAGATAGCATCCAAGTGGGCCATTCTATTGTTGCATTGTATTCCTCTAATGGGCGATTATCCTAGGATGGGAGCCCAAAATTTATAATCAAACTGAGATATGGTTTTCTCTTCGAGATTTTTTGCGTGGGTGTTTACCTGAAATATATTATGCACTGTGATTGGTTTCTATTTTTATGGTTATGTTAATTGGTTAGGAACCTAATTGGGCATCTAGTTAATAAAGTGACTTTATTTTAGCTAAGTGTCGAGTGATGAGTTGGATAAAAACTAATAGTCACCTAGACTTACTCATCCACATTGAGTTTAAGTACTTCCTCAAGGTGACTATGCAATAGTTTATATAACAATATTTCATGATGCTCATGACATTTTACCTAAGGCAAAGTGATTCTCGACCATTTTTCTTGTGAAATCGTTATACTTACATGCACTTGGTTTGCAACTTAACTAGCCTCGAGTATATTATATCCATAAACAAGAACAATTGTGGTTGGATTACTGAGGGGGGGGGGTGAATGAGTAATGACCAATTTATACCACTTTTAAACAAAATTTATATCCCTTTAACTTATTCAATAATTTTCATCAACTCATCATCAATATATTATTTCATCATAAACATTAACATCCGTCAATGCATAATAAAAAACAATAGACACATCCACACAATACACACTACACCAATATTTACGTGGAAACCCAATGCTGGAGAAAACCACATAATGTTTTTATTATATGTCAAATAATTACATTCAAGGAAGAACTAACTTCCAATTCTCTCTCTCCAACTAGGAGGCTCCAATCCCCTATTTTTTCAGGTTCCAACTTGAGGGAAGCACCAACTCCCCAATTTGTTGGATCCAACCCAAAGGAGGCTACAACCCCCTATGTTCTTCGACTACAAGTTGAAGGTGTATACAACCACTTAATTCTGAGGCTCCAACTTGAAGGAAGCTCCAAATATTTGATTCTTTGGCTCCGACTAGAAGGAGGCTACAAACCCATTTCCTTTCGTCATCCTATCACCATGAAATATAAATCCCAAAAGTAGACAACCTATCATTGTCACTAAATAAAATAGCCTTTCACTGTGTCACTATTAAACCTATCAAACCAAACTTTACCAACAACCTATCACAACCTGTACGAAAAAAATGTCATTGTAATCTCATCAGCCAACCAGAACTGATATCAATCATGTACATCAATCACTAACACAACATGTATTCTAATGTGCATGATTGGTCACATTGGTCACATTTTCGTGAGGTCATTCCACTTGGAGGAGAGGAACGTTGGAGCTCTGCTTGTGTGGGAGGTTACCTTACATTGTTTTTGTGGAATTTTTTTCTTGGAGAGAAAATTGGCCCCATTTTTGTTGGGATGTTCCTCTTGCATGAGGATTTTATATACATGTGGTATCATTTAACTTTGTATTGACTTAGCCTCCTTCTTTGTGTGGATGACAAGTCTCTTTTCTTAGTCTCCTAGGCTAATTTTATGGCAAACTAGTTAATAAAGAATCAGAAGGATGTAGAAGCCTCCTCTGTATATAGATGCTCCCCTCTCATTCCAAATCATTGTGAATTGTTCGAGATCATTTTTACAAGACTTTTAAAACAAGATCTTTCTTGGAGTGTTTGGTGTCAATTTTTGGAGATCTCTCTTTCTTGGTTATTTTTGTTGGTTCATCAAAGATATTGTGATGAATGTTAAAGTCTTCTACAAAGCTAGAAAGATCGGTCCATTTGAGGGGTTACTTAACTGCTTGGAGAGGAGATGTTCTAGGGTTTGTTCCTTCATTATCTTGGACTACAATTTTCGTTAGACGAAAAACTGTAGGCGTTAGTCTCTTCCACAATCGTCGTAGTTAGGATCCACAAGAGGGGGTTAACCCAGTTCGAAAAAATCACGAGAAGCGTTTAATGCAATGTCCAACAATCTCCCCCCTACTGCATGTTGCGTGAGTTTTGAACTCGAGACATGTCACTCTTAAACCATTTGTTGGACTATGATTTTTGTTAGACCAAAACCTATAGGTGTTAGTTTCTAACACAATATCCATAGTTGGGATCCATGAGAGGTTGTTAATCCATGTAGTGAAACTCGGGGGAAGCGATGAACCCAATGTCCAACACATTATCTTGTTAACTTGGGTAAGTACCTAATCCATTGATTTGTTTTGCCTTTTGGTTCCTTAGCAAGTGTTTTAAACATTATATTCAAGTTATTGCTCATCTTATTAGTGAAAGATTTTCCCTTAAGAAAACCCTTCTTGTAGGGCATTGGTTTTCATGACTTGTCTTGATTAGAAAAGATACTATTTTCCCCTATTTTTGTCATGGATGTCAAAGAGAGGAGAGACTATAGATGTCTAATATAAATATTGCAGGATGGATATTATTGGAAATATTGTTTTTGAATTTTTTATGCTCAATTTGGATACCCTATATTTGAAGGAATTCTACTCTAAATACCTACATGAAATGGGAGCATAGGATATATGGTTGAAATTTTTATTCCAATACCTTTCTAGCGGTATGTGGAACTCCCTCCAACTTCATAGTCATGAGGAAATATGGAAGATTCTATCACTTTATCCCAGCTCGAAAGTATAGCTTTGGCTAGCCCGTTTTATAAGTTGGTCCCATAAGTGAACATAGAAACACTATAAATATAGTATAGATGTGTGCATTTGAAGAGTATCCAAGTAAGAAGATCAAGTACAAGTGCACAAAACAGATCTGAGGTGCACAAGACAAGTTGGGGAATATTCTTGGGGTCTCAAAGGTGTGCAAGAGGAGTTTTATTGGAGTTTAAGGGTGCACTATGATTGAAT
>JZKD02S0948123.1:4496-21277 GCA_000966675.3 Picea glauca | reverse complement strand
CTGAATGAGTAATGAACAATTTATACCACCATTAAACACAATTTATATTCCTTTAACTTATTCAACAATGTTCATCAACTCATCATCAATATATTATTGCATCATAAACATTAACATCCATTAATGCATAATAAACAATAATAGACACATCCACACAATACAAACTACACCAATATTTACGTGGAAACCCAATGCAGGAGAAAACCACATAATGTTTTTCTTATATGTCAAATAATTACATTCAAGGAAGCATTAACTTCTAATTCTCTGGCTCCAACTAGAAGGAGGCTCCAACCCCCTATTTTTTCAGGCTCCAAACTAAGGGAAGCACCAACTCCACAATTCGTTGGCTCCAACTGAAGGACGCTACAACCCCCTATGTTCTTCGACTACAAGTGGAAGGTGGATATAACCACTTAATTCTTAGTCTCCAACTTGAAGGAAGCTCCAAATCTTTGATTCTTTGGGTCCAACTAGAAGGAGGCTACAACCCCACTTCCTTTCCTCCTCCTATCACCATGAAATATAAATCCCAAATGTAGACAACTTGATCACTATCACTAAATCAAATAACCTTTCAGTGTCACTATCACAACTTGTCACTATTAAACCTATCAAACCAACCTTTACCAACAACCTATCACAACCTGTACTGAAAATTTGTCATTGTAATCTCATCAACCAACCAGATCTGATATCAATCATGTACATCAATCACTAACACATGTACCATCATAAGTGCATCAATCATTAACACAACATGTACCATCATAAGTGCATCAATCATGCACATCACAATACCTCATCCACGTGCCAACTAATAAACTATATGTCCCGACATATACCTAATATGTACCTCAATCGTTTACCAAAGACATATGCCAATATACTCATCAAACATCCACTAATAATACATCACACTATCCATAAGCCAAATACAATAAACCCTCATATCAAACCATGTGCCAAAACCTCATTTTTATGTAGCCTCAAGTATGTATCAATCATGTGCCAAAACCTCTAACAAATGCCTCTCACAATGTACTACAATATGTGCCAAGAAAAAGAGACATGTACTAGCAATGTACTTCAACAAATCTACCTCAAATCATTTACTACAACAAGTACTTTACAATCAATAATGCCTCAAGGGTATATACTCAACCTTACATGACCATACCTCAAACAATCATCAAGATCCAATCCTCAAACATATAAACATATAAACATATAACCATCTCCTAAGGCAATGTCATAGTTCTCGAGGTATTACACATATTCTGAGGCATTGGTCACATCCTCCAAGGAACATTTGGGCTACTTTTGCACACATGTAAATCCTCTACTCATGACACATTGGAGATTCATGAGAACCCTCCTTCTTTCATCACTTTGGAAATGTATTTCACATTATTTGAGGGTTGACCCACTCTTTTGGACGTCATACTAGTTGTTGGAGGTTTTATGACCGAGTTTTGAACTTGGAGGGTCACTTCCATGCTTCATGGAGGTGCCTTGACCTTAGATATGGACATGGTAATTCTTTGGAGACATATTTCAAGGATTTTTGAACATTATTTGAGCATTCCGTGAGAACATTTTGTGGAATTTGTCCCCTTTTGAGGTCATTATCCACATTTTCGTGAGGTCATTCCACTTGGAGGAGAGGAACCTTGGAGCTCTACTTGTGTTGGAGGTTACCTTACCTTGTTTTTGTGGAATTTTGTGCTTGGAGAGAAAATTGGCCCCATTTTTTGTGGGATGTTCCTCTTGCATGAGGGTTTTATATACATGTGGCATCATTTGACTTTTTATTGACTTAGTCTTCTTCTTTGTGTGGATGACAAGTCTCTTTTCTTAGTCTCCTAGGCTAATTTTATGGAAAAATTGTTAATAAAGAATGAGAAGGATGTAGAAGCCTCCTTTGTAAATAGATGCTCCCCTTTCATTCCAAATCGTTGTGAATTATTGGAGATCATTTTTACAAGCCTTTTAAAATAAAATCTTTCTTGGAGTTTTTGGTATCAATTTTTGGAGCTCTCTCTTTCTCGGTTATTTTTGTTGGTTAATCAAAGATATTCTTGTGAATGTTAAAGTATTCTACAAAGCTAGAAAGATCGGTCCATTTGAGGGGTTACTTAACTACTTGAAGAGGAGATGTTATAGGGTTTGTTCCTTCATTATGTTGGACTACGATTTTCGTTAGACCAAAACCTGTAGGCGTTAGTCTCTTCCACAATAGTCGTATTTGGGATCCACAAGAGGGGGTTAAACCATGTCACAAAACTCACGGGAAGGGTTTAATGCAATTTCCAACAATCTCCCCCCTAGTGCATGCTGGGTGAGTTTTGAACTCGAGACATGTCACTCTGAAACCATTTCTTGGACTATGACTTTTGTTCGAACAAAACCCAGTCTCTGACATAATATCGAGAGTTGGGATCCATGAGAGGGGGTTAACCCATGTAGTGAAACTCGGGGGAAGCGATAAACCCAATGTTCAACACATTATTCTCTTGTCAACTTGGGTAAGTACCTAATCCATTAGACAAGAGACTATTTTCCCCTATTTTTGTCATTGATTTCAAAGACAAGGGGAGACTATAGATGACTAATATAAATATTGCAAGATGGAGATTATTGAAAATATTGTTTTTGGATTCTTGATGCTCAATTTGGATACCCTATATTTGAAAGAATTTTACTCTTAAAACCTACATCAAATGGGAGCATAGGATATATGGTTGAAATTTTTATTCCAAGACCTTTCGTGCGATATGTGGAACTCCCTCCAACTTCATAGGAATGAGGAGATATGAAAGATTCTATCACCTCATCCAGGCGAGAAGGTATAGGTTGGGCCAACTAGTTTTATAAGTTGGTCCCATAAGTGAACATAGAAACACTATAAATAAAAGATAGATGTGTGCATTTGAAGAGTATCCAAGCAAGAATATCAAGTACAAGTGCACAAAAGAGATCTGAGGTGTGCAAGACAAGTTGGGGAATATTCTTTGGGTCTCAAAGGTTGGGAAGATGATTTGAATTAGAGTTTTAAAGGTGCACTATGAAGGACTCGGGCCTATAATGATTCAAAGTGAGTTGTTTTGATGTTGTGATGTTGCAATCGAATTATATTCTAGGAATGATGCTATGAGGTTTGCTAGGGCATGAAGGCTAAATGACTAGGGTTTGAAGTATGTATGGGGTATGAAGCAAGGAGAGGTGTTGGAGCATGAAAGTCAAGGGTATGATGATATTATGAAATGCATGAGGTATGAAGCATGGAGGTGAAGTCAAAATTCCTCTTTGTATGAAGATATTAGATTGGTAGCAATTTAGGTCTTACTAAGTTGGTGCTTAGTTGAGGAGATTGGTGTCTCCAATACGTTGATGCCTACACAATATATTGTTGAGTTGGTGCTGAGTTAAATATATTGGTGTCTCTATTAGGTTGGTGCCTACAAGCTTTGTAACAGTGAGTTGGTGCCTACAAGCTTTGTAACAGTGAGTTGGTGCCTACAAACATTTATAAAGACAATTTTTTGTGGTTTTCTCTCACAAGGGTTTCCAAATTAAACTCTATGTACTTGATTTGAGTTTACATGCATTTATTGTTTTAAAGTTAGTATATGATTGATGAATGTTCATTTAAAGTAAAAAGTATCTTATATTGATTCACCCCCCCTCTAAGTATAAGAATAAGTTTAACAGGAACATACACTCAATTCCTCCAAATAAAAACCTCGTCCTCCACTAGGTGGTAATCATACTTCCTAGTCTCCTTTTGGCTCCAAATTTCCCTTATTGGTAATGCCATAAATACCTCCTAATATAATTTTCCATCTATAGAATGCATTCGAATTATTGTTACTAAGTGTAAATAAACTTGAGAAATTACACATAAATGTCTTCTTCAGCTCAAGGCATCTACTATCATGTTCTATTTCCTCTTATTGTCCAAGATTTCATAATCATAATTACTAATAAATTCTACCCATCACCACTTCCTGCCATTCAACTAAGGTAGTCTTTGAAAGTATCTCAAACTCTCATTATTGGAACACAACTCAAATTTGTATCCAATTAGATAGTGGCACAATGCTTTTAAAACATGCACTATAGCTAAGAGTTGTAAGCCATTGATTAGATAACTCTTCTCAAAAAAATTTAACTTATTGAACTCATAACTAACTACTCTACCCTTCTGTATTAATACTCCCCCAATACCTTATATGCTAGCATAGATGCAGACCATGAAGTCCTTATCAAAATCTAGAAACACTGACATGGGAGCCATAGTAATGAATTCCTTGAACTCTTAAAATGTTTCCTCGTATAGCGTTGGCTACAATAATTTTATCCTTGCAGCAGTGCAGGGTGGATAGCCCTTGCCGTCTCTCATGGCCTCTTCTCAAACTTAGGATTTGCCGTACGGGATTCCCTTGCAATTAAGGTTAAAGGCTCAACTTACATTTTCCTTTCGAATTTGCTTGTAATGCCTCTATTCCTCTGGGGTTTACATCCTTTCTTTTGCATGCCGATCTCTGGCTTCGTTCATGCGAAGCATTGAGCATATCGTAATGTCAATATTCATTTGATGTCCTTCCGTGGCTACACGGTTGCTGTTCGGTGCCCTATTGCGTCTTCCACCAATACTGCTACACGGTTGCTGTACGGTGCCCTATTGCGTCTTCCACCAATGCTCGTTTTCGAGAATCGGCTAGTCTGTCCACGACATGTTTACTTTTACTTAGGGTTTCGAGCATGAGAGCAGTTTCCAAAGGGTATAAGGGCTGTAGATGCATAGTGTTTTGTTGGTAGATTAATTTTCACTCGTGAATTGGTGTTAAAGTTTTTTTTTTTTTGGGTTTATTTCAATGCAATTTAAAATAAGTACAATCAGATTTTAGGGTTTGTACTCAATGCGTTTAATGTAATTGTTTTATTTTTGGGTCAAGACATAAGATGTTTCTAGAGGATATTAGAGCTGTAAATGGTTAAGGTTTTGTAGGTAGACTAATTTTCACTTCTGAATTGGTGTTAAGATCTTAGTTTATTTAAATGCAGTTTAAAATAAGCACAATCAGATCCTAGGATTTAGGGTTTGTACTCAAGGTGCTCAAAGCAATTGTTTTTTTGAAAAGATAAAAGTATAAAAAAATTTAAAAATTGCAGATTTTACTATATTATTTTTGGGTAAAAGTAATTGCAGAGTTTACTATATTATTTTAAAAAGTTTTTTTTTAATTTTTTTAATTTTTAAAAGAAGAAAAATGTTTACAATACATAGCTTTTTAGGTTTTATTTTTCCATATATTATTTTCTACCAACAATATGAAGTATTTTTTATAATATTCATAATTATCATTATATGACTTACAATATTGTGTTTAAATGATATTTTTTAAAACTAAAGTCTAACACTATTCAAAGGAAGCTATCTAATCTCTTTTTATATTAAACAATTTTTTTGAATTAAGGATATTCAAAACTATCCATCTAATTTCTTTTGTGATACAATTTGAATCTAATCAAAATGTTTGAATTAACAATATTCAAAACTATTTTCTTTAATTTCTTTTGATACAATTTAAATCTAATCACAATTTACATCTAATTTTTTAATATACAATTGGAAAAACTTTTTATATTTTTGGAAAAAGTATTATTATTATTTTTATAAATATCAAATTTCTTTTAAATTGTTGATCTAATCTCTTTTCATATAATTTCAAAAACTTTTTATATATTTGAAAAAATATTATCAATTGAAAAAAGAATTCTATTTTTGAAAAGATATTATTATTATTATTATTATTATAAATATCAAATTTCTTTTAAATTATTGATCTAGTCTCTTTTCATACAATTTCAAAAACTTTTTATATACTTGAAAAAATATTATCATTTTTATAAATATCAATTTTATGTGGTAAAAGTTATGATTCATAATTTATTCATTAATTGTACAACTAAATGTGGTTAATTTAAGTTTGAGATAATTTTGTTTACAAACAAGATCAAAACTTAGCAAACTCAATAGTAATCTATTTTGATCAAAAACTTTTTATATATTTGAAAAACTATTATCATTTTTATAAATATCAAGTTCCTTTAAAATATTATCATGTTTATAAATATCAATTTTATGTGGTAAAAGTTATGATTCATAATTTATTTTATGAATAATAAGTTATTGAGTTATTTTATGAATTTTTTTGAATGTTGTAAAGGTTTAAAACCATCCATCTAATCTTTTTGATACAATTTCCTTATATGTAATCAGTTATTTTATGAATTGTTTTGAATATGGTAAAGGTTTAAAATCATCCATCTAAACTCCTCCTATATTTGGAAAATTATTATTATTTTTATAAATATTAATTTTCTTTTTATATAAATGGAAGAATATTATTATTTTTATAAATATTAATTTTTTTTTTATATATTTGAAAAATATTATTATTTTTATAAATATTAATTTGCTTTTTATATATTTGAAAATTATTATTACTTTTATAAATATCAAAAATATTATTATTTTTATAAATATTAATTCTCTTTTTATAAATATCAGAAATATTATTATTTTTATAAATATTAATTCTCTTTTCATATATGTGAAAAATATTATTATTTTTATAAATATTAATTTTCTTTTTATATATTTGAAAAATATTATTACTTTTATAAATATCAATTTTCTTTTAAAAGTGAAAAATATTATTATTTTTATAAATATTAATTTTCTTTTTATATATTTGAAAAATATTATTATTTTTATAAATATCAATTTTCTTTTAAATTATTGATTTAATCTATTTTCATATAACTTCAAGAATTCTTTATATTTTTAAAAACATATTATCATTTTTATAAATAAACCTGTGTGTTTAATAAAACCTATAAAACCTAGCTTACTAGCTTACAACATATGCTTGTCAACATATTGCTTACATAATAGGAAAAACAAAAAATACTTTGTAAATGTTACATAGCATCAAATTATTAGAAAACTATCGAATTCTTATGAAAAAATAGAACAAAATGTGGCTCAATAAAATATTGTAAATTGAATTCAGAGAGCTCAAAAAGTGGAGTATAATCGTAATTTCTATTGTTGCCCCAAAGAAACCAAATTGGGTGATATCACTTTGAAAATTCTATCACAAACGAAGGTTATGTATTTCTTGAAAGGAGAAAAACTAGAGCATATCATGCACACCTTCTCCATGAGTGTTAATTATGTACTTCTTGAAAACACAAAAACTAGATCTTAGCATGCACACCTTCTCCACTAGGGTTAATGATGAAGTTAGACTACCTCTAGTGAGTTGATTTCAAGAAGCTTGTTTGAAGTGGAAGGCATCCATTTCCATGTCATTTGCTCATCGTAGAAAGGTTACTCATGTTGTTTCTCATATAACCCCTCTGCATGCAAATAGGTAACCAAGTTGGACCTTCATCTTCTATCCCGACCTCCACTCGTTAATTATTAATTGCAACGTTCTCGGATGTGATCGATTGTAGGTCTCCAAAAAAAGAATATTGTTGTTCATGACGAATCATCATGTTGTTGCTATTGGAGGTTGAAGATGGTATTTGAGATGGATACCAAGAAATCCGAGATACCATATTCAATCTCTAATAGAAACAACATGATGATTCATCATGATCAATATTATTCTCTTTTGGGAGACTTTTAATCGATCATATTTGAAAATGTTGTAGTTAATAATTACTCGGTAGAGGCCGCGACGATGGAAGAAGGCCCAACTTGGTTTCCTAAGTGCATTTAGAGGCACTCTATGAACAATGACACGAGTAACACTTTGCATGCACATAGGTAACCAAGTTGGACCTTCATCTTCTATCGCAACCTCCACTGGTTAATTATTAATTGCAACGTTTTCAGATATGATTGATTGTAGGTCTCCCAAAAAAGAATATTGTTGATCATGACGAATTATGTTGTTGCTATTAGAGATTGAAGATGGTATCTAGGATGGATACCAAGAAATCCCAGATACCATATTCAAGCTCTAATAGCAATAACATGATGATTCATCATGTTCAACAATACTCTTTTTTGGGAGACTTGCAATCGTTCATATCTAAAAGTGTTGTAGTTAATAATTACCCAGTACAGGCCGCGATGATGGAAGAAGGCCCAAATTGGTTTCCTATGTGCATGTAGAGGCATTGTATGAAAAACAAAACGAGTAACCCTTCTATGGTCAAACAAATGAAAATGGAAATGGAAATGGGTGCTTCTTGAAAAGACACAAACTAGAGCTTAGCATTCTCACCTTCTCCATGAGGATTAATGATAAAGTTAGACTCCCTCCGGCGAGTTTATTTTAAGACGCTTGTTTGACATGGAAGGCACCCATTTCCATGTCATTTGTTCGATCCTAGAAAGGTTACTCATGTCGTTTCTGATATAATCGCTCTACATGCACATAGATAACCATGTTGGACCTTCATCTTCTTTTGTGACCTCCATTGGTTAATTATTAATTGCAACATTTTCAGATATGATTGATTGCAGGTCTCCGAGAAGAGTATGCTATTGATCATGATGAATCATCGTGATGTTTCCATTGGAGATTAAAGATGGTATTTGGGATGGATACCAAGCAATCTGATATAACATATTCAATCTCTAATAGCAACAACATGATGATTCATCATGATCAACAATATTGCTCTTTGGGAGACTTGCAATTGATCATATTTGAAATTGTTGTAGTTAATAATTAACTCGTAGAGGCCGCGACAATGGAAGAAGACCAAACTTGGTTTCCTATGTGCATGTAGAGGCATTGTATGAACACCGACACAAGAAACCCTTTCCATGAACATTGGCAACCAAGTTAGACCTTCATATTTTGTCACCACCTCCACTGGTTAATTATTAATTGCAACGTTTTTGGATATGATTGATTGCAGGTCTTCCAAAAAAGAATATTGTTCATCGTGATGAATCATGTTGATGCTATTGGAGATTGAAGATCGTATTTGGGTTGGATAACAATAAATCCCAGATACCATCTTCAATCTCTAATAGAAACAACATGATGATTCATCATGATCAACAATATTTGCTTTTGGGAGAATTGCAATTGATCATATCTTAAAATGTTGTAATTAATAATTACTCAGTAGAGGCTGAGACGATGGAAGAAGGCCCAACTTGGTTTCCTATGTGCATGGAGAGGCATTGTATGAAAAATGACACGAGTAACCCTTCTATGGTCAAACAAATGAAAACAAAAATTTAAATGGGTTCTTCTTGAAAAGACAGAAACCAAAGCTTAGCATGCACAGCTTCTCCATGAGGGTTAATGATAAATTTAGTCTGCCTCCGGTGAATTGATTTCAAGTCGCTTGTTTGAAGTGGAAGGCACCCATTTCCATGTCATTTGTTCGATCATAGAAATGTTACTCATGTCATTGCTCATATAACCCCTTCACATGCACATAGGTAACCAAGTTGGACCTTCATCTTCTGTCGTGGCCTCCACTGGTTAATTATTAATTGCAACGTTTTTATATATGATTGATTGCAGGTTTCCGAAAAAGGAATATTGTTGATCGTAACGAATCAACATGTTGTTTCTATTGGAGATTGAATATGGTATATGGGATGGATACCAAGAAATCCCAGATACCATCTTCAATCTCTAATAGAAACAACATTATGATTCATCATGATCAACAATATTCTTTTCTGGGATACTTGCAATCGATCATATCTAAAAATGTTGTAGTTAATTATTACCTAGTAGAGGCCACGATGATGGAAGAATGCCCAACTTGGTTTCTTATGTGCATGTAGAGGCACTGTATGAAAAACGACATGAGTAACCCTTCTATGGTCAAACAAATGAACACGAAAATGGAAATGGGTTCCTTCTTTAAAAGACATAAACTAGAGCTTAGCATGCACACCTTCTCAATGAGGGTTAATGATAAAGTTAGACAGCCTTCGATGAGTTGATTTCAAGCCGCTTGTTTGAAGTGGAAGGAAAACATTTCCATGTCATTTTTTCGATAGTAGAAAGGTTTCTCATATTGTTTCTCATGTAACCCCTTTGCATGCACACAGGTAACAAAGTTGGACCTTCATCTTTTGTCACGACCTCCATTGGTTAATTATTAATTGCAACTTTTTCTGATGTGATTGATTGCAGGTCTCCCAAGAAATAATATTGTTGATCGTGACGAATCATCATCTTGTTGCTATTGGAGATTGAATATTCTATTTGGGATGGACACCAAGCAATCCCATATACCATCTTCAATCTTTAATAGGAACAACATGATGATTCATCATGATCAACAATATTATTTTTTGGGAGACTTGCAATCAATCATATCTCAAAATGTTGTAGTTAATAATTACCCGATAGAGGCCATGACGATGGAAGAAGACCCAACTTGGTTTTCTATGTGCATGTAGAGGCATTGTATGAAAAATGGCACGAGTAACCATTCTATGGTCAAACAAATGAACACGAAAATGGAAATGGGTGCCTTCTTGAAAAGATGGAAACTAGAGCTTAGCATGCACACCTTCTCCCTGACGGTTAATGATAAAGTTAGACTGCCTTCGGTGAGTTGATTTCAAGACGCGTGTTTGAAGTGGAAGGCACCCATTTCCATGTCATTTTTTCGATCATAGAAAGATTACTCATGTCATTGCTAATATAACCCCTCTTCATGCACATAGGTAACCAAGTTGGACCTTCATCTTCTGTCGCAACCTCCATTGGTTAATTATTAATTGCAACATTTTCAGATATGATTGATTGCAGGTATCCCGAAAAAGAATATTGTTGATGGTGACAAATCATCATGATGTTGTGATTAGATATTTAAGATGGTATTTGGGATGGATACCAAGCAATCCTAGATACAATCTTCAATATATAATAGCAACAACATGATGATTCATCATGATCAACAATATTCTTTTTTGGGAGACTTGCAATCAATCATATTTGAAAATGTTGTAGTTAATAATTACCTCGTAGAGGTCGCAATAATGGAAGAAGGCCCAACCCTAATGGAGAAGGTGTGTAGGCTAAGCCCTGTTTTTCGTCCTTCCAATAATAACCTTCATGTCTAAGAAAATTCTCAAAGTGATATTATCAACACATAATAAGCTCTAGTCTTGCACAATTTTGTTTCTTTGGGGCAACATTGGAAATTAGGGTTCGCTTAGATTATGGTGCTAACTTGATAGTCCACGACTTTTTGAGATCAATGAATTTAATTTACAATATTTTGTTGAGCCACATTTTGCAAAAATATTGACCCACATTTTGTTTTTGTTTTTCATAAGAATAATGATAGTTTTCTAATAATTTGATAATATGTAACATTTACAAAGTTTGGTTCTTCTATTGAGGTGAACTATGATTTTGGAAGAGAGGTGAATCGTGAACAAAAAATATTTATGCATCTAGATATGTTGACAAATATCTATCGTAGACTTTATTTTATTAAACACGTAGAGGTTTATGTTTGGGGTTTTGACAAATTACCATAACAACCTATATTTTATTAAAAGCATAGAGGTTTAGGCTTGAGGCTTTAATTGGTTTATGCTTGAAGTTTTGATAGAGATTAAGATGACTCATAGAAGAAGTTTGCAACTTGAAAAATTTGATCCCTCTCGACACTTAATAGATCTAGGGTTAAAATGGATCTTTATTCAAGATGTGATTGAGGAAACTTGTATTTTTTTTAACGTTTATGTATGTACGTGAAAACCTCTCGATGCAATTATGTTTAAATGAATATAATATACACTCACTGAAAATAAATAAACTAAAATATATAGTAAAATAATATTTTCTATTCTATATCTATTTATAACAATAAATAAAAAAGAAGAAAATAAAAGAAAGAATAATAAAAAAATAAGAAATGATTGTTTTATAGTCTCCCATATGGGATTAAGGTTAGATGATACTTTGAAGAATATAACCTCATTGTTATAGTATTAGTGATAACTATATGGTATTTTGGATTTCTTATAGACATTATTTAGGGTGAATCGTTTCTAACAACATAAGACATCTAGAGGCATTTGGAAGGAGTGGAAATATGTCCCCTTACAAACCATCTGTTGGTTATTTCAAAAGGTCTTTGTCTCTTGCTTTTGAAAAAATGGGTTTCTTTCCTACATAGTATTAGTGAGTCCAATATTTATTTTTAAATTTCGTTTGCAACTAGAATAGTCTAGGTATAATTAATATTTTGTTTTTCCTCAGAAAAAAAGAAAAAAAAATGTAACTTTTATTTCATCCGAAGAGAAAAGAAAATTACATTCTATGGAATACATGTAACCATGTATTTCACTTATCATTTGAGAAACGATTGGCCCAACAAACCAGAAAATAGTGAAGCGATGCTAGAAGAAAAGCATCACCCATACTAGTTTATACAAAAGTTATCGAAAGTGAGGTTCCAGAAACATTTACTTTTTGTGATCACAAAAAATATACCGAAATAGAACTAGGAATGTGCCAATGTACAATTAATAATTTAGGTACAACAAAATGTAATTTTTTTCAAGTAATTAGCTTTGAAACTTGAGTGCTCTATGACCTCATTGTTATAGTCTTAATGATAACTATATGGTATCTTGACTTTCTTATAGATACTATTTAGGGTGAATCATTTCTAACAACTTAATACACCTAGAGGCATTTGGTGGGAGTGGAAATAAGTTCCCTTACAAACCACCCATTGGTTATTTCAAAAGGTCAAGTTTTATCTCTTGCTTTTGGAAAAAGGGGTTTCTTTCCTACCTGCTATTAGTGCATACAGTATTTATTTTTAAATTTTGTTTGCAACTAAATAGTCTAGGTATAATTAATATTTTTTTTCCTAAAAAAAAAGTAATTTTTATTTCATCAAAAGAGAAAAGAAAATTACATTATATTGAATACATGTATTTCAGTGATCATTTGATAAATTATTGGCCCAACAAACTAGACATGGTAGTAAAAAATCATAAATCGGTCTAGGCAAAAATTAGGGTTAGGGTAAATTTTTACATGACATATAAAGGTTAATTATTAAATCTCATTCTAGTTCCTTTGAGACACAAATCTTAATTGACTTGGAAGAATATCATTATCCCAAATTCATTCACAAGGTTTCAAAGGTCATTATTGATGTATTTAGATTCAGACAGGTACTTCCACATTGGATGGGTCTCTAGAATGTGAAACTTGTCCTTAATGCCCCTCAAAACCTTAGGAAATTCACTTGATAAAGTGATTATTAAGTGAATATGCTTTTTAATTAATGTGAGATTAATTAAGTTAAATGTCTAAGTGGGCACTAGTAACTTAAGTGAGTTTATTAATTCCTAGTGATTAGATTTAATGTGAACATCAAATTATACCTCAGTCGTTTATCATTTTAGAGGAGATCTAGGGTTTTGACTTAGGGTAAACTCAATGCAATTAAAAGCAGCCTAGTTGTGAGGATGAGACTCATAGAGACCACATATGAGGAAAGAGGGATTCTTTGTTCATGTTCTTGTGTCACACAAAATGAAGAGAGTTCAGGGGAAACAAGGGAGATAACAACTAGGTGGGATAGCCTATTGTTGAATTTTATTCCTCTCATGGGCCATTATCCCAAGATGGGAGCCCAAATTTTATAATCAAACGGAGATTTGGTTTCCCTTCGAGGTTTTCGAGGAGAAATCTATTGTGCAATGGGATTGTTTTTTGTTTGTATGTTTTCACTCTAATTGGTTAGGAACCTAGTTGTGCATCTAGTTAATAAAGTGATTTTATTTAAGCTATGTTTCAAGAATTGGGCTGGAGAAAAAATAACATGGTGTCAGAGCGGAGACTCTGAATGGTGAAACTATATTACAAAGGACAAAATTTGCAACGCATTTACAGGTATGTGGGAATATTTTTTATTATAGATTGAAGTTGCGGGGTTAATAAAATAAATTAGAAAAACGAGAGAAAATAAAAGGAAGTAGTCGTACATCGTACAGATGGAATAAAGGCCACAGATTATACATACAAGAGTTTACAATCAATCATTAGCAAATAACACTCCACAATCTTTAAATAGAAATCATAAAAATATCAAAGAAAATATATGATGGATAAAATCATTCTATATTTAAAATATATTATCACCATCTAATTACATAATTACAATTACATAATTACAAATACATAGTTAAAAAATACATTAAACTAAATTGATTTTAACCCACTCCTAAATATCTAAATATCTTAACATAATAGAAATTGTAATACCAATATTATATTTAATACAAACTGTAATTGATATCCATTATATTTGCTTGACAGTGTAAGAAGACGACGATGCACAAATTTCACATCCATGTTGTAATTGCCATCCTAATCTTGAAAGAAGACATCACGTTAGTGAATACAATAAAACATGACTATTCAAAACCATTTGGAAGGGAGACCACAGTGATTTTGATCATTCTGGACGCACTATGAACATGAGAGAGGTTCTAAGAAAGACACTTCAAAATCCAACAGCAAGCACAGAGCAAATATTCTAACATTAAAAAGGAGAATATTTACATGAAGATTGAGAAGGGAGAATATTCTAACTATTCTCCCTTTCTCCATAACAGGGTAAAAGTCATGTTACTTTGCATATTGATAGCTGAGATTTCTTTTTCATCACTGATATTTTAAGATGCTGCTATTTTCAGATTAGGCACATAATACTATTTAAAATATTCTGTTTTAGATTTCAAAACCTATAACAAAGTGACAAGAAAAACTTGGTGATTTTCACTTTCTCACTTCTGGACATACATCGATGGATTAATGGAATGTGAAGGAGTGAAAGCCTGGTACCACCTGGAATTGTTTCCCAACACTATTGCGAGAGTTATAATGAACATCAAAGGTTCTCATCGCAGAAAGTGCAGACAGCTATAGGATGAAGCGTTCCTTCAATTGTTCGTGCAGGAGCTCGACTGCTCCCCTGCCCCACTGCACCTTTGAACATTTACGGGCATCAAGCCCCTCCAACGACTTCGAATGTTCCACACCTGGTAGCTCTCGTATTTCATAGCAGAAAGCAACATTTAGCATTTGAAACTGTGTGAGCTGCCCCAACCCTTGTATGCTCTTAAGCTTGCAACATCCAGAAACATCCAACTTTTTCAAAGATATCAAATGCTCCATATTTGGCAGCTTTTGCATCCCACGACATTGACGAATATCTAGTATGTGAAGCTTTGTGAGGTGCTCTAACCCTGGGATGCTTGCGAGCTTCTTACATGTAGAGGTTTTGAACTCCTCCAAAGATATCAAATGTTTTACACCTTTTAACTCTTCTATCTCATGGCATTCAATAATAGCTAGTTTTAAAAGCTTTGTGAGCTGCCCTAACCCTTTTATGCTCTTAAGCTTCTCACATCGAGCAACCCTCAACTCCTCCAACGGTACCAAATGCTCGATACCTCCTAGCTCTAGCTCTTCTATCCCGTGGCAAAATACAATATCTAGTTTTAGAAGCTTTGAGAGCTGCCCTAAACCTTGTACTCTCTTGAGCTTTAAACATCCACGAACATCTAGTGTAGTAAGGTTGGGGCAAAAACCTGGAAGAAAGGCTACCTCCGAGATATCCGTGCGGTCCAGCTCTAACCGCTTGAGGGCAACCATGCAATTGTTACTAGAGTGGTCCAATTTATTTAATGCTTCTTCTTGTGTTTCTCTACCTCCTTCAACATTTGGAAATGGAAGTTCGCGCAACGGACAACCTGATACTTTTAAAATTTGGAGATTGTTCAGCTTTGGAAGATCTTGTGGTAAGTATTCTATCCCACACTGCCATAAGCTCAACTCTGCCAACTGACTCAACAGTGCAAATGATTGAGGCAAGCGTTTCAATTTAGGTGAAGCTCGGATTGACAAATCTTTCAACCTGCTTAGGGAAACAAACGAAGGTGGCAACAGTTCCAGCGAGATTATTTCCAGTTTCAGAACTTCCAAGTTGCGTAGGTTTCCCATGCGGGTAGGCAATTGTTTCACATTGGGACAACGTCTTTCTTGATATGAAACATCTAAGTATTCCAGCGTGCTGATATTTTCAAGTCTACCGTTGGAGATGGTCAAACTACGGCAATGACTCAAAGATAAATGTTTGAGTCGAGGTAAGTTCCCGAAAGAACTTGGAAGCTCGGTTAAACTACAAGCACCTTCCAAAATCATGTGCTGGAGGTTTGATAGCTTTCCGAAGGCATCAGGCAGCTTCCTCATATATACACACCACTTTAACTCCAAGTATTTCAAGGAGTTCAGATCACAAAACTCTTCTGGCAACGTTTGAAATGTGGCTCTTCCTTCAAAATTGAAATCTGGATCATTATATATGACAATCTTTTCGAGGTTCTTCAGCTGCCCTATGGAACGTGGAAAGACTGAAAGAGGAGCCCAGATATTTAATTCTCGCAACTGAACAGGAGCCTGCAATTTTCACGTTTCATCTTAGATCATTGTCATTTGCAACATCAATATGAGATGAAATGAAAGAAAATTAACCAGACGCATTATTTACCTACCGGAGATTCATCTAGCCACAATTTGTTCAAACTCCTCCCCTCCACATCTAAAACTCTTAGATTCTTCATCGGAATCCAGGAAGGCAGTGAAAAGTTAGGACACCTATACCAGCGGAGCCATCTGACATCTGGTGAGTGCACCCCCTTTAGAATGCCTTCTAAATAATGACCTCGA
>JZKD02S0948101.1:0-13786 GCA_000966675.3 Picea glauca | reverse complement strand
CAGTCTGGGCTTCCACTTGTTTCATGTAAGCCTTTGCAGCTTCGTTGCAGACTTGTGTGATTGGAATATAGTTTCCCACTGCAACGACAGATCAAGAAACCCTAAACCTCAGATGCTATATATAAAACAATTTGAGAGGAAAACAAAGTGAAGTTTGAACAATAGCCTGGGAGGATTTATATACTTGGAGTGGGAACTCCACGAATTGGGTGTCGAACATGTACGAGCGTAACGATCTGTCCCGGAGAGAGCAGATTATCCAGAGCCCATCCCAACGCCCGCAGGCTTTTCTTGCCATGGTTAACAGCAACAGCAACATAAACATACTCAGGACTTCTTGAAGATGATGGGTTATTCATGTTTACAGCAATCACCTGCTCTTTCAGAATGATTTTGTGAAAACCTCCCACCGATCTATAATGAAATAGGTGGCCATTTTCATGCAGGGAGCAAGAACAATTTAAAATTCGAGCATATTCGCATCTTATTCCGTTGTACCGGGGCATCCCGACGCTGAAAGCCGTTGACCTAATCGATTCTCTGACATCGTCAAAATGTCGAGATCCAGAAGATCCAAGGTGTATTAAAATGCCACCTGCTCGGCTTCCATCGAAATACCTGATACTATATTGTTCCGTGGGCCTGATAAATCCTGTCGTGCTGATAGGACAACGAGAAAAAAACAATTCAGTCAATGTTGGAGCTGGATATTGCCGCACGAACACGTTTAGTGCTTATCCTTGTATTTATAACTAAATAAAATAATCTGGAGATTCAATGGCTCCAGGGTTCTGAAACAAGGCACAAGGGAGGGGCGAAAATTGACTCGTATATGCATGGTTGCATGTCGCTATCATTCAACAGTGATTCCTTGGGTGACGAGCAGTGATGGATGTCCGTCCGTTGAAGTAGAGATGGTACAGGAATGATATAAATTGGTCAAACCTAATTTTTAATAGTGTGTTTTGTTTTTGCAAGATACAGTTTTGTTTTGTTTTGGGTTACTCTTTTTTTTTTCCAAACTATGATCTAAATTACAGGTTAAAAATTAAAATCCTTAAAAACAAATTTTTTTATTAATCTATTGAAATTATAATATATTATAAAATTTATGATTGATTTTGATAACAATTGATATCTGATTTTAAAATAAATTTATGATTTATTTTGATAACAATATCTGATTTTAAAACATTTTTAATAAAAAAAATTATTAATCTATTGAATTTATAATATATTATAAAATTTATGATTGATTTTTGATAACAATTGATATCTGATTTTAAAATAAATTTATGATTCATTTTGATAACAATATCTGATTTTAAAACATTTTTAATGAAAAAATGGTTGAATTTATAGGTTTTTAAACTTATTCCTTCTTGATTAAAAACTTGATATTTGATTAAAAACTTGATATTTAATGAGCATTAGTTTAATAACCATGTGGGAAACACTCATCATTATCATTGCTTCCTCTAACCCTAAAGGAAGTAACAAAACAGCCTCTTCATAATTGTAACCCTAAAGAATAACAAAACAACATTTTTTCTTCATAGTGACATAAGCTCATAGTTTTTTATTTGTACAAATGTAATTAACATAATTTATATGCATGAGAACTATGGTGGCATTATGCAATGGTGGTATGCCTACATTCATGATGACAACATTAAAGTCCTAAACAATGAGAACAATGATGTGGTCAATTGATACTGTGATTGTGTTTACTTTAGTTTTTTATTTTCTTTAATGAGTGTATGTATTGTCATATTTATTTATGTTTAAATAAGTTTGACTAATTTGTATCTAAACAATGAGAACAATGATGTGGTCCATTATAGTGTGATTGTGTTTATTTTAGTTTTTTATTTTCGTGAATGAGTATATGTATTTTCATATTTATTTATGTTTAAATAAGTTTGATTGATTTGTATTGTATAATTTTTTTATGTATTTGTGGTGTTTTGAGACAAAATTTTGGATATAGCCTTTTTTTGTTGTTTTCAATGTACTTTTGTAGTTTCTCTTTGTTAATATTGTCGTTGGATAGAAAACCCTTGGTGTAGTTTAAAATTTTTTGGACATAGCCTATTTTTTAGTTGTTTTCAAGGTACTTTTGTAGTTTCTCCTTGTTAACATTATCCTTTGAAGTATCAAACAAACCCTTGGAGGTGGGCTCAAATAGTCACGAGGACATCCTTAGTTACATAAGAAATACATTCATCTCTTAGCATATTGCAATTTTTCATGTACTACTCTTAGAGATATAGGTATTAGTGGGTATCATAGTCCCTTGAATGTAAATAATGCATGCAATCACACTAGTAAGGTCATATTTATGTGGAATTCCATATTTTTTTTCACATGAAGCAAATATTATATGGAAACTAATTACAGTACCAACAACAACATCAAATGCAGAGTCTGAGGTTGAGACAAAAGAAGACTCTACAAAAGAACTCAAAGGAAATCCCCAGGAAGGGCATGAAAATGAAGAAGAATTTACAGAGTTGCATTCCTCAAAGGAACCATAGATTGAAAAGTGAAAGAAAGAAAGACTAATAGCTAAGGTTGTTGCATATGGCTTCCCACACCACCCTAAGAAACAATAGTCATCAAGGCAAGGTTGTGAGCATCAACAAAATTACGATGGATCAACATGGAACCGAAAGGATCCTAGTATAGATGTGCATGGAGGACTAAAAACAATGCATGGAGATATCAAAGTGGTACAATGACCACATAGAACCAAAGAAGCAACTAGAACCAATATTGATGGGGTAAGGAAACACTGGGACCCCATTTCCACATTTCACTAGGATGGATGAATGTTCATAAACGGTACGAGTTGACTACATTGCTTATCATATCATGTTATATTTCTTCCACTCATGTTTTGAGGATGAAACTTTGCGAAGGGTGATGGAATGTAATGTACCTAGGGAGGTACCCAAGGGGGATAATTAATGTAATGTGTCCATAATCATGAAATAAGTCCACTTTGTAGTGGGTGGGTAATAAATAGGTCCAATATGTAGTTAGAGATAATATTATAATAATAAGGGGTAGTTGGCATAGACCTCAAGGTATACTCATGAGAATAAATATATAAACATGAGTATCATTTTATTGAGATATGATGGATGTTGAGTAATATGTTGTTGCAAACATGGCTTGTGAAGTGATTCCTTCCATAAGGAGTATTTGATGGTGTTACCTTACCTTAAGGGTTTTCTTTATATTCTTGTGTTTATTCTTGTATGAATGCATTTTCTTATTCTTAAGTTGAGGGATTATCTTAATCTACTAAGGTTTTCTACAATCATCAATCAATTCATCATCAATTTATCAATCAAATCATCTTCAATTGACATCATCAATATCATTTACAATTAGATTATCATCAATAAAAATCATCCACCATGAAATCATCATCAATAATTATGCATCATCAAGGATCATCATTATCATTAATTAAACTATTATCAAATCACACATTCATCACAAACACACAAGGTCCTATGACTTCATTGCTTAATAATATAAGTCTATGAAAAGCATAAACACCTCATATTGTTGAATGGATTGAATATTAGAGCTCATCAAAACTTATTAAGAATGCATAGCCTATTTGCCATTGCAATGATAACATATCCATTTATGACCAAAAGCATTCACCCATCGATTATGATACTACACAACGGTGTCACATTGAAATAATGATAATAAAAATCAAAAGGGACCCAATGTGCACTTAGCTATCTTGAGAAAATTAGTACTTGCACTTAAAAATGGATTATGGAAATAATTTTACATTTTCTCTATAACCATTAATGCTTTAAAATTTACAATTTTAGTCTATCTATCCCAATTTCCAAAGTTTATTGTCATCGTATGATGCACATGTGACTTTGGAAGGACAACACAAAGGTCCTATGATTATGGGATTTTTTTTAGAGAGGGAGTAAGCATATTCATATATTGTTCCTATATCCAAATTCATTTTTGTTTTGGGGTTAAATCCCCTTTGATATGGGCTAGAATATCATACAGAGCATGCACCCCAAGAACCAACTCTATCCAAAAGAAGCAGTTAAGAGAACATAACTAACCAACTACTAATGAGAAGAAAGATGACTAACCTAGATCCTAATGTTCGGAGAAGATTCCTTGCACAAATCCTTGCTACAATCTTTCGCTCCAAATATTTTCTTCATCAACCTACACATAAGGAGAAAGAAGGCCACAAAGTAGGTAGTTACAATCACTAACTCTTAATGATACTAACTAGGATCAAGTACATTAGTTTCAAAATAATCAACTGCATAGATATTACAAAAGTAAATAAAAAACATAAGATTGGGATGGGAAAGAGAGTTCTCATTATATTAACATCATGAAATCAAAGGATGATACAATCTAAAAATGTTGCGGCATCGCCCGAAACCGATATTTTTATTCCTCCACCCGACCATTGAAGATGTCTTGTACCTCCTGTCTCCTTGCTCTAGAAAATTCAAGGAAAGAGAATGAGTCTCTTCATGAACGAGATATATGAGAAAGGTGTTGGAAATAAGAGTTTCCAAAAATCAAGGGGAAAATCTTAAAAACTTAGGGGATGGGCTTGCAGACTCAATGAAAATTTGCTAGCATAATGATGCTTCTATGGATGCTTCTACTCCTCTACCCAATCACATGTATATTTACTTCCAACATTTGGTTGGAGTAGTTATACACATGTTATAGGAGGTAATGAACCAGAGAAACCTGTGAACTCCGCCTGAAAATTCACAATTTTATATTTTTTTTGTGCCAAATAAATGCATACGTTAGTTGCAGATGGGAAATGAGCATATACAAAGTTGCATACACACTCTCTCATAGCATAGGGAGCATATGAATAGAGAAAGGGAGTTTTTAAAAATAATCTGAGGAGGAAATCAGGGAAAATTAAGTCTGCAAGTGGGAAATAGACTTAAGATTCAGGCCAACAAGTGCATCCATACAATGATGTGTCAAAAGATGATGTAACAAGTGCCCCTTAATGTGTGAGTTCATAAGGGTAGCTAATGGCCGAAATAATTTATATAATCTAGGAGGATACTATGCAGTAGACCCAAGAAAAGTTCATGGAACACTAGACTAGAACAAAACCTACAAAAGAATTCAAGTATGAGACTACTCTCTTCCTGAGGTAGGCATACCCATGCTCATGAGTGATGAAATAATGGCCACCAAATCAAGTACATTGCGGATCCATGAAGTATGTATATATGTAATGATCATAGCCATGAAAAATAAGTACACAATGGATCCATGCCAAAATAGATGAACAAAAAAGATGAACAAATTGATCCCCCTCGAGTACAATGTCATGTAAAGGAGTGGTACCCTAGGTCTTCAAATCATGTTATTGATGGTACGAGTCTACACGATGTGAATAGATGAGTTAAATTCAAACATAGTGAGATACCATTTGATTATCGATCATTGATGTATACCATTAACAAATGTGAGACAACCCACCAATAATGGTAATGGGTGTCAAGGTACCTAGTACATCATAGCAAGTGTGAATGAATGAGTTAATATCGATCACTTGTAGAATCTATCGATCACAAGACATTGATGTATTCCCATTGTTAATAGAGAGAGAAACTACCATTGATGATTACAAGACCCAAGGTACTAAAAAGACTCTAGATCCCAATCCAGAGCAGGGATAATTTTAAGGATGGAAATTTATAGTAAAATGTAGAAACATGGGCTAATCTTACTAGTCCTTAATATGCAACATGTAAAATGTTTGACGATAGTTTTGTAAAAATATTCAAATTTATAAGGATTTTATATAGTTTCTATAAAATTTTGGCAATTTTTAAGATAAAATCATTTTATTCTTGGAATTTGGGAAAATCGTTTTTAGAAAAAATGGAAATTAATGAATCTTTTTTTGGGAAAAATCATGGAAAATTACCCCATTTGTGAAATTTAGCCCCTAAAATCATCTATGATCGAAATAAAATGAGTTGAAGTTGTTGGGGAAGATATCCACTAGAAGGAGGGATTTAAGGCATACCCCATTATCAAAAATAAGGAACAAAAAAAGGCGAAATATTTTGAAGGACTCAAACAAAATAATGGACACACACTATCGATTATGTCTTTCACATGCACCAGATGGAATACCACATGAAAAATATTCTTTGAGCAATGGAAAATAATGAAAACCACTGACAAAGGAAAGGAATTCCACCAATGAGAAAAATGGAATCCAAGGTACTACACAAATCCCAAAGTGTGAATAAATTTCTTGATGTCGAACACATGTGAAACTTCTTAATTAATTACCAATGATGGATTGTCATCTATTGAGCGCAAGGTAACCCATCAATGATGAAAATAGGCATAAGGTGCTACTCTAGGTCAAACTCTCAAAGCAATGTGTCGTAGTCTATAAGAGTTGATCTGCCAGCAAGAAGTCAATGGGGACCTTCTATACTAGCACAAGTATAAGACATATATCTATTCTTGTTAATTATAAGAAGTACTTAACACAAGAAATCCTGAAAAGTCAAGAATTTTGAGGAGTGATATAAAAAGGTGAAAACCTCCCTTAAACAAAAGCACAACACATAAGTGGATTAGGTGGATTAAGTCTTGAATCCAAAGCAATGAAAAATTTGAAAAGGAGCCTTTTGGGAGTCGACACAGGTTGATTAAGTCTCTTACCAACCAATGAATGAGTGAGAAACAATTACAATAACCTGCTCGCAACGTTCACCAGTGGTGCAAGTGTCCTCTTGAAGACAAAGGCACCCTCCAAAGGAGTTGAGGAAGTGATCTATCACATATCCTAGGTACTGCGATATTTCCCCTCACAATCACCTGTGTGGAACCTAGGAAAGTAAACTATGTTACCAATTCACAATCAGATCTCATGGGGAAATTCCATCTGTCAGAATCACACATATGGGAAGGGTAACAAATCATGAAGCTGCCAAAAACACTGACACCTCAAGGGGAAAAAATAGTACTCAAGAAACCCCCAAATACGTAGCAATCCACAAACATTCAGATAAGTGGAAGAGGGGATATCTCCTTCACTTACCCTTATGCAACCTAAGATTTGACTCATGTGTTAGAGAATCTTCCTCAACAACATCTATGTGAGGTTGGATCTTTTATTACTCATTAATCAATAATATATGTTTAATTTTGAGCAGCCTTGGAGAGTTAACTCTCTAATCCTGTTCAAAGGCCCCACACCTTAGACTAATTCGTGTTATTATAAACAAAAATGTCTAGTTAATTTTAATTAAGCGTTCATTTTAGTGGTTGTTCTTTACTCAAGGTATGGAAGTGAAACTAATGATGTGTCAGATACTATAACAAAAAGAAACTTTTAAGAACACTATCAAAGGAAACTTTATATTAATTCTTCACTGAAAAGAGTTTCAATCTAGCATCATGCATGAACTATCATCCCTAGATTGCGAGAAAAGAAAAAGAAGAAAACAAAAATTGTTCTTTGTTCTTTTTCATTTTAAATGATTTTCAAGATGACAAGAAAAAACAAATTCCTACACTAATATATTTTTCTTTTCTCAAATATGAATGAAAAACAACACAACATAAAGAAAGAGACCTATTTAACAACAAACTAGGTTTTTTCTTTTCTTGCTACTAAAGCAAAAATTTAACCAAAGATGTTAAAACAAAGAAATATTTCTTTTTATGTTTGAAAAAAAAGGATTGCACGAAAGAAAGGTATTGAACTCAAACAAAAAACTCAGGTTTTAGATATGATCGCAACAATGATCAAGAAACTAAGTCACTAAGGACAAGAATTTTCCTTTATTTATGCAATCTAGGAAAACCTAAAAAACCAAAAGAAGCACCAAAAAACTTTGTTTCTTTTTAATTTAGAACTTAAACTACATTTTTATACTAAAAGCAAGTTTCAAACAACTTAGAGAGTCAATAAGACCCCCCATAAAGCAAACACAATGTTTCAAGAGGATGAAAAGAAGAGAAATACTACCTCCCAAGACTCATACGCTTATGTTTCCACTGAAAGGAGTGTTTGTACACATGTATCCCTTCAGTAGGGAGCATATATATAAAAAAAAAATATTCAAAGAAAGAGTGTATATAACCCAGAACTGAAAGAAAATATTGAAAGTAACTAGATCAAAAGCTTGAAGTTGAAGGATTAGGGTCTGAAACAATAGTTATAGAAATAGAAACAAAAGAAATCAAAGAACTAAAGGAAAACAAAAGGTGAGACCCTAATCCTAACCTAAAGGAGAACTCCCCAGTGGAGTCACCAATTTTGTTTCGAGGATAAATCCCCTATGATCTGGGCTAGAATATCACACAGAGTGTGCACCCCAAGAACCAACTCTATCCAAAAGAAGCATCTAAGAGAACATAACTAACCAACTACTAATGAGTAAAAAGATGGCTAACCTAGATCTTAACATTCAGAGAAGATCCCTTGTGCAAATCCTTTCTCCAAAGATTTTCTGTGTCAACCTACACACAAGGAGAAAGAAGGTTGCAAAGTAGGCAGTTACAATAACTAACTCTTAACTATACTAACTAGGATCAAGTACATCAACTTCAAAATAATCAAATGCATAGATATTACAAAAGTAAATAAAAAACATAAGATTGGGATAGGAAAGAGAGTTATAATTATATTAATAGCATGAAATCAAAGGATGATACAACCTGAAACTGTCGCGGCACCACCTTGAACCGATATCTAGATTCCTTCACCTGGGCCACTAAAAATGTCTCGTACCTCCTAACACCTTGCTCTAGACAAGTCAAGGAAAGAGAATGAGTCTCTTCTTAAATGGGGTAGATGAACAAGGTGCTAGAGACAAGGGTTTCTATCAATGAAGGGGAAAATATTTAGAACTTGGGGAATAGGCTTGCAGACTCAGTGGAAATTCATCAGGATAATGATGCTTCTATGGATGCTTCCTCTCCTCTACCCAATGGAATGTATTTTTACTTCCAAAAGTTGGTTGGAGTAGTTATACACAGGATATAGGAGGTAATGAACTGGAGAAACCCGTGAACTCTGCCCGAAATTTTGCAATTTTATATTTTTTTGTGCAAAATAAATGCATACACTATCTGCAGAAGAGAAATGAGCGTATTCAAAGTTTGACACACACTATGTTAGAGCATAGGGAGCCTATGACTAGCCAAAGGGAGTATTTAAAAAGAGTATGAGGAGGAAATGGGGGGAAATTAAGTCTACAAATGGGAAATGGACTTAGGATTCGGGCCAACAAGTGCATCCATGCAATGATGATATGAAAATGAATTAAAAATCTTACACCACTTGATCTAAACTGAGTATCTCTAATATCACTTGATCCTAAAATAATATTAATTATGCCACCACTTTCTTATTCCAAGAATCTTTTATTGATAATGCTTATAGCATGGAAGTGTCTTATCTTACTTAACCAAACACTTTAAGTGATGAACATAATTTTCATAATCATTCATACATGAGCATATACAGAATCACATGAAAACAATAATTGTGTTTCACAATGACCTTCTTGCATGTTACTCAAGCTCAATTACAAATGTCAAATTTGGCACCATCTCAGAAAACCAAATCCAATGACTATAAACACTATATATTTCTTTACAAAATGCCCAAAGGCTCTCTTACATCTTACAAATCCCAAATTTGCATAATTTTGTCTTACAAATGAGTAATAAGATTGTTACCGTCGACTTTGTCTATAAAAACCGGTTATGATAACTATAATTACCCTATAACTCTCAAAATACTAAAAACTTGACTTCAAAAAGACTATGAACTAAGCTTTAAGAACATACACATTACAAAATAAGTTTGCCTCAAACTCCGTTCTCAACTCTAAAATTCGAGCTCCCAAAAATCTCATGCCTTTACATTGAGAATGGGTCCTTTTTATAGCCCTAAAAGGGCATATTTTGGTTATAACCTCCATTTAATACATAACAAAATCATTTATTTTAATTGGTTGTCACACCCAAATTCATGGGCACGTTAGTTTAGATGTTGGCTATATATAACATTATGTAGAAACCACCCAAAATTTTAGCATATGGTTGAAAACAATATCATAAAACCTCCACGTGAACTTTGGAATCAATATTATATTGTCGTAATATATCCACATGAATTTTGGAATAAGTTATGTTTTTATTATAACATATATCCATATGTCATAACTTATGACCGAAATATACATTGAGCCCCCTTTGCGCCATGTGTTGGTTATGTGTGATGTGTAAATACCAAGGGTCGGGGCTAGGGTTGAGGGCTTGGGCCCTTGCCCCTTTAGAGATCCAATGAACTTTTGTATCGACATAAATAATTAGTATGCCATATGTTTAATAACCTTATGTGGTGGTGTGTTGGTGTGGAGTTTTATGTGAAGACCTTTGGATCCCTTGGATTTCATGGGGTTGAATCCCATTCACTCCATAATATTTTACACAAACTAACCATTACTAGCCAATTGGAGGTCGCCACATGGAAGCCTCTCATTGGTTCATACATGCCACTTGTCATTCGATCATTGGACCACCTAGAGTATATACCACAACTGTGTATGCCACATCACCTACTGTTTCCACTTGTAAACCGATGATCCTACCATGTGTCTCTTCGGGGTTGATGTTTTCTTCATTGACCTGAACTTTGACCAGCCATAACTTTTGCATACGGACTTCGTTTGAGTAGAAATTTGTATCGTTGGAAATATTGTGATGAGCTATTTGCATTGATGGCGTTTTCAAGATATTTTAAGATGATCAATTTTTGAGCATTCATGATCCCTTATGGACACGTGTGAGCATTCTGGGTCCTCCCAGACCTCGATGAGTGTCTCTGGATCTTCCTGGATCATTCCTCCCCACTAGGAGGCTTTTGGAACTCCAAAAGGTTTATATTGATTAAGGGAGATGCCTCCCCACTTTTCATGTGTCTCTTCCCCATGCTTGGACCAATTGGCTCATTACAATCAATTGAATAACAAGGATGACGGATGAAATAATGATGCTAATGTAATAAATCATTCTCAGACTTCCACATCTATCTGCATTCATATTTTCCACTACTGGCCATGCACACCATATCAAAAATAGTAGCGAACATATAAATGTTATTGACAATGAATTAACAACATTCCTGCGCTCCCTGACAAAATCCCTATCACCTGCATGTAATGGACCTTCATGTGGAAACTTTCAAAATTTTTGAAACACTTCATGACTAGGAGATAACTTGACTATTTCATTATCATATCCTTCACTTGCTTTTGCAGACATCATAGACACAGTCTTGCTTCCATTCACAACACCTATAGTTGTGATTTGTGTCTCGTCACCTGATTAAGATCCCAAATCTTGTTGGAATATGACAACAACCTTTTTCTTTCCTTTGCCTCCATACTTTTTAGGCCTTAATTTATGATGCAACTTCCAACAACGATCTTCATCATGTCCACTTTTCTTGCAATGCATACATGTGAGATTTGCTTCTTCCTTCTTTATTGTAGCTACCTGTTTCTCCTTTCCCTTGTTCTTACTTCCCTTTTGCTGAGAAAACTCCATGGAGGAACCATTTTTAGTATCTTTCCCCTTGGATTCAAGATGTATAGCTTGAACACATACTTCATCAAAATCAGTGGGATTTAACAAAAGAAGAGTATGACAAATGTAACTATGCAAAGCACTTGTGTATTTCAGAAGGGTTTATATCGAATGTAATGAAATATTTAAAGCCAATGCTTTCTTCCTAAACTTCTATGTAAAATCCTACACACACTGTCCTTTTCCTTGCCTCAGATATTTCCATTCCATAATCGCTTTTTGTCTATATGCCAAAGGATAAAATTGTTTCCTTAATGCAACTTTGAATTTTGACCAAGAAGAGAGAATCTTACCACTCTTTTGGATACCTTCCTGAAGTTTACCTTCCCACCAAATCAACACTATGCCTTCAACGCGAAGAGAGGCCAATTGAATATTTACCTCGTCTTCATCAATCAGCTGAATGTGGTAGTAAACTTCCATTTGTCGAATCCAATTGTCTAGCTTCTTTGCATTAGGCTCGCCATTATACATGGGCAAGTTAAAATTGACATCCAAATTTAACAATGGTTTTTTTGAAGCAATTTTCTTACGCGGAGATGAGGGCGGAGAAGTGGAAGGAGATGGAGTTGTGGAAGGAGGCGAATAAGGAGGTCTTGAATGAGTTGGAGAATGAGTCGAAGAAGGAGGTCTTGAAGGAGGTGAAGAAGGAAGAAGATCATCTTCTTTCTTAACTTGTCAAGAGCTTTCTCCTTTTCATAATGTTCTCTCATTGTAAAGCTATTCCACCATTGCCTTCATCTAGTTAAAGGCATTGAAGAAATCATCTTCAGATTCAAAAGGACTTATTTTCCTTGGTGAATCTATCTCTTCTCTTCGAGTGAAGCTCCTTGAACCAATCTCTAGATTATAACTCTAAAGTTTTCCTTCACCACGCTTGTGTTTAGCTCTTGTAAGCATTCACCTGTCAAAACGACTCTGATACCACTTGATCCAAAAATGGATTAGAAATCATACACCACTTGATATGAACCGAGTGTCTCCAATATCACTTGATCCTCAAATAGTATTAAGTATGACACCACTTTCTTATTCCAAGATTCTTTTATTGAAAATGCTTATAGCATGGGCGTGCCTTATCTTACCTAACCAAACAATTTAACTAATGAACATAACTTGCATAATCATTCATACATGAGCATATACAGAATCACATGAAATCAATAATTGTGTTTCATAATGATCTTCTTGCATGTTACTCAAACTCAATTACAAATGTCAAATTCTGCATCGTCTCAGAAAACCAAATCCAATGACTATAAACACTATATATTTCTTTACAAAATGCCCAAAGGATCTTTTACATCTCACAAATCTCAAATTTTCATAATTCTTGCTTACAAATGAGTGATAAGATTGCCACCATCAGCTCTATCTCGGAAAACCGGTTATGATGACTATAAATACCCTATAACTCTAAAAAAAACTACAAAATTGACTTCAAAAATACTATGAGCAGAAATTTAAGCATATAAAAAATAATTTTTTTTTTTACCTCAAACTCTAATTTAAGCACATAAAAATTACTCAAACTCTAATCTAATTTAAGAAGATAAAAATTACAAAAGAAGTTTACCTCAAACTCCCTTCTCAACTCTAAAATTCGAGCTACCAAAAATCTCATGCCTTTACATTGAGAATCGGTCCTTTTAATAGCCCCAAAAGGGCATCTTTTGGTTATAACTTTCATTTAATACATAACAAAATCATTTATTTTAATTGATTGCCACACCCAAATTAATGGGCACGTTGGTTTAGTTGTTGGCTATATATAACCTTATGTAGAAACCACCCAAAATTTTAGCATATGGTTGAAAACCATATCACAAAATTTCCACGTGAACTTTGGAATCAATATTATATTGTCATAATATATCCACGTGAATTTTGGAATAAGTTATGTTTTTGTTATAACATATAATAATTATAATAATAATAATAATAATCTATTTTTAAGGTCACGGCCAAGCCAGCACACCAAATTGGTGTATGAGACCTCCTTGTTTGTGGGACAAGGGACCCCCCTCCGCCCAATGATTTGACTGGTAAAGTCTACGAAGGTATACATACCCTACCCCCCTCTGGATTTGAACCTATGACCTCTTAA
>JZKD02S0948090.1:0-13786 GCA_000966675.3 Picea glauca | reverse complement strand
TGAAACTGAGTTTGGCATTTAAATTTGACTGAAAAATCAGCGAGACTGAAACTGGGTTGGGATTTTGAAAAATTAACAATTGTTCGTGCAAAATTTTGAGGGCCAAGTCAGAATCTAGTTTAGGGGACTTCCTGCAAATTCTATAACAACTTATGATGAATTAGAAACTTCTTTCTTAAGGCAGTGGGATGAGAAGAAAGACCACCTTTCTATTTTACTGAATTTGGAACATTAAGAAAGAAGACTTCTGAAATAGTTTTTGAATTCATTCAAATAATTAACAATCTTTATAGTAAGGTCCAAACTAAATTTAAGCCATCTCAATCAGCTGCAAAGGTTACATTTCCAGGGGTGTTTGACTCTAATTTTGCATTACTTTTGAGAGACAAAAGAGCTACGACATTAGTTGGGATGCAGGATGATGTGATCGAAATTGAATCTAATATGATGGAATCGGGAAAATTAAAAACTAATATTGAAATTATAATTAGAGAGCCAAGGAAATTTAAAGAACAAGGAGGACCTTCAGGTTCATGGAAGAGTGCACAGGACAAGAAAATATAGGAAATGGATAAGTTAATTAAAGATTTGTCAAAAACGTTATCCAAGATAGAGATGGAGAAAGCCAAACCTAAACCTTATGTTAGGAACCCAAATCAATTCAAGAGAAACATCAATACAAATCCTCAATTACAACAGATACCACTTAAGAACAAGGATCGGGAAATTCAAGCTCCTTTCAAAACTAAAAATTTAATACAAGGAGATGAAGAACAAGAATACAAAGAATTAGATGAGAAAATGAATTTACTCGGTAATGATGATAGTGAACCTCATCTAACCCAAAATATCATGAACTATATTTAGGTTCTGGGAAACTATTTGATGAGGAAAATATTAATAATTTTTATGAACCTAACTCTCAATATAAAATTCTTAATGATTCAATATTGGTTGAATTACACAATAAGTATGATATGAGATCAAGAAATAAAACTACTGTGAAATAAAGAAAATGAATTTGAAGTCTTAAAACCATCAACCAAAACATCAGCAGTTCAAACAAATCAAGTTGAATCAAAGGCAACACAAACTAAAACACTAGAAAAAAAAAGAAGCAGAAGTGTAGAATAAAGAACTAGAAAACCAAGTTAGCACTTTTAATATGGAAAATGAACTGAATCAAATTAAAATTCCAGTTCATTTTATAGAACTTGCTAAGAATCCATTATATAAGAAGCAAATTTCAAAAGTCATAAATCTTCTATATTCAAAAAGTCAAGCTGATGTTATTAATCTTCAAGATGAGCATCCAACAATCATTTTTGGCCCTCATATTGAAAATGATAAAGATTATGTGGCTCCATTATATATTAATCTTATTGTACATGATCATTTACTACATAATTGTATGGTAGACTCAGGTGCTTCACATAATCTTATGCCAAAGGAAATAATGGATAAATTGGGCTTGCAAACTGCCAGACCTTATCAAGACCTCTATTCTTTTGATTATAGGAAAGTTAAGTGTTTGGGTCTCATAAAGGACTTAGTTGTAAATTTGGCCCAAATCCCAGTCAAAAATGTTGTTGTGGATGTGGTAGTAGCTATTGTCCCTGCAAAGTATGACATGCTTTTATCAAGATCCTGGGGTGACAAATTAGGAGGATCAATACAGTTAGATATGGCATTTGCCATGATTCCTATTTTTGGTTGGAAATTTATGAGATTGTATAGAGAGAGGAGATTGGCTTATACATTCAGTGATCCACAAAATCCCAACAATTATCCATTCTACATTGTCAATCAAGACTTAGAAAATTGTATATTATTTATTCATGATGATTTTGAAACTTGTACAGAGAATGAAAAAGTTAAAATTTATGGGGATAATGTAAATATTAGAGAAGGAATGTGGAAAATGTATTTCGATGGTGCCTCTTCATGGGGAGGAGTTGGACATGGATTATTGTTTGTGGCACCAAATGATGAGTCTTACATTCCATTTTCTTATAGATTTCAATTTGAGATTAACTATACGAATAATGTATGTGAATATGAAGCTCTAATTTTAGGATTAGAAGCTTCTAGAAAGCTTAAAATTCAACACTTAGTTGTATATGGGGATGTTGAACTTATTGTGAAGAAAGTGAGACAAGAATATTAGGCTAAACATCCAAGAATGAGATCCTATCGAAATTGCACATGGGACTTAATTGAAAATTTCTTCATGTCTTTTAATATTCATGTTATTCCAAGATTGCATAATCAACAAGTTGACTCCTTAACTAAGGCAGCAAATACTTTCATCCCACCCGCTATTTTAAAATTGAAATATCACATCGATACGTGACACAAACTGTCAATACCAGATAATGTTCATTATTGGAAAATATTTGAAGATGATGAACAGATAAAGAAATTCCTTGAAATGGTCGATGAATTTTCAAAAAATCACATTGATAAAGAAAATCAAAATGATCCATCTTGGATTATGTAGGAAGGAGAATATGAAGAAAATTTTAAGAACAAAATTGCAAATCATAAAATGCTTCTATTGAAAAATAATCAGATTCCAAAAGGACTCATTCCTTTAGAAAGACTCTTCAATCAAAATGATATCCCTTTTAAATCTACTTTTCAACCTCAACCAGAAGAAGTTGAAGGTTGTAATATTGGTTCTAAAGAAAGTCCAAAAATTGTAAAGTTGTCTAAATATCTTCCCATTGAACAAAAGAAAAAATATACAAAACTGTTGAAGGAATATAATTGTGTTTCTGCGTGGTCCTACGAAGATCTGAAAACTTATGATACTTCTATTATAGAGCATAAGATTCCTTTAAAACCAGGTGTCAAACCTTTCAAACAAAATCTTAGATAGATTAATCCTATTATTTTTCATGTAATAGAAATAGAGGTTAAGAAACTTCTTGATGCAAAAATTAGTGTGCCTCTTAGATATTCTACATGGGTAGTTAATCTAGTTCCATTTAAAAAGAAAAATGGGGAGATAAGATTATGTGTGAATTTCATAAATCTTAATCGATCTTCATTAAATTATTATTACCCTCTTCCGAAAATGGATCATATTCTTGAAAGGGTAGTAGGGGATAACAAAAATTATATGATTGATGGTTTCTCGAGATATAATCAAACAGTTTTCCATGAGAACGATAAAGAAAAAACCGCATTTACTACTCCATGGGGAACTTTTGTGTATGATAAAATTCCATTTGGTTTGATGAATGCAATTGAAACTTTTAAAAGAGCCATGGACATAGATTTTGTTGGTGAAAGAGATAAATTTGTTGTTATTTATTTAGATGATTTGATAGCTTTTTCCAATTCTGATGTAGTACATTTAAAACACCTCAAACAAACTTTTGATAAATGCAGAAAATATGGTCTATCTCTAAATCCCAAGAAATATCATTTCACTATGAAATAATGGAAGTTATTAGGTCATATTGTATCAAAATATGGGATTAAAGTTGATCCAAAAAGGATTGAAGCCATTGATAAGATTAATTTACTTAGAAATAAAAAAGAGATTCGGTCATTCTTAGGAAGAATCAATTTCTTGATAGGATTCATTCCAAATTTTGTTGAAATTATTAAACTGATTATAGATATGTTGAAGAAAGAAAATGAGGTGAAATGGACAACGAAAGCTAAGGTATATTTTCAATGAGTTAAAAAATCCATAGGAGAAGCACCAGTTTTGGTAAGTCCAAATTATTCGAAGGAATTTTTAATATTTTATTTTGCATCCGAACATACAATTGTAGTAGTGCTTTTATAGAAAAATAATGATGGATTTGAACAACCTATTTACTTTTTTAGCATAAGCCTCAAAGACACGGAATTGAAATATGATATTTTATAAAACAATATGTTTATGTTATGTTTAAATCACTTAAAGCTTTTAGGACATATGTATTACATTCCAAAGTGATAGCATATGTACCCACCAGTATTGTCAAAGAAATATTAATTCAACTTGATAGTGATGGAAAAAGATGCAAGTGGTTGGAAAAAATACAAAAATATGATCTAGAGATCAATCCAACCAAATTAGTAAAAGGACGAGATTTAGCAAAATTGTTTGTTGAATCCAATCTTAAAGCTCTTGGAATCAATTACATTGATTTTGAAAATCCTTTACCAGATATTGAAGAAATTGATGATCAAGTACCAACAAATCAAATAGATGAAAAATTCTCTTCCTTCCCTTGGTATAACAAGATAGTGTCATACCTTCTCACTCTTCAATTCCCCACTGATATGACCCTAGAAAAACGAAGAACATTAAAGTTGCAAGCAATTAAATATTGCATTATTGATGGCAAGATACATTGGAAACATCTTTTAGGTTTATTATTAAGTCACCTAACAGAGTCTTAATTATTTTTCTAAGTGGGTAGAAGCGATTCCAACCAGGAATTCTACAGACTCAGTGGTAATAATTTTTTGGAGGAAAATATTTTAGCAAGGTTCGGTTGTCCAAGAAAAATAATTACACACAATGCACTAGCTTTTAAATATGTTTCTATGATAAAATTTTGTCAGAAATATAATATTATTTTGGGTCATTCTACAGCTTATTTTCCTCAAGGGAATGGACTAGCAAAATATTTTAAGAAAAGTTTGATGAGAATAATTGAGAAAGTTCTGACAGAAAATAAAAAAATCTTGGCATATAATTTTAAAATATGCTCTATGGGGGAACAATATCAGCACCAAGAAATCAATAGGTATGTTACCTTTTCAGTTGGTTTATGGCACATATGTTATTTTACCCATTAATCATGGCAGGATGTCGATGATTAAATTATGGCAAGATGTCGATGAAGAGCCAAATCATCTGATAAGAAGAATCAATAAAATAATTTAGGTCCAGCAGATCAAGGAAGAAGTTAATGAAAAACTTCAAAGATATCAAGACAAAATGAATGTTATCTTTGATAAAAAAAAAGTCAAATATATGGAATTCCTTCCTAGAGATCTAGTTCTAAAATGGGAATCTAGAAGAGAGGACGTTCGAAAACATGGAAAAAATGATCATTTTCTGTTTGTTCCTTATAAGATTGTAGTGGTAAAAGGGAGAAATTCCTTCTCTCTTCAAAGTCTAAGAGGAGAGATTCTCAAAGTGCCTATCAATGGGCGTTATTTGAAACATTTCATTCTGTAGTTGAGTTTTCAATTTTATTTTTGTTTTCCATTATAAATATCAGTGTTGATTGGATTGTCATTGGAAATTTACTTTCAAGTTTTGATCATAATTTAATTAAGAACTAATTATATGATTCTCGATTCAATTAATATTTTGAGTGACTTGTCTATTATTAAATTGATTTTTCAAATTTTGAAAAAATTTAGCTATTATTTGATGATAAGAGTTGATTTTGTTTTCCACTCAAAAAGAATAGATAGATGTAAATAAATTGACTTTGACTATATTCTATTTAGTAGTTAGTTATTCAAAGAAAAATGTTAATTTAAGAGTAAATAAAGAAAGATAAGATCATTTTCTCTTACCTTTATTTCTAATCTTTATAGAATCATTAGAATTTGTTATTAAACAAACTTTCACATGTAAATTTTCAAAATTATGGTGAAAATTATGTTTCAATTCTTAGTCTTTGATGAAAGAGTATATTTAGGGTAATTTATTTGAAACCTTGTGCTTTGATATTAAAACATAACTTGTATTCATCTTAAGAAAATAAAAAACTATAAAATTAATAGTATAATCATCTATTTGTTCATTGGAAAAAAGTATAGTTAATTTTGAGGGGTTATTACTCTCAGAGTAATCTAAACATGTAGTCAGTTCTACATTTTATTTATTTTGAATAGTCATAATCCCAAATTGTTTTAGAACACTCTGATTGCCCCCATCCTACAACAATAAATAAATTAATAGAGACAGATGGTGAAAGAAAATTCAAAAAATTGATTGCCCCCATTTTGATAAAACGAGATGATGAAAGGAAATTCATTATATGATTGCCCTCATCTCAAAGAAAATTAAAAAGTAGGATGGTGAAATTAAATTCAGAATTGGGGAATGCAAATACCTTCACCGGGGCTATGGATGTCTGGCTAGTAGTGAAGCAATGTTTGTAATGACTATAATGAACTACAACTACATATCTTACATTTATACCTTGTTATTAATTCTCTTCAAAATTCTTTCTATTGTATCAAAATGAGTTATCTTTCAAACAATGGATAAAATGGTTGTAATCCTAAGAGATGATAATTATCAATTTGAACTTTAATATTCTATCCATGCTCTAATTAATTACCTTGCATATTGCTTGAGTAAATATAGCCTACCTGAAATTTAAAATTCAGCATGTTTAAGGTTGTATTCTCAATAGTTCAAATGATTTTGATAAGAGATTTGTTTTCAAAGTACATGAAAATGTGTTTCAAATCTTTCATAACTTATTTTGAAGTTAGCAAAATAATGACTCCATTTACCCACTAAAGGCACTTGGTATGCAATTCTTTGGTGCCTCACAGGGAGATGCCATCCCCGATTGGAGCAAATGTTAGAACATAAATCAAAATCTGAAATAAAGATTCAAATTTTAAATTCTTTCTTAAAAAAAATTGTCAGAGTAATTATAAAGTTGTTAAAATTCAAATAAATTTTTTTTACATATTTAGAATTACTCCAGAGTAATTCTAAAGTTGGGAATAAGTATTCCAGAGTAATTCTAAAATAAAAAATTTCTTTAGAATTACTATTATATAAACTAATGAAAATTCATTGTTGTGTTTCAACAAGGCAGATCAATCCTACACCGTCAATCATGACGCATATCAACATTAATGATTCGTGGGATTTCGGGATATAGAGTTGCGCAATGTTTAATCGATGCAGTGTTCCCATTCGTGGTTCCATTTCGATACTTCATCCTTCAGCTTTATTAGAATATTTTGTTTCAAGTTATCCCGAAGCCCAAATCAACCCAACATTATATCTTTCCCTTAGATTTTTTATCATGGTCTTGTGCTTATATCTCTTTGACATTTCCAAACTTAAAATCCATAAGACCATGATTACCAATAAATCTTTAAAGTTCCACATCTACCCTTGTATTATTATATTTCCATTCTGAAACTTCACGCTTTGGGATTTCAAACTTAACATTTATTGAACCTTTTAATCCTGAAGTCACGAAGCTATGGAGCCCCAAAATTATGGAATACACATTTATAAGGGAAAATACTTAGCTGACGTGTCCTATGCCACCTCACATTCTTGCTACATGGTGACACGTGGCACTTATTTCTAGCATTTTGGACATATAATTTGCACATTTCAGGATGACATGTGTCGCCCATGTTCTTATGACATGTTATCATATGTGATGTCATCCTACCACATTACTCCAGGATATCATTCTCTGGGATATCATATTGTTGATAGATCCCATAAGTCCAGAAGGCTTGAATTTTTGAAGTTCTAAAGTGATGGATATTAAAAGTTAAATAATGATTAGCTTCATAAATCTTGATTAATTGTAATTAATCACTTTGTGACTTCTGCCTTCGGGATATGTTTAACATTCCCTATTCAAAATCCCTAAATTCCCTAAGTTCCAGAGTACTTATTCTTGCTAATCAGGATTGTTAATGATAATTAAAAATGATTAGGGTAAGATATTCAAGTAAATTTTTCCATCGTTGGGTAATAAATTCACCAGCTTTCTAGCATTATGACCCTTTCATTCAAATGTGAAGTATTAAATGTAGAATTGATGGTGTGGTAAATCATGATTTGATAAAATATTTTAACTCTACTTCATCTCTGTATTCACACGCATAAGTGTTATTTTTCCTACGGGAGAAAATATCGCTGACGAGAAGTCATGGTGCCTCGCAAGGGAGAAAAAAAGCAAGTCCAAGACCAATTTGCAGAGGAGATGAACCCAAATTCTGATATTTATTCAGATACTACTAATCGTTTAACAGGTAGCATTAAATCTTGGGCGTGGGTTTATGAAATTCTCGAAGAAGAGAAATACATTGTTTTAGATGATGCAAGCGAAGGTGAAGATGATGTGAATACAAACAATCTCAAAGACGTCGCCAAGTCGGAACTACATAAGGTTGCATCAAGGATAAACTTGTTTTTAAGCTAAAAAGGGGAAAAATTTAATTATGGACCATAAAAATATAGTCACACCATCCAGGGCTTTCCAAAGAGGAAACCAGTACCCTGGGCTGGAAAAATTCTACACAGGTCATCCCAGAGAAGGAATATCATAACCAGACTTCTGGCTTGTGGGGTGCCACCTTGTTTTCCAGGTTCTCCTTGCCTTTATCTCCTTTTCCAATCTTTTCCCCCACCTCTCTTGGAGTGTCATCATCCTCGATTTGAATGGGGTGGTCACGTGTTCCCTTAGGGTGTTGGTGATGAGTTTCTTGGCGGACTCTGAACTTGATCCCAAATTGAGAGCGGAAAAAGAGATGAAATTTTCCATCAAGAACCTCAATCACATGGGTGGTCCTTTCATTCTCCCTTTTGGCCTAGGCCACTACCTGAGCTACCATAGCCTTCATTTTTCAATACATTTTTGCTAATTAGAAAAAATGAGTTTCTTTGGTGCAGGTGTATTTGGGGTCCTCTACTCAATACTACACCTCTTTGACGATGTCCACCTCTAAAGTCAAGTGTCATTGTCACCTGATTGCTTCCTCGATGCCCAAGATGCACCTATTTTCTCTCTCTCTATGCTCAGGTATTGGAACCGCATCTCGGTCGTCCAAGCAGTGCGTGCTACCCTTGACCAGGTATTCAGACCTATGGATGAAGAAGAATTTGAGTGTTTACCTTTTGGTCTTGCCCCCTTCCTAACCATGGTTCGAGAGGTATAAAACTAGGGGACTATCACCAGGATCATACGAAGGTGGTGACTAAGATATATGGTACAATTCAGAGGGGACTTTCCTTTCTTCAACCAACTCTTACGCATCCATAAATGCAAGAAGGTTTCCTTTTTATTCTTGGATATCTTAGAGGCTCTTTTAATAATGGAATTGGCATGCACGAGGTGGGATATAGACCCCAGGTCCCAAGGACCTTGCATCCATTCCATTACACTTTCACATGGCTCGACCCATTGGTAGTTGTACCTATTGTCCCTTCCCTCTTCTACACATAACTACCCAAATTATGCCTCGGCTCCATACTCTGGATCTGATGCAATCTCCCAACATCTTTTCCTTCCTTACCATGATGAGGGAATTCAATCACAATATTCACTAATAACATTTGATCTTTGTTATAGCCTCCCTATGAACTATCATGAGTTCTTCTGGAGAAGTCCTTCCTCCATCCATCTTCAATTTGTCCTTGCATCAAATTAATGTAGGGACACTCGATCTCTGTTATAGCCTCCCCATGAAATGTCATAAGTTCTTATGGAGAATTCGTTCCTCCAACCATATTCCATTTTTCCTTGCATCAAATTAATGTAGGGTAATGGGTTGGTAAATATGATCGCCAAATCTCCCTTTGATGTGATTTCTCTCTACATGACAGGTTCCTAACTCATAATAGGGAGAGGGAGTTTCTTGCATCTTCGCTAAGAACCAGGTGGCATCTAATGGTGACTCTAAATTTCCAATTGGGCCTATGTCACTCGGTCTTTAGACAGTTTTCATGTGCCATCATGCCCGATATCCATCTATTGTCCCTTCCACCACCTGGGGCTTCACATGGTGATTCATGTCCATGACACTTAGCCTCATTTCTTCTTTCCAGGTGGGAGACTCTGTGGGGTCCCCCAAATTCCACTTCATTAGTCGGGAGTTCTAGAGGACTCCTTCATTTGCAAGGTATTCTTCCACCGAGTTGGATTTATGATGAACTTGGGATGGAATTGGCACATGGAAGTGTTGAATTAATCGTGTGACCTGCGTCCAACCATACTATAGTCTCCAGTGTGTTTATATTTTCCATGGGTGAGCTACCTCTCTCAATCAAATTAAGGCTGAGATGATTAGGAGTGAGTCTCCTTCCACCTGCAGGGTCAGGATACCATGGTTTTTTTCTAATTCTAGGCCTCTAATGAATCCTTCTAGTTCTACCCCATTATTGGAATTGTACCCTAGGTTATTGGCATACATAACCAAGATTCTTCCATCTAATTCCCTTAATAGTCCCCCCGCACCAAACTTCCCGGGATTATCCTTGGAGGCACCATCAAAATTCATTTTGATTGTTCCTTTTTCCGGTGGCTACCACTCTTTTGATTGTTCCTTTTGGTTGAGGAGAAGATTTGGGAGCTCGTTGGAAGGCTAGATCAAAATTCCAACGCATAAATATTTCATCTTCCTTATCAGGAACTTTTCCATCTTCCATTGACCAGGTATTTACAGAGATGGATTCTTGGATATTCTCTTTAATTATGATCCACATTCCCATTGTAGATATGGAATTTTGCTTGAAGATTCATGTATTCCTTTCTTTCCACAAATTCCACATCAATATCCCAAGAAAGAGATCCCATAATTTATTCAGGATAGGGATTTTGGAAAGGCTCAACTAACCATTGGTTAATTAGGTTTGTTGGGCTCTCCCTATCTTTCTAAGCTCTCTGGAACATTATTGCCCCAAAATCCCAAATCCTTCACGCTTCAACATAAGAGAAGAAGAGATGGCCAAGGGTCTCCTCCTCTATTTTGAAAAGCATGAAAATGGAGGGCCCTTCATACCCTTTCGATCTAAGTTTGTCCCAAGTCAATAATTTTTGAGAGAGAACCAGCCATAAGAAAGTTTTTATTTTGGGCCAGATTATTGGCTTCAAGATACGCTGTCAGTCTTGTCTCTTGTCCTCTTCTAACAATTTTTTTGCTTTAAAATAGGCATTTGTTACTCTATATGTCCCTGATCCAAATGGATATTGGTGGCCACCCACCTATTCCAACTGGCTCATCTTTGCAGTTTTTAGTTCAACACATTTCTCTGTAATGATGGCATTTCTTTGTAATTGTGGGTTCTGCACTTCCAGGGATGTTGTAAATCCCCACACAGCATCCAGGTGGATATTGGTGGCTGCCCACCTATTCCAACTGGCTTATTTTGTAATTTTTCATATAATTACATCTTTATGTACTTCCAGGGCGGTTTTGGGGCCCTAAACAGTGCTTTTTTGGCTTTCCACAGTCAAACTATAGACAAAGACAGTGTTTGATGGAATAATGTGTAGTTCTAGAAAATTCCTTTTCAATGGGCTATCACACACCTAAAATGGAGGTCGTATGAAAAATTTATGAGACCAAGAAGTTTAGGTACCAACTTACCCATCGGGGCCTACATAACTTTTAGTGTTTCATCTCTTAGTGTTAGTTTTTTGGATGTATAAGGTTTTGGAATTCATGAGTAATGTTAAAAAGGCCTATGGAGCCTCATTGTAATCATTCTTCTCAGACGGATGTGCATAGCAGCCACATTTCTCTTCAAACCACCATTCGAGCAAAATGTTTCAGTTCTACAATTTTATAGTTTCTGCCTATTTTCTTTATTCAATAGAAGTTATTGTTCACTCAATATATGTTTTTTTTCTCCATATCTTTGTGCTATGGTATTCAATATGTTATTCATTTCATTTCTCTCATAAATATGAATCATTCCCCTCACCTTTGTTTCCTCACTGGAGAATATCCATACCATTTCTTAATTTTATTTGTCTGAGGGAAATCTATCCTTTAATGTGATTTACGGTCTCTGGTTCCATATTGACAGGCCAATCGATCGGGTCTTTCCTTTGTCTTATAATTTCTGTTGGTGGGCTTCCTAAGCTCTCCCAATACTGATGGACCATGGACCAAACTTTTTCCAAAAAAGAGGTTCTAGCACATTCCATTCCTTCCTTATTTTTTAGGGTTGGGAGTTTTTCCCAGGCATCATCCCAGTAGAGGGTAGTCTTCCCATTATGGACTTCCCGGAAACTTTCCTGTTGGATTATCTCTCGGTTCTTCCAAGATGAGTTCTAGATGATAAATCCCAGACAGAAGTTGTCCATGCGGATGAGATCCTAAGGGTCAACATTAGGAGCATTTATTTTTCCATACCTTGGCCCAGAAAGCTTATGGGTTAGTAATCCATCTATTCCATAGTTTGTCTGCTAGGGTCAGCCAACATGCAGGGGATCCTTGATACCAATCTCTCCATGGGTCTTTGGTTTGGTGAGTTTATCCCAAGATACTAAGGTCCATTTTTTCTCTTTTGTATCCCCTCCCCATAGGAAGGACCTTTGCATGGTCCTAATATTTTCCAGTATTCCTTTCGGGGATGCCAACACTGAGAATAGGTACAAGGGCATAGAGATTAGGACCGACTTGATGAGAAGAATTCTTCCTGGGAGAGTCAGGAATCTATGAGTCCAATTTTTCAACTTTGTTTCTAATTTTTCCAAAAGCTCCTACCATGTAGAATTGTGTACAGCCTTGTGTCCCAAGTATTTGGAGGGGATACTGACCTTCTAGAAACCAAGGATCTTAGATATGTGTCTCTTAATAGGAATAGAAGTGTTGAAGAAAAAAATTTGATACTTTTCAAGGTTTATAACTATAATTGAACCTTCTTTGTGGAGATCCAACACACTTTTGATCACTCTTGCTTCTTTGACAATAGGGATCCCCATGAGAAAATTGTCGTCGATGAATTCGAGGTGGATCACATGATATAACCATTCTTTTAATATTAGACCTTGGATTTTCCTTTCTGCCACATCCTTCTAGATAAGTCTTCCCAGTCCTTCATCTAGGATTATATAGAGGTGGGGGGAGAGAGGGTATCCTTGTCGTAAGCCCCTTGACAGGTTGAAAGTGTTTTAGGGGGATCCATTGATAAGAATAGAGAAGAAGGTTGTGGAAACCAACCCAAGTAGCCAGTGGACCCAGTCCTCTACAAAGTTAAAATCCTCAAGCCTTTTCCTTGGGAAGTTCCAATTGATTCGATCATAGGCCTTAGAAATGTCCAATTTAATGAGAATTCCCTCTTTTTTTTAAGGCTTCATCGAGTGGATTGTTTCGTGTGCAATTGTAATCCCGTACAGGATTTGTTGCCCTTCCATGAAACCTCCCTTCTCCTTGGAGATAATATATTTTAACAGGGGTTTAAGTCTGGTGGACACCACTTTAGAGAAAATTTTGTAAATGACGTTACAGAGCACGATTGGTATGAAATTTTTCGTCGTATTTTCCTCTTTTCCCTTTGGTATTAGAGCTCAAAAGGTTGCATTGAAAGCTTTGAGCATGGAGCCTGACATTCAAAATTATTCCACCACCTCCCAGATGTCCATTCCAATTATTTTCCAACACTTCTGGAAGAACTCAGAATTAAAACCATTGTGGCTCAGAGACTTCCCTTTTTCCATATCCATAATTGTGATTTCTACTTCCTTTAGGGAGGTCGGGCTCATTAAGAATCAATTTTGATCAGGGGTGATAAGCTTATGGATGTGTTTGGAGATCTCGTGGATCACCTCTGTTCTGTCTTGGTCTAGTTATGTGAGGAGGGTTTTGAAATGGTTGACTAATTCCCTTTCTATGACCTCGTGGGAGTCAGTTATTTCCCCCAAACCTTGAACCAGGGTCAAAATCCTCTTTTGATTTCTTCTTTGGAGCAGGGAATTGTGGAATAATTTTGTATTTCAATCTCCTTCCCTTAACCATTGGATTCTAGATTTTTGTTTCCAAAAGACTTCTTCTTGGCATTCCCACTTTTCTAGCTCCATTCTGAATTGAGTTTCTCATTCCA
>JZKD02S0948079.1:0-13787 GCA_000966675.3 Picea glauca | reverse complement strand
CATGTAAACCTTTGTAGCACATCATCATAACATCGAAAATGAACAAATCTGATCTCCAATAGTTCAAGGGGGTCCCACCTACTAGTATTATTTAGTCTTATATAATAATAGGCTTTAGCAACACTTTGTGGGCGAAATTACGTTGACGTTTTCAATCGTCAACGGTGTTGAAGGAGCCAATCATCTTACCATTCCTTTGGGATTCTTTTACAATCATGAGTAGATCTTCCTTAATCAAATCATAAAAACACTTGAAGAAATCCACTATGAAACTATCTATAACCGAACTCTTTCCATTTTACATGGAAGTGAGGGCTGCTTGAATTTTTTCCTCCGACACCTCTTCTTCCAAAGCTCGATTCATTTCGTAGAAAAAGACCACTAGAAATTTTGAAACAACTTCCAGGATTTCCTGAATGGGACAACCTTCAGGAGCTTTGAAGAGTTTTTCAAAAAATCTTACCCCCACCTCCGCATTTTCTTGGAATGAGCTAACAATTCTTCCTTCTTCATTCTTAATATCCCATATGGTATTGAGGTTTCTTTAGAATTTAGCAAGCTAGTGAAAAAACTTAGTATTATTATCCTCGACTTCTAACCACAACACCCTGCTTTTTAGACACCATGATTGTTTCTCTTTCTCCAACCAAGAAGATCTACAAGCCTACAAATCTTTTAGCTCATCTATCTGACTCAGACTAAGGGGGCCTTCATCAATCAATTTAAGGAGTAAGGACAACCTTTCTTCGATCACTCTTACTTCTCTTTGGCTACGCGCCCTATATATTGGACACCATTTTTTAATGGCGCTTTTAATCCTAACCAGATTTGCCGCAAATTGGGCCATCATTGGTTCAGGTGCCAATTGATCTAACTTTTCCCACAAAGAATAAACCAAATTCTTGAACTCCTCTTCATCCAACCAAACTTTGCTAATATTAATTAGTGCTACTAGTGCCTCCATACTAGATTTCCATTCAAGAATGATTGGGTGATGATCTGAAATTCCTCCTTCTTCGACTGAGGATTTGATGCAAATGCCAGTCTCCATGAATCCCTTTGAGACCAAATATCTGTCTAACCTTTTTGTAATTTCATCTTTCCCAGTTCTTAAATTGCGCAAAGTATGGGACAACTTGACCGGCTCCACATCTATAAAATGAAGGTCCTTCAGTAGGGAAAGAAAGAAACCCCTTTGACTGTCCACCTTAGAGTTTTCACCCCACACCTCTTGTAGAGAGAGGGTAAAATTCAAATATCCCCCAACAATGGAGAGATGACCATTGAAAGCATCTGCATATTTGAAATCTTCCCAATAGTGGACCCTATTAGCATAAGGTCCATAGAAATTTACTACCGAGAAAGAAAAGTCACTATATTTGAACTTCAATTTTACTGAGGTTGCTGATTAAAATGAGGAAGAAGCAATATCTTTAAAATCAACGCTCCAGCCTATTAAAATACCCCTTGACATCCCATCATCATATAAAGTACAAAAATACCAATTCCTTTGCTAGGGCCCAAAGGTTTCCCTGATTTTTTCTCCTGTGCACATCGTCTCCTAAATAATTATCACATATGGATTTAGGTTCAAGAGAAACCTCTTGAGGGATAGCTTTTTTGGGTCCCCCCTAACCCTTTTGCATTGAAAGAGAGAACAATCATTGAGAGGAGAGGTTCAAGGCACTCCCCGCTCTAAGGGCCCTTGCAATGGGAACTTGTCTTCCCTTTTTAATTTATGCTATGACCTTTTCTTGGGCCTTGAGAAGGTGACATTTCCTTCCCACTAGGTTAGATTGAGGAGGGTCCAATTCTAGCCCCCTCTTGGACGAAAAAAATTCCTTTGGAAAACCTTTAGATTGAAGAGCGTAACATTTGGAAGGGGGGAAGAAAACACTTTTGGACCAAAGAGAGAAGTCTCCTCTAAAAATTTCCTTGAAGACAGGCCTCCCCCATTAAGGATTTGAGCTGAAGCGGGAGTCAAAGAGGGCACAAAGGGGAAAATTCTTCCACTAGGGGGAAGGAAGGATGGGAAGAGGAAGAAGTAGGGAGTGGGGAGGGAGGGACATAGTTGGAATCCCTCAAAGGGAATATAGAGTCCTCATGGAGCTCTTGGAGCTTAAGGAAAGTTGAAGGGGGGACCTCCCCTCCTAAATCATCTTCGGCTGAGATATAGAGAGGGGTCCGAGAGGTAAAGGGGGTGACATCACTTGTAGAGGGAGAAACAAATTCACCAAAAGGAATTTGAGAAGAGACATGACAAGAAGGATCCATAATTTTACCCAACGATAAGTCGAGTTGGGTCTCCCCCTCAGAAGCTTGTCCTTGAGAGTCCACTTTACCAAAACTGAGGGCTAACTTTGAGCTTTTACCATCAACCATTGTAGCAACTTGATTGACTCCACTTCTGCCCATTGTCGATTTTCTCTTCCATACTTTTAATATTTTGGATCAGTGGAGAAGCATGACCACACTAAGAGCGAATATGACAAATTTCATGACAACCATGGCATTGAAAGGGTAACTTCTAGTAGTCAACCCTTTGATGCTAGACCTTTTATCCAAATATTAAATCCACATTTCCCACTAGGCCCTCTCAAACATCCACCTCAATCTGAATCCATGCCTAGCATTGGTCCGCCTTCGAAGCCCAATTAGGTTCCAGGACAAAAACGTTTCCAAGCTTATTCCCTATGGCTTCCAAAGTTTCTCTTGACTAAAAACCCAAAGGTAACCCTGGAAACCCAAAAGTTACCCTGGAAACCCAAAGGTAACCCTAGTAATATGGCCCAAACTCACATCAGGGCCACTGGTTCTCTTAGAGGATCAATATCCACCATCCATTCCTTGAGTACCAGGCCTGAAGGCCCCCATGTCCATTCTCTTTCCAACAACTCTTTACAGTCCTCCTTAGATCGCAACATAAAACAATTCCAACCTCTGGTAAGAGAACATTCCTCTGAGATGTAGTCGAGCACTAGCTTCCATTACAAATCCATCCAATGGATAAGAGCATCTTCGCTAACCGATTTTCCACTAAAATGATCGACTGAGGTCCAACCAACATATATAGCTACCTCTTTCACATAGATATCTTTGCCTACGAGGATTTGAATAGTTCCTTTCCTCTATCTAGTGCACTTTGAGTGCTTCCTTGAGTAGGCCACTCCAGTGTTCAAATCCCCCCCCCAAACTCCTTTTTCTTGTTTTGAAGTTCTGGTGCTCTTTCTTTTTCTTCCAGGGCAAGATTTTAATCAATGGCTTGAGAAAACTCCCCCCTGACTCCATTGAGTGGATTAAAACACCAAATATCATTTAATTCTGGTTGTGATGCATTGAATTTATGATCCATTGTGTTGTCACTCGAACCAAGACCATTACTCCTTCTATCTTGAACTCGCTTACATATCTCCTCCGAGTGAATATCCTACCCCTTCATCCGTACGTTCGACTTATTTTGATTCACATGGCGAGTGGGGGGATCTTAACATATTCTTCCTGCCAAGGAATTCCTCAAGTGTGCAAAATTCTCTATCTAGGGTCGGATTGAGGTCATGGTCGAATTCAATATTCTCCCCCGTATCCATCCATTTGAAACCAGTACTAAAACTATAATATGGGAACCCAGGTGTCAGGCATCAGTCATGGAACTGACATCACCTTCACCAAAAAAGAAAGATACCAGACCGAATATGCACTAGAAGAAACCACCCTTGCCAGAGGTGGGGCCTACAACCCTCGCTCCTGGGCCTATGGAAAAATTGTCGTAACGTCGAATCCAACCGTAGATCTCCCCATACATATACATACATATATAACCTACTTTATGACTCAATGCAAACTTATTCATGACTATGAAGATACATTAAACGTCATGTTTAAAATATTACTTAAATTCATTTACAAATTGTATGAAAGTGTCTAAGTTGCATCGTTAACATTGGGAGGGGTGTTACATAATAGGACAAATTACAAAGAAGCTATGTTATACCTTGCAAGGTAGGCTATTTTAGGGTAATATATGCTAGGTTAGTATAGCCTTAGGTAATATTTGGCTATGGAAGTCTAAGTTAGGGTAGGGTGGGTTATATTAGCGTATGCTAGGGTACGTTAGGGTGGGGTAGGATATATTGGAGTAAGGTAGGCTATGTTAGGATAGTTTAGTTTGGAGTAGCTTAAGATAGATTATCTCAAGGTAATTTAGGGTATGACAAGTAAAGGTAAGGTAGAGTAGGGTAGGCGAAAGTAGTTAATGTACGCTAGGTCGGGTCAAGTTACTGTAAAGTAGTGAATTATATGTAAGGATAGAAAGGAATAAGATAGGGAAGGTAGGGTAGGGTAGGGTGTTTGGGCTAGTATAAGTTATGGTAGCTTAATATAGCATGACACAAAGTATATTAGGGTACTGCAAGTCAAGTAATGGTAGGGTAAGGTTGGTTTGGTAGTTTAAGTTGAACGAGGCTAAGTTAGGTAAGGATAGGATAGGGTAGGGTAGAGTGGGTATAAAATGTTAAGGTTGGATAGAGTAGCATAATATAATTTAGGTAGATTAGGATAAGTCGGTTTAGGGAATTCTATACTAGCAAAGTGCAACTAGGGTGGTTTATGCTTGGGAGGTGTAGAGTAGGGTGTCCCAAGATAGGCTTAGTTAGGGTAGGCTAGAATAATATAACTTAGGATAAGGTAGAGTATGATAAGTGAGGATATTGTAAACTAGAGAATCTTAGAATAAGCTAGGTTAGTCTAGGATAGGGTAGTGCAAGCTACTGTAGGTAGCTTAGGATATAACAAGCTAAATTAAGACAACTTAGGGAAGTCTAGGAATGGATATGGTAATCCAATAGGTTGGTATATTCTTATGGAGGCTAATGTAGGGTATCATAGGATATGACAGGCTAAGTTAATATAATACATGCCATGTTAGGATATAATAAGATATGGTATATTAGGATATGATACGATAGATTAGTGTAAGGTAAGGTAGGTTAGGCAAGGATATTCTAGTTTAGGGCTGGATATGATAAATTACTATAGCCTAGTGTAGGTTATGGTAGGATATTTTGACAACATTGACAACCATAAATGACAATTAGGGATGAACTATGTTGAATTCTTGGTGCATACATTATAGCATAACAACTACATCCATGATAACGTGCAATTATCGAGGATCATAAGACCCCCCCAAAAGGGCAAGGATAACCTATGTTCAAATCCCATTTGAAAGTGTTCAATAAATGACTGCAAATAGGTCAATGTGATTGTCAAGCACAAGTGTGTAGTCACATCCAAATTTGGGTGAAAGCCCCAATGACCCTGATGATCCACAAATGATGGATAAGAATGACCCATTTTCAAATACTACCATACACTATTTAGTAGAACAAATTCATTCGAGAATGAGTTTAAATTTGGAGACCTTGATGAAGGGTATGAGTGACATGCAAGGATGATACAAGTTCAAATAATAGAAAATAAGATCTAATAATACAAATGCATCTAAAGTTAGATGAAACTATCAATGAACTTAACAAGCCACTAATGGAAAGTACGGATGAGCCACAAGGACCCTCATATGGACACCTTTATATGACTTTAAAATCTCCTCTCCTCTCTCACCCCACCTCATGTACACCACAAGTAGTAGATATGTACACAACATTTCCTCCCCCTTAATAAAGTTTTGTCCAAACATGGTTGAATAAAAAGTATTAGCATTCATTTGGGTGTTTTAGAATTTTCACATCCTTTAAGAGGGTATGACTTTCACACAACTTTGATGAACATATCCCTTTGGATGGGCATTCTTTAACATATTGACACATCATTTTTTCATGGATTTGAGTCTTTTTTGGTGATTATTTAAATGGTGTACTAAAAATTATGCTCATTGTTGTGTATTTCAGGAGCGAGAGGAAGCCATGGACACAAATTGAGTTATTTCAAATGAATACATAATACATGATGTGGGACATTAGGTACACAAATGTAGCATTAATTTATTAAATATCTATCGGGTGGAATTTAGTGCTCAATCCATTTTTTTTTAATCTAAATACATTGTAAACAACATTTCCTCACCCTCAATATAGCTTTGTCCCAACATGGTCAAACAAAAAGTATTGGCATTTATTAGGGGTTTTAGAATTTTCACATATTTGATTAGAGGGTATGAAATTCACATGACCTTGATTAACACAACCCTTTGTATGGCCATTCTTTAGCATATTGACACACCATTTTTTTTCGTGGATTTGAGTCTTTTCTTGGCAATCATTTAATTGGTGTACTTAAAATTATGCTCATTGTTGTGTATTTCAAGAACTTGAGGAGGCTATGGACATAGGTTGAGTTATTTCAAATGAGGAAATAAGACATGATGTGGGACATGAGGTATACATATGTGGCAGTAATTTATTAAATATCTATCAAATGAAATTTAGTGCTCCATACATTTTTTTACAATCTAAATACATCGTATAGTTTATTATCCAATCCTGCCAAAATTCATGAATGTTGTTGATTATTTTAGGTTGAAAATGATGATATCCCAAATGATATTACCACAATTGGAGAATATGCCAATTTTAAGTGTTTTATTAGGAAAACAATGAAGACTTGGACATAGGCATGGATCTCCTACTATTAAATCACGTAATTGACAATGGGTGGAAGAGGATATGACAATGGAGTCTGTAGATACACCAAATAATGAGTGAAATGAACAAAAAAGGTTGGTCATGATGATAATAAATGGGATCAAAACTTTGAGGCAATTGCTATTTGTAGACGTTTTGCATGTCATGGAAAGAAATAATTCAACTAGGGAATTGTACAAAGACATTGCATACATGATGACCTCCGAGTGGGTACTATATCTCCTACCATCGATTCAAATAAATAGTTGTAGTAAGGAATTTTCAAATTTGATAGGCTTAATAAATACAAATATTTTATAACATTTCCATATTATTTGAATAATTAATATTTTTCATCATGAATTCTTGGAGATAGTTCGTAGTTTAAAGTTTCTTGGGGCACCAACTTACATCCTAGAGGGTGATAAAAAATTATCAACTAATACATCTAACAATAATATGTACACATATGCCCCCAGGGAGCAGGGTAGTCGGTGATGGAGTGTGTTGTCAAGGCACTCCATTATGTGAGGTCACTGGTTCGAAACCATGACTTACTGTGTGTCATGTATGGGGCATCATGGGCACACCTGGAGGTTATAGTGGTAGTCGTCAGATAACATGACCCCGTGTCACGTGAGCACATGCCCGTCTAGTTGTTGATTCCACCATTCACAAAATAACAACAACAACAACAACAACAACAACAACAACAACAACAACAATATGTGCACATACAATAGCTCAGAAGATGAGGAAGTGATGGAAACAAATAATAGAACAAGAAGTAGTTTATAGATGCATATATTTCTTAAATACAAGGGGAAGCTGGAAAACATACCCTATGGTAATGAACACGATGGAGATGATGAATTACCCATAAAGTTGAGATCAATTTACAAAGACACATTTTCTCATCGATTATTTTTCACTTGGAGTAGCGATCAACAACTACATGGTGTATATAAGGTATTTCAATTTTAGTGATACAACTACATGATACGACCCTCCAATATTCATGGAGAAAATATTGGCTTCTTTATCATAAAAAATGTTCATGTGGGATCAAAACATAGAAACACTTCACAACAAACCATTAAGAGATTAACACCATATTATGGTCCATCATATTCTTGTGGTGAATGGAGGGGGCTAGTGGAATACAAGAATAACATACCAATATATGTCTAAATTCAAGTATGTATACACATTGTCTCCGATTGGAAAGAGGTGATGATGTGGATAGAGGTCATCTCATGTATAGAGATGGTTGTACACACACATAGAAAAATATTGCAGGATTTATAAAGAGTAGTAAGGGAAGAGACACCACTATAAGACCAAATTGTCAATTTATTGATGGAGATATGAAAAGATAAGTTGATAGATTGGTAATGGTTCAGTCTATTACATACCTTAATATTGGGGATGAGTTAACAATTCACTACCTTTTTGTAAAATGAACTCCTACAAGGAAGAGAAGATAAGAACAAGGTCTCCATGGGGATGTTCTCAAGGGTAGAAAAAAAAGGAGTAAAATATGAGTGTGGCTTGATTTTAAAACTATGAAGTCAAAATTGTGTTCCTTTTAAATTAACGTATAAAAGTATGTCAAGGTTTTATTCCATCAATAAATATATCTATAGATTTATATTGTTTGTTAAGTAATTGATTAGTTTATGTTAAATGGTTAGAATATTTTGTCTAATTCCTGTTTAATATCAAATAATAACTACATTTAATGATAGGTTGAAAACACTAATGATACACCTACAAATACTCAACTTCCAATTGGGATCTTAAGATATGGGAAGGATGATCCAAAGCATCCTTTCAACCATACTAGGGACAAAAGAACATCATTAAAGAGAATACTACCACTTGATAAATTTGAAGAATTGATGCAATTAGCATACATTGATGACATGCCACCTACCCTTCATAATGAAGATGATGATGAAAATGGGATCCATGGAGAAGAATTGAATGAAACACTCATAGGTTTCTTTGGGGATGGAAACAATGTTGAGGGTAATGATCCTATGGTTGATGGTAATGATGATATAGAGGGAAATTACCACCAACATGTCAATGATATTAACCTTAATGACTCAATCAAGCAAGTAGTGAAGATAGTCATGTTCAAATCAGGTGCAATTAGAACATAAAAATTTTCATGCACATTAATATTATTAGAAATCAAGTGATTGTTTGGCCAATCAGATAAGAGCTTCACTACCCTACCAAAGTTAGCTGAATTATCTTTTTACATTTCATTGTCAATTGGTGTACCTAATTAGTAGATATTTATTTACTTCAATAATAATTCTTTAAGTGAATTTTTAATGGATGGATGTTATATGAACAATGTTATTAAATGACAATTCAAACTTGTTTTTCACCAGTCGAATATTTATTTTATGATAATGTGTTTTCATCAAATTGTAGAGAAGCACATCAATTGTTGGTCGAGTCGTGGATTGAATATAAGAAAATTCATGCATGTAAAACTAATTGAATTTTATATAGAGGTGACTACTTGAGAAGAAATCTGCATTTTATCGTATTATCCCCTGCTCTTTTTAGGTTATTATAATTGGATCTATCCTTGTTTCCATCTCTTTCATCAATCATCTTGCTTAGTGAGCATCACTGACTGTTTGAAATTGAGCATTGCATGAAAAGAGAAGAGATATTGTATTGATGTACAAGGTCTTACAATTCCAAATAAAGTTTTATGGCACATGCCAATTATACTTAGACTTCAACAAGCATTTCATTACAAGTCACTTGCACAATTGATGGGATAGCATGTGAGGAACACGAGTAAATATGGTTTCATGAAAATTTTAGTGGAATCCAAAGCAATGAATCACATAGAGGAAAAGTGTCTAGGAAAATTAAAAATGAAGCTTGCAATATCAAATTTGGTTGTGCAATGGATGGAGTGTGCCCTTTCTCTTTACTATCATCAAATTATAATATTTGGCTAGTCGAATTGATAGTATACAATATTCCCCCAGGGATGAGTGTTTGAAAGGAGCACCTTATGCTAACTCTCATCATTACAAGAAAACATCAAGTAAAAAAATGGATATTTATATTGTCTTTTATTTATGAGATACAATTGTTATGGAAAGGCGGGAGAATGTATGATATATTGCATCTTCCATCAAATTGGACCTTCATGTTTTATGGTGTACTATGTTGGACTATTCACGATTTCATAGGACTTGGTGTTTGTTCTGGTAACAAAAAATGTTTACATATTTACACATCATAATTTATTTGTAGTTCAACATGTATATAAATAACATACTATTATATTTGTAATCATAAACATGAGTTACTTATTGAATTGTAGGGCTTCAAACAAATGGAATATTTGCATGTCCAATTTGCATAGACCAATTAGAGGGGATATATTCTAAATATCTACATAGAATTAATTATGCAAACAACATGGTTTTTCTACCACCAGATCGTAAGTTCATAAATCACCTCAAGAATCAATTTGATGGATAAAATAGAGGCCCTCCCAACGTTATAGGTCTAGTTGATTGGCTTAATAGGTATGAAGATATTGAATCAAAATCTTAGGAAGATTTTTTTATTGGGATTATTCAATTGAAGAACCATAACAAGTTGTATTTTTTATGCCAAAAGGAATAAACATGAAATCCATGTTTTATGAGCTCCTTTACTGGAAGGACTTATTAATATCTCATCTATTACATCTTATGAATATTTTAAAAAATGTCCCATATTCTATATTTTGACATGTATGAAACAAAGATAAGGACAAGTTTTCTTTAAGGATAGATATTGCTCTTTCATGTACCAAATTTGATAGAAGATATTTTTGGCCAAATAAGGAAAACAAAACATATGTAGAGGCTCCATGGAATATGAAAAAGAAAGAGCTAGATCAACTAAAAAATGTCATTTGTTTAATAAGGACACCTACTAGATATGGCTCATCATTGAATAAATATTTTACAATTGATGGACACATCACAATATTTAAATCACATGATTTCCATAATTTTATGAAGGTATTTACATAATTTGAATCCTATTGTTATCATTTAATGGTTAAAATATTTTGATATACTTTGTTAATGTTATACTAATGAACTTCGACAACTGATTTCACAACACATCATGCCATTGGAAATAAGGCGAGATTCATGCCTTACCATCGACTTAAGGGATGTCATAATTCTATTGTCAACATTTATAAGGTATGTTTTTTGAAATGTTCATGTGTGTGAGATAGAGAGATATTATATTGTGTTTTAAAAATGACCAAGGGTTCATAGGTGTGTGACCTCCAAAGAGATCCATAAATGTGAAATACTGAGATGGAAGAAGGGAATTGAAAAAAATATATGTGTATTTGAGAAGGAGAACCCCACAAGTTTCATGGACGTACAAGTTTGTTATGATCCAAAGCCTTAAAGATGATAAAAAGTCAATGAATACAATCCACTTCGAGGGGGAAACCTCCTTGTACAATATATCCAATTCAGAAGACAAGATGAGATGATATGAGATGATCCTAAGACTAGGTCTCCTTCGTATACATATAAAGGAGACAAAGGGTACAATTATAATGAAAGGGTACAATGAAGGGTTCTAGACTACATACAAATATAACACTATAAATATAATAATTCAACATCTAGGGATTAATAAGGGGTTTTATACTTAACATGGGGTTTTGTCTAGGGATTAACATGCCCCTCCCCTTCAAAAACATGTTGTACTCAACACTTGACTAATCATATGTGTTTTTACATGAAGAAATCATCATCCCATGTTGCCTCTTCCACTGGTAGGTTCTTCCATTTGATGAGGTACTCCGTAATTGCTCGATTTCACAACCACTTAATCCTTTTTTCAAGGATTGTTTTTGGTTCTAGTATGATTTTCCCTTCTTCATTAGTCTATGGTAAAATATTTTGGATTGAGGTCTTGTCACCGATTACCTTCTTTAATAAAGAAACATGGAAGACTAGATGTACATGTGAATATGGAGGCAACTCCAATTTGTAATCCATACTTCCAATCCTTTGCAACACCTTATACGGGCCATAGTATTTGGGTGCTAATTTATTGTTCTTATTTTGTTGCTTGAGGGACATCTATTTATATGGTTGTAGCCTAAAAAATCCGAATCCCTCACTTCAATTTCCCTTTCACTGTGATGTTGATCTACTTATTATTTCATCCTATTTTGTTTCATAACCAATGCGTCCTTTGTTGGATTACTGAGAGGGTGGGTGAATCAGTAATAGAGAAATTTAATCCTTTTTAACTATATAATCCAAGTGTTATATCGATGTAGAATTATCATCCAATAACTGCAGAGTAAATAAGCAATGAACAAATGAACAATCATACACATACACAATACACCAGTGTTTTACGTGGAAACCAAAAGCGGGAGAAAACCACATAATTTTTTTTCTTATATGTCCTGAAGAATTACATTCATTGGAAGAACCAACTTCCTTTGTTTTCCAGCTGCAACTGGAAGGAGGCTCCAACCCCCTTGTCTCTTAGGCTACAACCTGAAGGAAGCCCCAACTCCCCTATTCTCTAGCTACAACTAGAAGGAGGCTACAACCCCCTATGTTCTCCAACTACAACTGGAAGGTGGCTACAACCACCTATCCTTGCCCCGTCCAACCGCCCTGAAGTAGAAGTAGAATGATGAAATCACTGTCACACTATCACTGTGAGATATACCACTATAAACCTGTACCAATAAACCTAAACCATGCATCAACCATGCATCAACTTGTACCTTAACCTGTAATCAACCTGTACCATAAACAAGTGCATCAACCATGCACCAACCTGTACCAAACAACCTGTAATAAACCTGTACCATAAACAAGTGCATCCAACCATTGACCAAGTATGTACCAATCATGTGTCAACTGCTCATCAACTATGACTCATCAATATGTACCAAAATCATCAACTATACACCTCATGTATGTGCCAACTCACCAACTACTTGTCTCAAACATGTACCCAACATGTACCTCAACCAAAATCCCTCATCAATATCATCATCCAAATATGATTTGTAACTCTGTAATAGACCTAGTGTATATGATCACATACTTGCAAACCTTCCTTAAATTTAACAAAAAGAGACTAGCATTTTCATCAAACTTTTCTTTAGTCTCACATGACTAGTTTTGGATTAGTCAACAACCCTAACTTGAAATAATCATAACTATGTACCTGTAATGAATAAAGATCTAAAACTGATACACAATGTTCTTCAATGTGTTTTATGCAATTCATCCAGGTGTCACTACTTGGAACCTCTCATAAAATGATTTATAGCAAAAATGGCATACCTGGTTGAATTCTGGTTTATTCTAGAGAGCGACATTGTAGAGCGTGCCCCACATAGAATATTTGTTGAATCGATATAAAAATGTTACACATAATACTATAGACTGTACTCTAACCAACACATTTTGTCTTACTAAATGTGGATCTGTTATGAAGAAGTTATGACGTTTTTACCCGAAGCATTTGTTTTAGACTAGTTTCAGGACTAGCCACAAACCCTATTTTCCACGGAGTGTAACTCCAAAAATACAACGATCCACAAGCTAAATTTTTTACCAAAGATACTTGGATATGTTTCCTCAATGGCCTATAAATCTCATGGTTTGAATCATTCTAGAAAAAAAATTATTGCGAAAATGGTGAGATGACCTGTAAATGACATACCTTAGAAAACATCATCAAAAGAATTTATCCTCCCTTGAATTCCGGCCCTCTTTTCTTCACCTTCCCTCTGAAATTCAGCTTAGATATCCTTTGGTTACCTCAATCACCTTTTGATATTCAATATGCTCAAGTGTGATGTAAAATGAGAGAGCCTTGCCTCTTATTTATACTCTCCATCTTCTAGGTCACTTAACCCATTTCTATGTCACTTAACCTATTTTCCTCAATTTTTATGGTTAACCACTTTCCATAATTAGAAATTTCTCCATTAATTTATCATTTAAATATTCCTCCTTGACTTTGTCACTTCACTTTATCATTTAAATAATCTTCTTTGATTTTGTCACTTCACTTTATTATTTAAATAATCCTTCTTGACTTTGTCAC
>JZKD02S0948035.1:0-13787 GCA_000966675.3 Picea glauca | reverse complement strand
ACTCATTAAACATGTATGGCCCGATGTGGTTGTGCATCAGGTGCAACAGAACATGGTTTTATTAAAAAAAATTACCGATGGTAAAAATCCTTTTTACAATTTTTAGTGATGTAGAGATCAAAGCATCGCTGTAACCTTTGTCTATCTGAAGCACCCTTCCATCAATGCTTTCCTTGGTTGCATTCCTTTCATATGTTGCTTAGTGCGTGAATTTCAATTTTTTCCAAACGATGGGAAAATTTAGTTTTTTTTAGTACATCGCAACCATTTCTCCCCAACGAAAAAAGGTCTAGGTAATGTCCTTGTTTATTTATAACTCAAGTTTTCACCATATTAAAATTTAAAATTGAGCGAAATTTAAGTGTAAAAAAAAAAAAAAACTGTGTTCTGCGTTCAGGGCTCTTAGCTCACACCACGTATAGTGTGAGTTGTAAATTTACAAGATGCACCGCGTACGTTGTTACATTTCTTGGTGGTGCGTTGGTAAACATAAACACACTGGTGCGTCTGTTTAACGATGCACCGAAGAAAATCATATAACTAGTGGGGCGGTGCATCAAAGTACATATAACACACCAGGACATTAAAGTACACAACGCACCTCCCTTATCAGATATATTTTTATGCAGTGTATTGGTAAACATGCACACCGGGGGGTTCATGTTTACCAAACGCACCATCGAGAAATGTAACATTGTGTTACGATGCACCCAATAATTTGTTTGGTGGCACCGTGCACGGTGCGATAGTGACACACCGTATTAAGTTCCATACTCAAAATTTTGTTAAATTTTATGTGATGGTGCGACTATGTTAGTTACACACACCGGTGCATGTAGTGAACGTATACACACCACTTATTTTCGCTAATCCTAAATAATATTTTTCCTGAATTAATATTTTAATTTGTTTTTTGGTTTAAGTGGTGTGTATAATAAAAGTAACGCCTTGGAGTGTATGTGTTGTAGTGTAGCACCTCGATGCAGTATTGTTTTCGAATGCACCGCATAACACAATAGAACATATTTTGTTTGGTGCGTTAGTTTATATTGACACACCGGTCACAATGCTCACAATATCTATGGGTGCACCACCGACAATGCATGCATGTTTTTTTGGCACGTCGTTAATGCAATTATCTTATTTTTTAAATGAAGTTACTTTTCTGTATTTATAGATAAATTTAACATTTAGTAGAATTTTTTTAATGTTTTATTTATGAGTGAGGCTGATGTATTTCATATGTTAATCATGCATAGACATGAGCGGAGAGAGAAACGACAGTAGCAGGAGTAGAGGGTGGACCTGTACAATGTTGTATGAGAATGGGAGGTGAGGGAGAGATAGAGGGATTTGTACCCTCTCCCTATTACTCTAGCGACTCATGCTCTCTTGAGGGATGTAGGCCTCCTTAAATACTATGAGGAGGCTACATCCCTTAATGGGCACTATGGGTTGTTGGTGCATCTGATCTGTTGATGGGATCTCCATAGACAATATTTTTGTGTGGGTCCGGATCAATTGTACCATCCCATTGAGGATGATATTCACTTTATCACTGGGCTATCCAGAAGAGGGTGGATTTTCCCCAGTTCCCAAACCTTGTAGTAGGTGTTTCTACTAAGATTTAGGTCATGTAGTCTCAATGATATGTTGGGGTTGAGTTACTATCCCTAGCTGATTTTCAGGTGTCTAGTGGACATATAAAAATCACCTCTTTCAATGTAGAGGAGTTTCGGTGCCTCTCACTCTTAGTGACTACCATAGCCCATTTTACCAGCGATGGGAAGCACATTAGTTTCCCTCTTTCATATCAGGTTGATTCATTAGTACAACAACCACGGTGTATCAAATGGTATACCATTTTTTTGTGGCATTTTTTTATAGTGCTCGACAAATGTTGGGCTATGATACATGGGAGGTCGGACTTCCCATTTTCCTAAGAGTTGTTTTTCTTATATTTTGAGAGGTTTCTAGAGACGAGGCTGACTTTTTTTTGTCATCCTCGGATCCAAAAAGATCTTTTACATGAATATGGTTGAGTTATTATGCATGTATTTTTTAACCAATTAGGAAGCTTAATGAAGGAGGAAGAAGATATGAAAATTTATGACAACCATATACACATGTGCAGATCTAAAATAAAGAATAATCAACAACAAACCATAACACAAATGTGATAACGGAGTTCGACAATGTCACCTACGTCTTCGGGCATTGTCTCGGTGGGCTTTGCTTATTTATGTTCGAATATTTACAAGTACATCATGATCATGCCAAAAGGCTACAAAAATGATCTGGTCTTGTTCTACCATATCTCATGAACCCATCAAAATTGACGACACCCAAATCGGATGAACGAGGCTCCCAGAAATGGCCCACAAAGGTATGCTCCTCAATAGCTTCCCTTCATAACAATGGCCTTTGGCTCAACAATCTAGCATCATAATCCTGTTATAAACCACAACTTATCTCTCCATGGAATCAAGAAGGCCTGGTTTATATAGGCTTGAAGTTGGTTATCATTCTCGGACTTCCTCCCAAGATTTGGCCTCAAAAAGGGCCCAATATCCCCCAATAATGGGCAAAATCCTCTAATAACAGGCCTAAATCCATATAAAAATCAAAATACCAAAGTAGAAAACCCACTTTTGGAGAAACTAAAGGGCTAAGCCCCTTTTCCTGTGTGTGTGCCCCTTCTTCTCGGTCACATGGCAATGTATATGGCTAAGCGCCAACCCAAAGGGCTGTGCGTTGGCCCTCTTCCCCGCATTTGAAGGTTGCATGGCACATTGATAATGAGACTGTGTCCGAATAGAGTGCGAACCACTAGTGCCCAAAATGCAGCACTGGTCATATCAAGTGCCCCGAAACCCGGGGACTTATCACATGCCTACGTTATCCATTATTGAGTCGGGTCCTATGGAGCGACGATAGGACCGAGACTCAGAGTTATAACAATGCCAACTATATCACACAGGCACATTGATGAGGTTACATGGATGCGCTAAGGGTTGGGGCTAGGCCCCATCCCATACCTCCACTTGTTCTCCAACGCAACATAAATACCATTAAACTCCATTGTATAACAAGAAACAAACACGAACACAATGGTAGCCAGACCTTTACCAAGGCATAGCCTCCCATCAAAGGTCTCGAGTTCGAATCCTGCGAACTCCCAACAATTTTTCCTATGAAAATTTCGACCATTACCTAGGTGCCACGTGGCAGCCCAAGTCTGGACCACGTGGAACCACCTTATTCACTGACTCTAATGCCACTTGTCATATGTCAGATGGTCCATGTGTTTGTATGCTTACCTAGTCAGCAATCGTACCTACCACCTGTCTGCATCTTAACCTACCACATGTCACCGTACGATAGGGCCACGTGGTACATGTAAGAGCATGCCATGTGTTACCCTTCGAGTGCTGACACATGTCACTTCTGGTTGGTCTACGTCATTTGTACAGAACCTCTGCCTTGTCAGTTGTACGACCTACCAACTATGCCTCTACCACGTGTCATGCTTCTAGGTCAACATGGTGATGTCAACATGACATCATGCTGATGTCAGCGTTGACATTTTGAATGTTGACCTGTTTGACTTCTTACATGTTTGGAAAAATGATCAGAGTACGATAACTCTCGCATAGGATACCCGTTTGAGGAAGTAAATACATGGACATAATCTGTGCGATGAGCCGATTGCAAAGGAATTGGTTTCATTTGATTCTGAGAACTTTAATTTTTGAGCCTTCTTGAGCCCTGTTAGGCTCCTGGATGCGATTATGGATCACACCTGCCCAATTAAGGACCTTTTGGTCCCCAAAAGGTTACAAAAATGGACTTTGACTGATTACATACTCATAAAGAGAAGAAAAAACACAATGTTGTACAAAAATGATGTTATAACAGGTCATCATTTCAACATGTGTGATTACATTAATGGAAGCAAAATACAATGAAGTTGTGACAACCACTTCTGGAAAAACCAAGTGGTTGGTTTCTTTCCATCATGGTGTTCCTCTTGCCTCACTGATAATCCTTCTTCCTTCATGAGTACATGCAAAATCCTTTTGTCCTTCCTTGGACGAAGCTCCGTATTAAGCTTCCAACAACTAGCCTTTTGATGTCCACTCCTGCTGTAATAAGTGCACTGAGTTTTTGGCACCCATACCTGTTTTCCCTTCTCTCTCTTCCATTGCGGAGTTGAGTCTTTATGTTGTGTTTCCTTCTTGGTTGACATAGGTTTCCTGTACAAATTTTGTCTCTTCCAACATTTGGAAACACAATGCTTGGGTGAATGACAATAAGTACATGGATAAAGATTCCACAAGTTTTGGATTACTTGATTATGATTATTATAATCAAAAGGAGAATTGGTAAAAAAATGACCATTATACCTTCCATGTTGATCTTCACTTTTCTTTAGGGATGGCTTGCATTCACTACGACAATCCTGAAGTGATGCACCATAACCTTTGGTGAAGTGTTCCTGGACTGACTCAAGTTGGCCATTTGAAGCATTACTTGCTTTTGAATCTTTGGAACCAATCTTGGAGGATGCTCCAAGATCCACTTCGCCATATCCCAATCCTAAGTATCAAGGCCTTTCCACAACCTCAATGGGATTAAAAATGCCTTGAAATTTACATCCAAGTCCCTTCCCTTCTTCATAACCCATCTTGGTTACTATTCTCAAACCTACACCTTTTGTATGCTTTGCAAATGCACCAAAACCAACGTGATCAGAATGAGGAGAATTTGGTGAGGAATCTTCAATGCATACCTCATATGTGTTTTCTGAAACAAATGTAGAACGAACTTCCTTCAATCCTTCTTTAACTTTGTTGTCCTTTGAATCTTTCACTTGAGGCGAGCTCTTTCATTCTAAGTAGTCTTCATACAACACTTCACCATCTTGGCCATGGAAAACACCGAACTTATGAAATCCTTCTCATCTTCATAAATTCCTCCAGTAGAGGCCATTTTATCCCTTGATATGAGCTCTTCCCTGGTTAATATGCAAAACTCAAATTCCAAATGTCAACTAGCTCTGATACCAACTTGATCTTAAAAGATCTTTTACATGACTATGGTTGAGTTATTATGCATGTATTGTTTAACCAATTAGGAATCTTAATGAAAGAGGAAGAATATATGAGAAGTTATTACAACCATATACACATTTGAAGATTTGAAATAAAGCATAAACAACAACAAACCATACCACAAATGTGATAACGGAGTTCGACAATCTCTCCTATGTCTTCGAGCCTTGTCTTGGTGGGATTTTCTTATTTCTATTCGAATGTTTAAAATTACATCATGATCATGCCAAAAGGTCACAATAATGAGTTGGTATTGTTCTACTAGATCTCATGAATCCATCAAAACTGACAGCACTCAAATCGGATGAACGAGGCTCCCAGAAATGACCCACAAAGGTACGCTCCTCAATAGATTCCCTGCATAACAATGGCCTTTGGCTCAACAATCTGGCATAATAACCCTGTTTTGAACCATCACCGATCTCTCCATGGCCTCAACAAGGCCTGATTTATATAGGCTTGAAGTTGGTTATCATTCCCCAAATTCCTCCCAAGATCTGGCCTAAAAAAGGGCCCAATATCCCTCAATAATGGGCAAAAATCCTCTAATAACAAGCCTGAATCCATATAAAAATCCAAATACCAAATTAGAAAATCCACTTTTGGAGAAATTAAAGGGATAAGCCCCTTTTCCTATGTGTGCTCCCCTTCTTCTCGGTCACATGGAAATGTATATGGCCAAGCGCCAACCCAAAGGCTGCGCATTGGCCCTCCTCCCCACATTTGAAGGTGACATGGTGCATTCTGATTGGGACCATGTCTGAACAGAGCGCCAACCACCAATGCCCAAAATGCAGTACCAATAATATCAAGCGCCCCGAAACCTAGGGGCTTATCCCATACCTTCTCTATCCGTTGTGGAGTCGGGTCCTATGGAAAGATGATAGGAATGAGATTCATAGTTATAACCTCGCCAACTGTATCACACGGGCACATTGATGAGGTTCTATGGATGTGCCAAGGGTTGGGGCTAGGCCCCAACCCATACCTCTGCTCGGTCTCTGACGCAACATAAATACCATTAAACCCCATTGTATAAAAAGAAACAAGCACATACACAATGGTAGTCAGACCTTTCCCAAGGCATATCCTCCCATCAGAGGTCCCAAGTTCAAATCCTGTGAACTCCCAACAATTTTTCCTATGAACATTTCGACCAATACCTGGGTGCCATGTGGTAGCCCAAGTCTGGGCCATGTGGCACCACCCTATTCACTAAGTCTAATGCCACTTATCATCTACCAGATGGTCCATGTGTCTATACACTTGCCTAGTCAACAACCGTACCTTCCACCTATCTGTGTCATACCCTACTACATGTCACCGTACGATAGGGCCACGTGGCACCTATAAGAGCGTGCGATGTGTCACCCTTCCAGTGGTGACACGTGTCACATTCAGGTTGGTCCACTTCAGTTGTACGAAACCTCTTCCTTGTCAGCTATACAACCTACCAACTATTCCTTTTCCATGTGTCATGCTGCCACATCATCATGATGTCAGCATTGACTTTTTGACTGTTCACATGTTTGACTTTTTACCTGTTTGGAAAAAATGATCAGAGTGCGATAACTCTCACATACAACGTCTGTTTGAGGAAGTAAATATATGGATGGAATCAACGCGATGAGACGGTCACAATGGAATTGGTTTCATCTGATTCCAAGAACTTTCATTTTTGAGCCTTCTTGAGCCCTGTTAGGCTCCTAGATCCTATTCTGGATCAACCTCCTAGGTCAAGGACTCATGTGTGAATGTGCATGTGGGAAGAGATGATTCCCAAGAGGGGCTAGACATATTTTCTAGAAAGTATTGCATGATATGCAGTAGGGATACTAGGCAGTGTGACAGATCACATGTTTGTCATAGTGTTGTGTCCTTACATGGGTTTGTATTGGAGAGGATGGTCGAACATAATCTTCACAACAAATAAGCCACCATATGATATAGATAATATTAATGTTTTGTTTAAATTAATATAGTTTCATTTATTGTCTTACTTAATTAGAATAAAATTAATTCTAACACGTTCTTTAACTTGTTTTATTAAATTGTTTAATGAATTAATTGTTTAATTATTGTTTTGTACTATATATATTGCATATATNTTAATGCAATTATCTTATTTTTTAAATGAAGTTACTTTTCTGTATTTATAGATAAATTTAACATTTAGTAGAATTTTTTTAATGTTTTATTTATGAGTGAGGCTGATGTATTTCATATGTTAATCATGCATAGACATGAGCGGAGAGAGAAACGACAGTAGCAGGAGTAGAGGGTGGACCTGTACAATGTTGTATGAGAATGGGAGGTGAGGGAGAGATAGAGGGATTTGTACCCTCTCCCTATTACTCTAGCGACTCATGCTCTCTTGAGGGATGTAGGCCTCCTTAAATACTATGAGGAGGCTACATCCCTTAATGGGCACTATGGGTTGTTGGTGCATCTGATCTGTTGATGGGATCTCCATAGACAATATTTTTGTGTGGGTCCGGATCAATTGTACCATCCCATTGAGGATGATATTCACTTTATCACTGGGCTATCCAGAAGAGGGTGGATTTTCCCCAGTTCCCAAACCTTGTAGTAGGTGTTTCTACTAAGATTTAGGTCATGTAGTCTCAATGATATGTTGGGGTTGAGTTACTATCCCTAGCTGATTTTCAGGTGTCTAGTGGACATATAAAAATCACCTCTTTCAATGTAGAGGAGTTTCGGTGCCTCTCACTCTTAGTGACTACCATAGCCCATTTTACCAGCGATGGGAAGCACATTAGTTTCCCTCTTTCATATCAGGTTGATTCATTAGTACAACAACCACGGTGTATCAAATGGTATACCATTTTTTTGTGGCATTTTTTTATAGTGCTCGACAAATGTTGGGCTATGATACATGGGAGGTCGGACTTCCCATTTTCCTAAGAGTTGTTTTTCTTATATTTTGAGAGGTTTCTAGAGACGAGGCTGACTTTTTTTTGTCATCCTCGGATCCAAAAAGATCTTTTACATGAATATGGTTGAGTTATTATGCATGTATTTTTTAACCAATTAGGAAGCTTAATGAAGGAGGAAGAAGATATGAAAATTTATGACAACCATATACACATGTGCAGATCTAAAATAAAGAATAATCAACAACAAACCATAACACAAATGTGATAACGGAGTTCGACAATGTCACCTACGTCTTCGGGCATTGTCTCGGTGGGCTTTGCTTATTTATGTTCGAATATTTACAAGTACATCATGATCATGCCAAAAGGCTACAAAAATGATCTGGTCTTGTTCTACCATATCTCATGAACCCATCAAAATTGACGACACCCAAATCGGATGAACGAGGCTCCCAGAAATGGCCCACAAAGGTATGCTCCTCAATAGCTTCCCTTCATAACAATGGCCTTTGGCTCAACAATCTAGCATCATAATCCTGTTATAAACCACAACTTATCTCTCCATGGAATCAAGAAGGCCTGGTTTATATAGGCTTGAAGTTGGTTATCATTCTCGGACTTCCTCCCAAGATTTGGCCTCAAAAAGGGCCCAATATCCCCCAATAATGGGCAAAATCCTCTAATAACAGGCCTAAATCCATATAAAAATCAAAATACCAAAGTAGAAAACCCACTTTTGGAGAAACTAAAGGGCTAAGCCCCTTTTCCTGTGTGTGTGCCCCTTCTTCTCGGTCACATGGCAATGTATATGGCTAAGCGCCAACCCAAAGGGCTGTGCGTTGGCCCTCTTCCCCGCATTTGAAGGTTGCATGGCACATTGATAATGAGACTGTGTCCGAATAGAGTGCGAACCACTAGTGCCCAAAATGCAGCACTGGTCATATCAAGTGCCCCGAAACCCGGGGACTTATCACATGCCTACGTTATCCATTATTGAGTCGGGTCCTATGGAGCGACGATAGGACCGAGACTCAGAGTTATAACAATGCCAACTATATCACACAGGCACATTGATGAGGTTACATGGATGCGCTAAGGGTTGGGGCTAGGCCCCATCCCATACCTCCACTTGTTCTCCAACGCAACATAAATACCATTAAACTCCATTGTATAACAAGAAACAAACACGAACACAATGGTAGCCAGACCTTTACCAAGGCATAGCCTCCCATCAAAGGTCTCGAGTTCGAATCCTGCGAACTCCCAACAATTTTTCCTATGAAAATTTCGACCATTACCTAGGTGCCACGTGGCAGCCCAAGTCTGGACCACGTGGAACCACCTTATTCACTGACTCTAATGCCACTTGTCATATGTCAGATGGTCCATGTGTTTGTATGCTTACCTAGTCAGCAATCGTACCTACCACCTGTCTGCATCTTAACCTACCACATGTCACCGTACGATAGGGCCACGTGGTACATGTAAGAGCATGCCATGTGTTACCCTTCGAGTGCTGACACATGTCACTTCTGGTTGGTCTACGTCATTTGTACAGAACCTCTGCCTTGTCAGTTGTACGACCTACCAACTATGCCTCTACCACGTGTCATGCTTCTAGGTCAACATGGTGATGTCAACATGACATCATGCTGATGTCAGCGTTGACATTTTGAATGTTGACCTGTTTGACTTCTTACATGTTTGGAAAAATGATCAGAGTACGATAACTCTCGCATAGGATACCCGTTTGAGGAAGTAAATACATGGACATAATCTGTGCGATGAGCCGATTGCAAAGGAATTGGTTTCATTTGATTCTGAGAACTTTAATTTTTGAGCCTTCTTGAGCCCTGTTAGGCTCCTGGATGCGATTATGGATCACACCTGCCCAATTAAGGACCTTTTGGTCCCCAAAAGGTTACAAAAATGGACTTTGACTGATTACATACTCATAAAGAGAAGAAAAAACACAATGTTGTACAAAAATGATGTTATAACAGGTCATCATTTCAACATGTGTGATTACATTAATGGAAGCAAAATACAATGAAGTTGTGACAACCACTTCTGGAAAAACCAAGTGGTTGGTTTCTTTCCATCATGGTGTTCCTCTTGCCTCACTGATAATCCTTCTTCCTTCATGAGTACATGCAAAATCCTTTTGTCCTTCCTTGGACGAAGCTCCGTATTAAGCTTCCAACAACTAGCCTTTTGATGTCCACTCCTGCTGTAATAAGTGCACTGAGTTTTTGGCACCCATACCTGTTTTCCCTTCTCTCTCTTCCATTGCGGAGTTGAGTCTTTATGTTGTGTTTCCTTCTTGGTTGACATAGGTTTCCTGTACAAATTTTGTCTCTTCCAACATTTGGAAACACAATGCTTGGGTGAATGACAATAAGTACATGGATAAAGATTCCACAAGTTTTGGATTACTTGATTATGATTATTATAATCAAAAGGAGAATTGGTAAAAAAATGACCATTATACCTTCCATGTTGATCTTCACTTTTCTTTAGGGATGGCTTGCATTCACTACGACAATCCTGAAGTGATGCACCATAACCTTTGGTGAAGTGTTCCTGGACTGACTCAAGTTGGCCATTTGAAGCATTACTTGCTTTTGAATCTTTGGAACCAATCTTGGAGGATGCTCCAAGATCCACTTCGCCATATCCCAATCCTAAGTATCAAGGCCTTTCCACAACCTCAATGGGATTAAAAATGCCTTGAAATTTACATCCAAGTCCCTTCCCTTCTTCATAACCCATCTTGGTTACTATTCTCAAACCTACACCTTTTGTATGCTTTGCAAATGCACCAAAACCAACGTGATCAGAATGAGGAGAATTTGGTGAGGAATCTTCAATGCATACCTCATATGTGTTTTCTGAAACAAATGTAGAACGAACTTCCTTCAATCCTTCTTTAACTTTGTTGTCCTTTGAATCTTTCACTTGAGGCGAGCTCTTTCATTCTAAGTAGTCTTCATACAACACTTCACCATCTTGGCCATGGAAAACACCGAACTTATGAAATCCTTCTCATCTTCATAAATTCCTCCAGTAGAGGCCATTTTATCCCTTGATATGAGCTCTTCCCTGGTTAATATGCAAAACTCAAATTCCAAATGTCAACTAGCTCTGATACCAACTTGATCTTAAAAGATCTTTTACATGACTATGGTTGAGTTATTATGCATGTATTGTTTAACCAATTAGGAAGCTTAATGAAAGAGGAAGAATATATGAGAAGTTATTACAACCATATACACATTTGAAGATCTGAAATAAAGCATAAACAACAACAAACCATACCACAAATGTGATAACGGAGTTCGACAATCTCTCCTATGTCTTCGAGCCTTGTCTTGGTGGGATTTTCTTATTTCTATTCGAATATTTACAATTACATCATGATCATGCCAAAAGGTCACAATAATGAGTTGGTCTTGTTCTACTAGATCTCATGAAGCCATCAAAACTGACAGCACTCAAATCGGATGAACGAGGCTCCCAGAAATGACCCACAAAGGTACGCTCCTCAATAGATTCCCCGCATAACAATGGCCTTTGGCTCAACAATATGGCATAATAACCATGTTTTGAACCATCACCGATCTCTCCATGGCCTCAACAAGGCCTGATTTATATAGGCTTGAAGTTGGTTATCATTCCCCAACTTCCTCCCAAGATCTGGCCTAAAAAAGGGCCCAATATCCCTCAATAATGGGCAAAATCCTCTAATAACAAGCCTGAATCCATATAAAAATCCAAATACCAAATTAGAAAATCCACTTTTGGAGAAATTAAAGGGATAAGCCCCTTTTCCTATGTGTGTGCCCCTTCTTCTCGGTCACATGGAAATGTATATGGCCAAGCGCCAACCCAAAGGCTGCGCATTGGCCCTCCTCCCCACATTTGAAGGTCACATGGTGCATTCTTAATGGGACCATGTCTGAACAGAGCGCCAACCACCAATGCCCAAAATGCAGTACCAATAATATCAAGCGCCCCGAAACCTAGGGGCTTATCCCATACCTTCTCTATCCGTTGTGGAGTCGGGTCCTATGGAAAGATGATAGGAATGAGATTCATAGTTATAACCTCGCCAACTGTATCACACGGGCACATTGATGAGGTTCTATGGATGTGCCAAGGGTTGGGGCTAGGCCCCAACCCATACCTCTGCTCGGTCTCTGACGCAACATAAATACCATTAAACCCCATTGTATAAAAAGAAACAAGCACATACACAATGGTAGTCAGACCTTTCCCAAGGCATATCCTCCCATCAGAGGTCCCAAGTTCAAATCCTGTGAACTCCCAACAATTTTTCCTATGAACATTTCGACCAATACCTGGGTGCCATGTGGTAGCCCAAGTCTGGGCCATGTGGCACCACCCTATTCACTAAGTCTAATGCCACTTATCATCTACCAGATGGTCCATGTGTCTATACACTTGCCTAGTCAACAACCGTACCTTCCACCTATCTGTGTCATACCCTACTACATGTCACCGTACGATAGGGCCACGTGGCACCTATAAGAGCGTGCGATGTGTCACCCTTCCAGTGGTGACACGTGTCACATTCAGGTTGGTCCACTTCAGTTGTACGAAACCTCTTCCTTGTCAGCTATACAACCTACCAACTATTCCTTTTCCATGTGTCATGCTGCCACATCATCATGATGTCAGCATTGACTTTTTGACTGTTCACATGTTTGACTTTTTACCTGTTTGGAAAAAATGATCAGAGTGCGATAACTCTCACATACAACGTCTGTTTGAGGAAGTAAATATATGGATGGAATCAACGCGATGAGACGGTCACAATGGAATTGGTTTCATCTGATTCCAAGAACTTTCATTTTTGAGCCTTCTTGAGCCCTGTTAGGCTCCTAGATCCTATTCTGGATCAACCTCCTAGGTCAAGGACTCATGTGTGAATGTGCATGTGGGAAGAGATGATTCCCAAGAGGGGCTAGACATATTTTCTAGAAAGTATTGCATGATATGCAGTAGGGATACTAGGCAGTGTGACAGATCACATGTTTGTCATAGTGTTGTGTCCTTACATGGGTTTGTATTGGAGAGGATGGTCGAACATAATCTTCACAACAAATAAGCCACCATATGATATAGATAATATTAATGTTTTGTTTAAATTAATATAGTTTCATTTATTGTCTTACTTAATTAGAATAAAATTAATTCTAACACGTTCTTTAACTTGTTTTATTAAATTGTTTAATGAATTAATTGTTTAATTATTGTTTTGTACTATATATATTGCATATATATTATAAATTTCATTAAGGACATACCTCCTCCCCCAACATATGATGATGAGGAGATGATGCCTGAGTTCATGGTGGGTCAGGGTCCTTGGGTGCAGATACCTATAGGCATGCACGATAGGCTCGATACCAGATTCAGATTGTAGTTGGACAATCAACTCTCTGCACTTTTGACTGAGGTGAGAGTCCGTCCTACCCTAATGTGAGACATCGAGGAATATCCTACACTCTTGGAGCTTTGTAGGGAGATGACACGTGATTTTATGCCTCTTATGCATCATATCATCGGAGCTTGCAGGATTCTAGTAGTGAGGAGGGCTCCTGATGATAGGCACAAATCTTCTTCCAATATGACCCGTTCGTCCAGTACCCCATCGATTAATGAGGGTGGTCATGATCATACATCTCCACATCCTCCACATCCTTCTCTCTCACCTCACCTAGATAAGCGGGCATGACCTATTCATCATACA
>JZKD02S0948024.1:0-13787 GCA_000966675.3 Picea glauca | reverse complement strand
ATGTTAGGATATTTAGACACTTAGGAGTTAGTTAAGATCTACTTGGTCTAATGTGTCGTTAGGTAAAAGTGTGTTTCTTTAGTATGCATTATTATGCATTTGTAGTTAGGAACTCCGAGGGTCACAATATGTTCCTGACATAGAGTGATCTGACGGTTCATATTCTCCTCGATCTTAACAGCCATTGATTTGTGGCTTAACACCTGATTGGTCCATGATCTATATTTAAAGAGCATGGAGGGTCATTTTCCGATGATTGATTGTGAGAAACTCTCATGTAAAATCTCTATGTAATATTTTTCTTTTGCATTAATAAACATCTCCAAGTGGTCGTGTTCGTTGGGGCCGTGGATGTTTCCCCGTAGGGGTTTTACCACGTCAAAACATCGTTGTGTTGATATTTGATCTGGTTGTGTGAGTGGTTACTGAAGGTGTTCGTCTTCTATTGGAATACTTGTGTTGTCGAACATTCTATTCATTTATCTATTGTGTTCATGATAGTGTTTATGCTTAAGTTAAATTGGGTATAGATAGATCTGGTTTTTATCTAACGAAATCTAGTAGAAGTAAAAGGTTTTTCCTTTATCTTGTAGGTATCTTAGATCATTGAAGGAATTAGAGAAATGAGGGAAAAGGACAGAGCATTGAGGACAAACTTTAGGAAACATATGTTTCTTTCTCCTTCTTTATTTAGGTTAATGAACTGGATCTATAAGGAAAATAACAACCATTTGTTTACTTCTGTATTTGGACGAAAGAAGGGGTCTTGGTCCAAAGGAGATCTTAACCTATCAACATGATAATATTTCTCATAACATTGTTTGATCTCAAACACTTGATTTTTATATCCATCTTGGTTTCAACCATCTCTTTATATATCTTGAAGTGTTTTAATGCTTCTGACTTCTTCCTGAGAAAGCAAACTACTATCATTCTTTTGTAGTCATCAACTAGTAGCATAAAGTATTGTTCTCCATTTAATCCATTTGTTCTTGTAGGTACACATAGGTCAGTGCGTATAATATCCAATGGTTTTGTCATGGAGTACTCTTTTGATTTGAACTTGGTCCTGGTTTGTTTTCCTTGTAGACAATGCTCACATAAAGTATTTGTTGGCCTTGAGATCTAAGGAATTTCTTTCATTGCTTCCTTTCTGTTGATTTTGACAAGGTTATCAAAGTTTATGTGACCCATCCTTATGTGCCAGAGCCAACTTTCATTTTATTTTCCTAAGAAACATATTTTTCTTCCAACTTCATTCAGGACATATATGTTGTTTGGGGTTCTTCTAGTTGTAGCCACCAATTTTCATGATCCTTCTTTCCTTATCTCACATTTTTCTGAGTCAAATAAAATTTTGTGTCCTTGATCACACATTTAAATTACACTTAGAAGATTGTACTTCATATATTCAACCAATAGAACATTTTTTTCCTTGGTATATCTTCTTCCAAGCTTGACTATGCCTCTACCTATGATTCTGGTTGAGTTATCATTTCCAAACGAAATTGATCCATCTCATTCCTTCTTCAGGGTCATAAACTTGTTCTTGTCACATTTCATATGATTCGAACAACCATTGTCAACATACCACCCACTTTTCTTGTGTTGTTCATGTAGAGAAAGCAAGCATTCTTCAGTGTTGAATTGATCATGCTTCCTTTTCCATATCCTTTGTGGTTCATGTTTGATATTATGTTTTGGTTCCCTTGGAAGAATAATCAGTCTACAAGCTTTGTCCATGTGTCCAAAGTTGTTTCACTTGTATCATTCTACTTCATTACTTAGTGAACCAAAAATGTTGTGATTTATTTTATGTGTTTCATGTGACTTTCTAGGATAATTTTTGTTCGACTAACCTTCATATTTTCTTTTGTTCTTGGCATAGGCTCTACAATTTGCATCTTTGTCCAAAATTGTTACAAGAATAACATAAACCAATAAAAATAATTTGATACATGGATGTAGGGGATCTTCTCAATGGTTTTTCACTTCTGAAGCCTTCTTCTTCTTTAGATGTTATTGATTGTTGATTATGTGTTTTAAATATTCTAGGTGGTCTAGTTCATCTATGATTTTCTTCTTCAATCTTCCTGTATTCCTCTTTCTTAATAGTTCCTATAATGATTTATACATAGATTCTATGTTTTTCTTCTTGTTCTATTGTAATGAGATTGAACCTTTATCAGTATGCATTTGGTTGTATCCTAGCCCAGACTTGTCATACTATGGCCTTTGATTGTTGATGATCCCATCCAATATTTTGGTGCTATTATGCTGCATATATTTCTTCTGTATATCTTTTCTTAGAGTGATTATTCTAGTTTCCAAGATTTCAATCATATTCTTCTTTTCTTCTAACTGAATTCTGAGTGTTTCTACAATCCTTATGTCTTATTCTACTTAGATTTTTAACTTTGTGATTATCTGCTCAACTTCTTCAGAGTTGGAATTGTGAGCTTTGTTCTTTTTCTTTAACTATGCCTTAAGTGACTTGTTTTCCTTTATTTATTTTCTTAGTTCTTCTAAGGAACTGATTAGTTCTTCTCTGAGATCAACTTTTCCTTCTTCTTCAGAATCTTGTTCATCATCATCTACTACCATGAAGAATATTCTTTCTGAATCATTGTCACTATCATCATCCTCGTCTGATGAGGAGTTGTCTTCCTTTGAGTAGATACTTTTCTTGAAGAATTTTTTTTTCCTTCTCTTGTCTCCCTTTTGATTTTTCTTTTTCTTCTTAGGATCTTCTTCTTCATCGCTACCTTTATTCTTATCATAAGGACATTTAGAAGAAAAATTACCAATACCATCACAATTAAAACATTTCAATGGAAGCATACCTTTGTACTTGTCGGATCCTATTTTTAACTTCCTTACGAATTTTTCCACTTCTTCATCTTCCTCTGAATCATCGTTGCAGCTACAATCTATTTTTGACTTTTTCTTAGTTTGCTTCTTTGTATTCTTGTATGCTTTGAACATTGATTCCTTCATGACTGGGTTCTCCTGTTCTATCCTCATTTCATAAGCTATGAATATTCCATGTAACTCATCCATGCTCAAACTATCAAGATGTGTTCTCTCTTCCAGGGCTGATATATTAGGATCAAATCTCATAGGTAGAGATCTTAAAACCTTTTTAAAAACCATTTATTCATGAAATTCTTCTCCTAGTTTTCATTGTTTCGTCAACTCACAGAAAGTGGGCTGCAATTTCTTCATATTCTTTCATCTTCAATTGTTCAAACTTATATCTAAGGGTTTGAAACTTAGCTCCATTGACTTTGGTATCCCCTTCGTAAATATTTTTAAGTTTGTCCCAAAGATACTTTTCAATCTTTCAATGCATAACTTTGACAAATATTGAATCATCCAAACTGCTCAAAATGGTGCCTTTAGCCTTTGAATTGTTTTCGCTGAGTTTATTTCCATATTTTTCAGTTGGGGGAGTGGTTGGCGCTACATATCCTTCTACTACTGAATGCCAAACATAAAATCCTTGTTCCTATAAAAAAAATTGCATCCTTTTATTCCAAAAGGCATAGTTCTAACCATCAAACCTTGGTGCTCTAATATTAGTGTATTCAATGATCTCCTTCTAGTGGTTAAATTGTTTCTTGAAGGACCTTCTCTGATACCAATTGTTGGAATACTAGGGGGGGGGGGTGAATTAGTATGAGCACTTTATTATCACTTTTAACCACAATATGTAATCATTAATTTCATCAATAGTATATCATCAATATATCATGAGCAGTATAAATCAACAGAGCATAATAGACATCCTCAAAAACACAATACACCAGAATTTATGTGGAAACCTAGATGGGAGAAAACCACTGAATGATTTTCTTATATATAAAAATAATACATTCATTGGAAGCACCAACTTGATAATTCTCCAGCTACAACTAGGAGGAGGCTATGACCCCCTATTTATAGGCTCCATCCTGAAGGAAGTTACAACTCCATAAAAATTTTAGCTCCAACCAGAAGGAGGCTACAACCCCCTGATTCTCATGCTCCAACCTGAAGGAAGATCGAACTCCCTATGTTCTCTGGAATGAACTGGAATGAAGCTACAACCTCCTTTCCTTTCCCCGTCCTTCCTCCCTGAATTATAAATGTAGACCAAACCATCACTAACATTGATATTGTCACTGCCTCTGATAATCAACCTGTCATCCAACTTGTCACTATCGCATCAACCTGTAACATGTTGATGTCACTGTTAGTGTATATGTCACTGATATATCAATCATATTCACTCATATAGACCATACCAACATCAAGTATCCAAACCATGCACCAAAATGTATCTCAAACATGCATCATACCATATACCATAAGATGTGCCTCAAATATATGCCACTATCAAAAATATGTGCCTCTAACAATGAACCATAACAACCATATACAATGTACCAAGGATATGTATCAAACATATATCAATGACACCAGAACATGGACCTCAACCATATGAAACCATAAACCAAAAAAGGGCCTCCAGAACATGCCTCAAGCACGTGCCATATCATCCATGATAAACACACATAAAGAGAATACCTTTTATCTTGTAAACACTATGTTGTATCAGATAAAAGATAAGTAAATCAACATGAGAATCAACAATATGGTACAAGAATCTCTTCACACCCTTTCACAATATTTTCACAGATCTGTGACTTCCTTCACTACTACCCGTGGATATCTGCACTTTTCTCCACTGCATCCCATGTACATCCATGCCCTTCTGACCTGCAACCCACGGATACCTCGGAAACTAGGGCTACTCACATTTTTTTCAACTCTAAGACTTTCACCTTCAACCTTCCTTCGCAACTTCATACTTGTTACCTTAGACAAAACCTCAAATTCTCCAATAGGCCAAAATTTATTCACAAGATAGATAATCAATAGAAATGTGTGTGAATTGTACTTATGAAAGACTCCTTGTGGGGTATTTATACTTTTTCTAAGTAACTTCTCTCCTTACTTTAGGGGTTTCTTGTTACAACCACTTAACCCTTTCATTAATTTTCTTGTAACCAACTAGGGGCTTTGTAACCCATCTTTGGGGCTTCCAACTTCATGACCTCATAACTCCTCAATCGTGGGGAACCACGTGGCATACCACCTATCAATGAAAATGGCATAATGAGTATTATCCATTTATGAATGCATTACTTTCATTTACATTTTTGTTCATGTCCTTATTTCCTTGATCAACTTAAGGTTCCATAACCACACCTATGGGGCTTCTTGTATACTTATTCAAAGAATCTTCATGTGAGGACCATTCTTAGAGATACACCATAAGGGGGCCACTTTGGAGACTTCTCCAAATACAACCATCAGATATGTTGACATCAATGACAACTATTTCTTGTGGACATCAATGACAACCAATTGTCCAACACTAGCCACATGACATGATTTCACCAGTCCCTATCCTCGCCTATGTCCCATTGTCAATCCTCCATGCCAAGTATTTACCAATCACAGGGAAGGATAATGCCATGGATTTCCATTGATTTGACATGTTCTAGATACTTTTCTCCTCCATTCTTACCCAAGCCAAGAGTGAATTTGGTGAAATGTATTTTTGTATGATGATCCTCCTCCAAATATTGTCTTTTGTAAGTAAATTCTATTGGGACTTTGAAGCTAAGGACTGGACAAACAAGTGAATATCTTTGAGACCCTAGCCCCCTTGAGATTTAGGTGTAGCTATTATCTTCCATCTGGCCAGGTGTGATCCCTTATATTCACTTCTTCCTTTCCATAAAAAAATTTAAACAAAATTTCCCTATCCTTTCCAAAACCCCATTCAACATGTGGGCTAGAGTGTGCCAAAAGACTAGAATTGCCTCTAATACAGGTTTTACAAGAACTAACCTACCACTCTTGGAGAGTCACCTATTGCACCAGAAATAAATGTGATTTTTTATCCTTGTTAAAATCCATCCCTAATCAAATTTACCATAATTATTGGGTTTTAGTGTGAAACCAAGGTATTTAACCCCTTCATTAATATCAATATGCTGGAAAGGAAAGATTCTTTCCATCCTATATTTTGAGTGTCATCCAAGCCAGATGTGAAAAAAGTAGATTTATTCTCATTGTTCTCCATCCTAGTAGTAGCACAATAGATTTGTAAAACATACTTAAAAATCTGACCTTCACCATCCTCGTTCAAGATGTGGGCTAGAGTGTGCCAAAAAACTAGAATTGCCTCTAACACAGATTTTACAAGAACTAACCTACCATCCTTGGAGAGACACCTATTTCACTAGAAAGAAATTATATTTTTTATCCTTGTTAAAATCCATCCCTAATCATCTTTACCATAATTATTTGGTTTTAGAGTGAAACCAAGGTATTTAACCCCTTCATTAATATCAATATGTTGGAAAGGAAAGATTATTTCCATCCTATATTTTGAGTGTCATCCAAGATAGATGTGAACAAAGTAGATTTATTCTCATTGATATCCATACCAGTAGTAGCACAATATATTTTTAAAATATCCTTGAAAATCTTACCTTCGCCATCATTGCCAAAACATATAATAAGTACACCATCAACAAAAAGGAGATGTTTTAATGACTCACTCCTCCCCACCTTAATGCTTGAAAGTTTCCTTTATCTCTTAGCCTTCTTAATCAACCTACTAATTCCTTCTACCACCAACAAGAAGAGGTATGAGGACAGATGGTAGCCCTGTCTAAGCCCTCTAGAAGGCTTAAAGAAAGAAGAGGAAAACCCATTTATCAACACAAAAGAGAGAGTAGAAGACACACACCACATAATCCATTTTACCAAAGGAAGAGAAAACCCCAAATGAATCAACAAAATCCCAAGATATAGAAAGGAGATCCTATCATAATCTTTGGATAGGTTCAACTCAGAATTGTAACAGGAGACTAAGAGAGCCTGATAGTGTGGAGACCCTCCCGAGCAAGGAATATGTCTTCATGAATCTATATCCCCTCAAGAAACCCAAACTTCTCAAGGGAGATAAATCTAGAGAGAATGGGCTTAATTCTAATAGCAATGATCTTAGAAATAATTTTGTACACATAATTACATAATGATGTTGGCCTAACACCATCAAAGCTATCCAAACAATCAAACTTAGGGATAAGGGTTATAAAGGTGGAGTTGAAGCTCATAGTAACCTTCCCCAATAGTCTAACCTCTTCAACTACCCTTAATAAATCTTCTCCAATCAACTCGAATAATTCCAAATAAAATTCAATAGCCCACCCATTTGGGCCTGGACTTTTATCCTTCTGAAAAGTATTTAAAACAACAAGAAAATCCTCCTTGGAGACTACCTTATATGGATTTTTATTATCCTCCTCCTGTCCTAGGGAAATACGAAACCACTCTAATAATGTCTCATATGTTTTCCCTCTCAAGTTCCTTATAAATAGCGTTGAAGTATTGCACCCTTAGGTATGCCAACTCATAAAAAAATCGAACCTTATCTCCTTCTTGATTAGACAATTCCGAAATAGTATTTTGACTTTTCCTAAACCTTTCATATTTATGGAAAATTTTGGTATTCTAATCCCCCTAGTAAATCCAAATAGCCTTACTTTTTATTCCCCAATCATTCTCCATGTCCAATAAAAGCTTACATTTTTTGGATTTCAGAAGTTTGATACTATTCAACAATTTTGCATTGAATATCCCTTTAACATTATCTTAAAAATTCTCTCTAGTTATGTTCAACATCCTTCAACTGACCATCCCCATACTTGTACCTTTCTCCTTCCCAAAATGCAACTTTTTATTTCACCAACTTTATTGAGCTACTAGAATCTCCAAATCTCCATAATAGTGCTTCCAAGAAGATTTCACCAAATCTTGAAACTCATGTTCACCAAACCAACTAAGATTATATTTGAAAGGGCCCCCAAGATTCAAGGTTCCCTAACATAATTCCAACATAATTTTGGAGTGATCCAAACATCAAGAGGAATCAACCCATGTCAAGTACATTTCCACTTTTTCCAACAATGCAGGATGTACCAGAAACTTGTCTGATCGCTTGGAAACTCCATCCACAACCGATATATTATTTGACCAATCATCACTCAACTGAATGGATTCAATGCCAACCTCAACTACCTTCTAAAATTGTTCAAGAAATAAATATCCCAACCTATCTTGTCTTGTGTAGGTACCGTGTTCTTTCACCTTGTACGAGAACTTGTATAAAGAAGGATTTCCCGCTTCAATGCTTTCAGCAGTGGGATCTTGAAGTTCAGTGTTTGAGATGCACGACGACGGGCCCTCCACCAACCCTTTTCCCCTTCTGGCTCATATCTATTCAAAGTGAGATTTAACTCTCCCCCGATGATCAAATTCTCAACCTTTATCCATTGAGAAGTTAGCAGATTGGTTCAAAAAGTTTATTTACCCTCGTAAGGTCCATATGCATTTAGCAAGGTCAATTCCATGCCAAGACTTTTTCTAAAAACCTCTATTCACATAGTTGAACACATAGAAAAAAAAAATATTTAATGAAATGTTTTGACTCCTATCAATAATGAGGCCACCAAAAAACCCTTATGCATCCAAATCCAAGAATTCCCATCCCGCAAAGGACTTCTTCATATCCTTAAATATAGTATCCCCTTTGACCATAGTTTCCTAAATAAAAATCACTTCAAGCTAATTTATGTCCACCAACCATTTGAGGGCCAATTTTTTGGCCTAACCCCCCAAGCCACGAATGTTAATGTATAGGTTAAACATGGTTTAACCCCTCCATGGGTTATCCCTACTCTAAGAAACCCAATAATAAGTTTGTACCTGCATTGATTAACTTCTTTAACCATTATCTCGTGTGCATGCTTCATATTATAATTTTTTTCGGCCTTTTGACCCCCTGAATCCTTTGGAATAGCTAACGCCAACCCTCCGAAACTAGAGCGTCATGAGAGGAGGTATGAGGTATTAGGTGGTAATGGCTACCTCCTTGTTTCCAAGGACAAAGTATCCCAAGAACGAGCCTCTCGATAAGGTTATCTTTTATTCCAAGTGAAGGGTCGAGTCATGGGATAGTTTAGTAGAAAAGACATCCCCTCCTACTATTCCAACTTCTACCTTGACATATTTTGAAAAAGTGTCCCTTACCCACTCAACTTCATCTTGAAAAAGAACAATAGAACCTTCTCTCGATGCCAAATGATCAACAAAATTATTATCATACATTAAGGGATTAAGTAAGGTAGACTTACCCTGAGGGTATGCACCCAAGCTCTAGAGCCTATCCATTATTTTAAATTGAGAAGGAAAGAATTCAAAAAAACCCATACCGGCTGAGGCTTCCTCCTTATTGCCTTCCAATTGACGAGAGAGAAAAATTAAGGGAATAGAAATGTCACCAACCATCAAACCCAAATCCAACAAAATCACCTCCTTCTCACCATTATCCATTCACCCATCCCCCACATCTTCACCCTCAACATGTCTCGTTGACTCAATAGAAATGTGAGGAACTAATATTGGAATAACAACACGATCCTCCCCCCACAAGAATTTTTCTCTTTTTTTACCCAATAATGTCATGTAAAGACTTATCATAGTCACAAATAACATGGTCATATTGGTGGAATATCACACAACAAAAATGAAAATTCACATAATCCAAGGTCTATGTGTACGATTTATAACCAACCACTAGCTCCATTGATTCAAACAAACCCTTACTAACATCAATTTCTACCAGGATCTGAGAAATAGAGTAACCATTATAGTATTTGTAACTATCATCCAATGGTAATGAACTTACCCAAGGTGTCACCAATATCCCACAAAGCACACTCATACCACATCCTCCAAAGGAAAACATAATAATTTTACCTAGACTGGAGTACTAGCAGAGAATTCCTCCTTTGCATCAAAACAAGGATGTCAAGGTTTTGTGGATAGTTAATCCATGTCCAAGAACCAATTACCTTTTAAAAAATTTAGGGCATCCTTGTCACACTTGAAAATAAACCCTAGCCATCATTTGGTGAGAAAATTAAATACCAATCCATAACCCAAAAATGAACCCACTCTAGTTGAAGCCATTCATTCAAACATGACATGGAAACTCTATGACCAAGGAATTTTCCCACTGAATTCTTCCCAGCTAACCATCCAATTTTCTCCACTTGAATATCTTCTCTAACACTGACCAAGGAAATACCACCTCCTCATGATTTAATCAACTTATGCTTCTTCTTCCCTCACCAATCCACTACATGAATGGCCCCACCACCCTATAGGTGTTGCAACAGAAAATTCACACAGATGAACCCTAACCATAATTCATTTTGGTCCTACACAACTCCACATCCAACCCTCTCCTCTTGAAGGATATATAATTCTAACAAACCCACATCTTGAGTCCACTGATACCCCCATTAATTATTCGTGTGGTTGCATTAACTTCATTCACATGAACACCATCACTCTTTTGTGACAAGGCCACCAGGGAATATCCTGAAGAGCCCTCTGCTTGTGGGCTAGACTCTGCTTGTGGGACAGGGCTTGTGTGGGGCATATGTTTTCAAGGACTATTAATGTCCCCCTTATCCAAAGTATTGTCAGGTGTAAAGAGTTCAAGCCTCGAACCCCCCATGGCCCTAGAGATCTTGACACTAGTAGACCCATAGGAGACAAAAATGTTCTCTTCCAAGACTGTGTCTTTGGAGTAATCAACCAATTGAAGCTCAGAATCCATAGAGACATATCTCAATTGAAGGAAAAATACATATACATCTTACAATAACATCATGTCTTTCTTACGTATTTAAGCACCAATACGTTTAAATTTATATTTTGCATCGGTGCACAATTGTATATAATTTTCACCAATGCATGATAGTAGATAATTTGCATAAGTTTCCCTTCATACCTACACTATCTCTTCAGGTATATAATATTTAGAAGAAAAATAAACAACACAATCCACTACAGGTTTATCTATTGCAGAAAACCACCCACAATACCCTTGTACTTAAGAAAATTAGGAGAGAATTTATGTCATCTATATTCTTGGCTTCTTCTGGTTCAAATTCTAGCTTATTAGCGTGCCGATAAGACTCTTACCTTTGTCCTCATCTAGTCATATATCAATTGAAAGAAATAGTGGCTTCTTTGTTGGATGAGATCCCACACCCAAACTTCAAGGAGATGGATAGAACACTAATTTCCAAGTACTCTACACTACATACACCCAATGGAGCCACCACCTATGTGAAGCCAACCTATTCAACATAAAGAAAAAAGAATCTTGTTGTTGAAATAAAAAAGAGCTAAGAGGATGGAGTACCAAATAGTATTCAGTTGGGGACTAACCAAACCATATTTGGAGTTCATTTTTCATTGCAACTATCAAATTTCAAGTTGTTAGTCATGAACCATGTTTATGTATCTAATGTCTTCTCCATTTTGACAAAGTGCATATCCTTTAAATGAAAAACCTAGAAACCTATCAAACACCATTGCATTCTCTTTCAAAAACCCTAGATTCTCGTAGTTGTGGGATTCATACCTAGCTGCCAAGGGCTATAAACCCTCAAGGATCTTCCCATATATATATATATATATATATATATATATATATATATGGTGGAAACCTTAACAATGAAACTCTTGTGGAAAGCATATGCCAAGCAATGGAATCCCTAGAACCTTATCTGTAGATATGGCTCGAAGCCATTAAGATGAACCCTACTGTAAAAAACCTAGTTTTTTTCCTCAATCGATATATCCTACTACAAAAACCCTTGGACACTCCTCATAGATATCTACAGAAACCCTCCCAACCATTCTCAAAATATTGGCAATGTCCCTACTTTTTAACACTATAATCCTTATTTAAAAGGTAGGAGACATTGCAAAACCTACATAACACATATATGTTATTAGTATACACAGTTACATACATCAACATTTTTATGACGAACATATGCTCACCATTTACCACATTTAATCTTTTATAAGTTATGTAACATATATAACTTCCATAAGTTATGTATCACATAATTATCTTTTTTCCAAATCAAAAATTGTAACTTTATATTTTCGAGATCCACTCAAACCAAGTTAGAGTAGCAGTCAACCTACTCCCCAATACAGCATAGGTTCTTCAATCAAAAATAAATTTCTCAACATATCATCCTTGGCCATCCCCCTCACATAATGCAAGTCTAACTCTTATAATTTTCCCAAGTGTAACTTTCCTCTTCCTCCTACCAACTCAAGCAAGGGTGAAATTATGCTTATGGGTGAAATTACAAGTGTCATAATGTAACCTACATCTCATTTCCATTGTCCCTTTTTACCCTAGTTAACTTTAGTTGGTAATATCTAAGTCATTTCCCCTTCCCAAGGCTTCATGGACACAAGGACAAGGTAGTCACATTAATTGAACATGATGTTAAGTTTCTTGATTAAGATGTTATTATTAATCTCGGGTTCTTATTACAGTTATAACAACAGCATAATAAGGATCTTACTGAAATAAGAAACAAGATCACAGAGTACACAAGCATTTATCCTAGGAAACCCTCAAGGGGAAGAAAACCCAGCAAAACTTATTTAATATAGATTCAATAACCAAGTACAGTACCAGAATAACTCTCTCTCTACGACAGACAAACTACCATGATGCTAGACCAGAAAACAATCAAAGAACCATATCCAGTCCAATGCCAAGACAATAAACCAAACACTAAAGAATATCCTCTCCCAAGTAATGTGCCTCTCTCTCTTCCTTCTTCCGACAACTGGTAATTGTAGCTTCCTTCAATACTTGCGCACTAGATGAGTGAGCTGAGTCAGTGAACAAATGAGGCATTGGCTTCCTTTATTTATACAAATTGGCAAGCACTGAAAGGAGGTGTCTCTTCACTGGTAGGGCTGACTTCTCTTTCTGGGTAGTTAGAACCACTTTAATTTGCCTAGGGGGTGACTTCTTAATTTGCATATTACATTTAGGATTTGACCAATCCGGATAAGAATATTCTTTGCAGTTACACAATATTTCAACACTCCCTCTTAACAAGAAGGATATTCTTTATCTTTTGACATGTCATTGGATTTCATCATCAATTGAATAATATCATCTAGGTAATATCATCAACTGTATAATCATCATCAACTGGAAAACAACATCAATTGGATAACATCATCAACTGGGTAATAGCATCAACTGGGTGATGCAGGAGCATTGATGTCACTCCCACGGAGCAAGACCCATCAGCATCTAGGAATCTGTACGGGAGCTCAACCCTGGAAGTCACAGTAGATATTTTGAAGACCGTCGTAACTCAGCATCAGAATTAATCTTTTGAGGCACGCTTGAAGTCAGGTCAAGAAATCTAGAAGCACGCTTGAACGATTACAAGCGAAGTGGGAGATCCCACTACGGCTCTAGAGTGCGACTAGTCTAGATAGTCGTTAGGACAATTTTTAGAGTAGACAAGTAGCCAGGGGGAACCCTAAGAGCCCTCGGAGATAAACAAAGGTTTTGTACGCCCAAATGAGGCTAGTTAATCGGTAGTTGGATGGAATAGAGATTAGGAGAATTTTTTAGTTTTTGTTGTTCATTTACAGTTGTAACCATTTTCACTTATGAATATAACAGAGGAAAATTGATCCAATGCATGGTGTGAACATTGTTTGCAATTCTTTGTATTGTGTTTTCATGAATGAATGAATGAATCTCATTTTGAGTAGATGGAACTGTGAATGTTAGGATAAGTTTCAATTGT
>JZKD02S0948012.1:221725-240778 GCA_000966675.3 Picea glauca | reverse complement strand
TCAGAATTATATGTCTCTGCAACAAGCCCCCAGCAGTCCGGCAATAGTAGCCATGGCTCTAAATAAGTAGATTAGTATGCATTTAGGTTTCTGGCAGTTATAGGCAGCTATGTTTAAGGTTAAAAGTCCCAAGTCCATGGGCAACTTGTAATCTGAACCAGTGGCTCTGCCACATCTTTTTAATATAATTTCATACCCGTTTTTGTAAAAAAAAAAAAGTTGTTGATCTAGACTAGTGCGTGTCACCTAGGAAGACTTAAACCGAGTACTCACTTGCATGGAACTAGCAATGCCCAACACATTGCAATAATTGTTTGATCTAACCCCTTAGGCTTATTTTAGACAAAGTCTATTATAAAAGTGTTTCTAATTTAGTGTTAGACTGAAACTCTAAAATGAGGGATTCAAAGCTAAACTTCAATGCCTCAATGGAATGATTTCAAGTTGGTTTGGTACTTTGTATATTCACACATTGTATTACTGCCAAAGTATTATAACTATTGATCAAAAGAGTTGTAAAATGAGCTTGGAGAATTGTGATGAAAGTGAAGGCTTCTAAGTGGTGAGAGTCGGTTTATATTCATCATTGGTTCTCAAAGAAGAAGTCTAGTTGAAGTCTTCATGTGCCACATTTTTTTAATGAAAATATTAATTTTGCAATGGTAGATGTGTCCTAGATCCGCCCAAAATTTGAATCAAGGGATATGTTGAAGGGTCCTAGGTTCCTTTAACTCAATAGTAGGAACCAAACCCACCATAGAGGCCCAATTAGACTCTGCAACGTTTCATGGTGGAATGGTTCTCCAGATCTTTCGATTCGTCCAATTTATCGATGGGATTTACTTAGTGATTTACATGATATCTTCTTATGAAAGTTCCTCCTTCAGTTTAAACGTTCTCTTTTTTGTATTTTCTTTCTTAGATGGGTCCGATAAAAAGATGTGTGCTGGTATAAACCAGCTGGTAAAAGGGGGGGATCTTAACTACTGAAGAAGGTTGAGCTTGGGATAACCCTTGTGCTCAAGCATGCAGACAACGATATTCACACATGTGACCAACCTAGTACTAATACATTAACTTGTTAGTATTTCAATTATTGACTGAGATACAATTGTCGAAAGAAAACATACATGCAATAAAATGATGGCAAGAAAAATAGTTTCCTTATCTCTAGCATTAATCACACATTAACAAAACAATTTGTCTTCATCATTAGAGATAAGAATAACAAAAATAGTGAAAGATCTAACTTATCAACAAATTCAAAAACTCTTACTCATTACAACATCCATTCATGAAATAAAGTTGGAATTAATTCCTCCTCAAATCCAATCACACAATGTCTTTGATGAAAACAAAAGTTTGTCTCCGGTCCTAAACAAGACTTCTCAGTTAAGGCAGTTCCGAAATAGTTCTTTACAATTCCAAAAATGAGGGTCTTTTCCAAAACCATCGACCTTTACCAAAAGTTCATTCCTCTTATTTATAACGAATCATTAACTAAAAATAGCTATTAAAAGTGCAAGCTAAGTAAAACAAAATATCGCCACATGGTACTTTCATCTCTCTGTCTTCTAAGAATAATCAAATAGTTTCACTGAAGTGGATGACTCTTCTCATACTCTGACCATTTGACGAAGAGTTCCTCGCATGTGTTGGCATACAGGAACCTGTGTTGGTCCATCGGGGCTGAAAGGATTTCTTTTACTTCTACTGTCTGTGCTAGATACTTGACTATTTTGATACATAATCGCTGCAAGATTGCTTGAGCTTTGATTAGACGTTCCATGAACTGTTGTACCTGACCTGGCGCCATGCTCGCCACTTTCACTATCTTTGTTGTCCATGCTGAGTCTTGTTCTGCATGTTTCTTGACTATGACATGCAGGTCGATAAAGTCCTTGGGTGAGCCAAATTCTGGGAGGCCGATGTCCTTCATCTCCTAGTTAATTTTTACCCAACTCCTTTCGTAATCGACCCATTTCTCCTGAATCTCTTGTTGAGGTTCTTGGGTCGTTTTCACCCAATATTCGACTGCTTTCCTAATCCGATCTATGTTACTGTCCCTCAACACCCAAATGTCATGCTCTTCGACGTCTCATCCCTTTTGAACCGCGTTGATGTAATCGATCCTTTCCACTACTTGGTGAGACTTCTCATACCACCTTTCCACGTGCTTCCAGGTCGCTAGTGCCATAAGGGTGTCTTCTTGGAAGTAAGCTATTCTTGCAGTGAACAGATGCCATTCATTCGTGAATTTGGCATATGTGTCTTGAAACTCACTCCTCAAAAACACTGTGGTTTGTGTGGAGTCCTGATAGTATTTTTCCAAATGGGAAGATGCTCCAACTCCTTAAGAACAACGACCAACTCCTTTTCATCAATTTTTTCTCTATCCAATGTGGCATTTGTGATAGCCATCCTTGCACCAATAAGCTCGGACGTCTTGGCATGTTGTCTACTGAGAAAATTCTCCTCTGTGGTGATGAGAATCGAACTGTCCAACGTAAGAATATTCTTCCTAGTGGTTCTCTTCACAATGGATTTCCTCTTTCGGTCATAGGCTATTGCTTGTATATTGGCAACCTCATCAACAGGTTCGGGGATTTGTTGTTCTCCCCAGGTTAGAGTATTTCTCAGGCTCCCAATTGTGTGTACCTGTTCTAGGATGGGTTCCTAAACTTTTTCCATATGTCCCAATGGCTCAGTCTTCGTTTGTTTCTCATCGACTGGTAAGCTATCAACCAAAATTGAAGAACCAGGGGTAGGTTCGATACTTACTTGGTAATCGGCTATCGAAATGTCAAGTTCTCGTTGTGGAATTTCCTCTTTTTGGCTACCCGGTCCTAGCTCATCCCTCAAGCTATCCATTGGGGTTCCTGACACATTGAGCAACTCAGTGTCTAAGGAACTTTCAACCTCATGCTCGCTCTATGGAAGGTTTTGAATTGGAGCATCGAGACCTAGGATAGATGCTCTCTTGGGTTTCCTTTCCTCTGTAATCTACACTAGATTCACAAGGGACACTTCTGAACTCTCTTCATCATCATAGATGGTTATTAAGTCGAACAAGGGATTTGGTATCCTTGTCCTTCTAGGTGTCCTCGCTATCTCAGGTTGGGTTGAAATACCCCCTGGTGATTTGATCCGTGGTGGTGGAACTTCAGGGTTTTCTAGCTCAGTGATTTCATCAAGTTGTATTGGCTCCAGGCCACTTGGATCTCCTCTTATTTCAATTGGGTCATCAACAAGAATCCTCTACATATCTATCAGATCAGGGTCACTTTGCAACTGATCAATGATTCTCTGTGCCCCTTCTAGCAAGAGAAATCCCCTTATCTGTGCCTCTCTGATTTCTTCCCTGGCTTTGAGGGCATCTTGAGCCGACTGCTATATTGTCTCCACTTGTTCTTCCATTCTCATGGCCTTGAACCTGGTCATATTTGGGTTGGCCATCCTCTATACTACCTCCTCCCAGTCCTGAGTGCATTCTGTGAAAATTTCATCCTCAAATTTATCATGCACGTATGGCCAACATGATGATACTTGTGAAGCACGTTGGAGGACCAGGCCTTTAGGGTCGTTCTTGTGGAATCGGCCTATCGGGAACTTGAATTCAAGTTAGCTCAGCCCTTCTTGTTTAGCTTGAGCAGTGTCCTTTACCAAATAAAACCCCACATGGAAACTGTAGGGTATGAAAGCCCATTTTTTGTCCTTGACTAGTGTGGCGTTATAGCCCTGCAGGATGGTATGATAACATATTTATTCTACAATGAGCTGGTCTGGGACGTGGGTGGGGAGTATATGTGGTGCTCCGGTGGCCTCGAACACTCTGATATAGGTTGAGATTTCATCCAAATACGAGTGGCCTACCTTCGCTACCATTTTCTTGGCCACTGTGGATAATCCTGGTCATTCCTTATTAAATATAATAAAATGAATATGAGCGATGAATTCATCGTAGATGAGTGCATATGATTTTTTATACATGTTCTTCCATAGTATGCTGAAATAAACGTGGATTGGGAGCTTCGTAACATGCCAACTCAAATTCATGCCGACGAAGACATTTCTCGCACATATGACATCGAGCAGGTACGTGGCCATGAGGAAAGCAGGTGTTTCCATTTCGTTCGACATTTGAGTCTGTTATACACAGATGCTCAATTGTTTGGAAATTATCAATCCCCAGTTGAATATTCTTCTAGATATCGCCACTATGTAGGCCAAGGGCATCCATGCTTTCGAAAACTTGGAGCAATTCTTCTCTCCACATAGTAGGTAGATGAGATCCATCGAATAGATGCATGGATCCCTCAAGTTAACTGTCCCATAACAGTCATTGCTCAAGTTGGTAAACTTCTTGTCCTCCTTCCACCATGAGGCCATTAGCCGACTGGTGTCGTGGAATTAGTAGAACTTCACCATGAAGTTTGTGTTTATTCACTCCTCTAGGTATCTGAGCTTGTAGTGTTTTAGGACTTCTCTCGGGAGGAAAAATTTGACACACCCACCATTCTCCTCATTGATTAAACACTTCTGCGCGTCTGTCCAGTCGATTAGCCATTTCAAAACTTCTATGTAAGGGAAAACCTGGGTTCTGCTAGCTACCATGTGCAAATATGACCATCGGATGTTTGGGAACACTTGGACATCGAGCGCCCTTACATTTGGGTCATTGTGTGGGATATACTCTGGGTACTCCTTCTAGCTGATTCTATTGAAAAGGTCCCTCCACTGTGGGAGCATTACTTTGGATCTGATGCTTGCTTCTGTATCACCAAAGATCGAAGGCTGGAATAAAGCTTTCTTTGTTGAGGCTTTTATGATCGGCTCTGCCCTGGGAGTGTATTCAAGTCACCTTGTAGTACCAGGAGAAGAACCTTCATATGTTTAAGCCTCGTTTATCTTGGGTTCTCTCGACAAGCTTCTGGTGGTTGGCTTTCTCGATGACATTTTACCTGCAGCTAGAACATAGTTAGAGACCGCGTAAAAAATCAGTTGCATACATAAATCATGACCTCTGAATTGACAAACTTGAATATATACCTCTACAACTTGTTTAACCTAGTTTTGATGTTCTGAGGATAAACACAGTCTCGAGAGGCTTTCTTTGCTTCTTCGGATGCTATGGAATTCAAACTTGCGCGCATAATGAAATTGTTCAAAACTGTTTTAGAGATTTAAACATGGATGAACTTACCTTGTCACATTAGCCATTCAATTCGGGTTATGAGTGTAGTTTTATTAAATCCGTCACCATATCTTCAGAGACGTTTAAAATTAAATTGGATCGTGGGCTGATGACATGGGTTGTAACGTGTCCTATTGGCGATTTCAAACTGTTGTTGTTCAATTGATGCACGAGGTAGAAAAAAAAATGCAGGATGAAGCATTAACCAGTTTATTAAATTTTAGAATCCGATCATATCTTATGCCGAAAACATCCCATCGTTTCGCTATTCCATTTGGTGAGTCGGGGTCGGGATTTTGCTTCGAACACTTTACGTTGATATCTTCTTGTAAAATCTCTGATGCCAATCGTTCTTGTTGTACATAGATGACATGGAAAAGCTGACTAGAAGGTGTGACTAGGACGTAGGGAACCTTAGTATGGATCAGGACGAAACTAGGTCGTACGACACCCTTATGTGATAAAGACATGTGGCACTCGAGACTGACGTCTTCATTTACTCGTGTTAATCAGAATCATGACTTTATTTAAGATATATGTTCTAAAACCCGATCCTATATTGCTGATGCCAAAAAGTATCAAGGATCGATGATCGCCGATAAACCTATCCAAGTTCTCTAAGATCGACTCTCTCGAAAAAGTCCCGATGCCAAAAGTGTATTGGAGATCGACGATATGTTTGTCGATTGTTTTGACCTTTCTAGATTTCCCTAACCCCGATAAAGTGCATTAGTCGTCGGCTATCGATGATTTATTTACAGCCTTTGTCAATGTATATCCTTCCCATATTGTGCCGATGCCAATGGGGATCGACTATCTCTTGAAACTTCGTGGAGAATAACTTACGCAAACCAAATCCACCGTCTACTGATGCCGATGGTGCATCGACGCTTGAGGACTATTGTAACTATGTGACCACCTTACCTGCTTGAATTTTCCCGACGCTGAACATAAGCACGTTAGGTGCAATGCTAGCTGCAGAATATTAGTTTGGATGTCAAGTCATTTTAGACATGAGGTTTCACAAGTTCAAACAAACCTGACTTGATTGATAAGAGTCATGAAGAAAAAAATAAAGATAAACCATTCCCCATAGTGAAATCAATTTAGACAATAAAACAAAATTAAGTGGTACCCAAAAAGTGATAAAATTTCACAAGTCTTTTAGGGTTTGTTGAGCGCTCTAAAAATGGCGACTTACTGGGTGAAAGCAGAATCTTTGTTCCTTCCCCGATCCTAGCTGATGCAGAAGTTGGTTAAGAACTTAACTAGTTTTGTTTTTATTAGAGTCTCTTTTATCCTTGCGTTTGAAATTCCTTTGATTCGTGAATTTGGGCCTGCCTATGGGGTTTCAATATTTATTCCACCTTCGTTCCTTTTAACCATGACTCACTCCCCCTTTTTACAAGAGTCGAGTAAGTCATTCACTGGCACTAGGCCTTTTAGTTATCATCACTCACTTGTTGTGGTGTTGCTTTGTTGCCAACGAGCATCCATAGTCTCGACAGAGTTACCCCTATGTCACCAACCTTGCTCTGCTACCAATGAGCATCCATAGCCCCGACGGAGTTATCTGCATACCCTCTCCCACTTCATTCTCATTTGATATAATTTATTTAACTTTGGCAGAGATGCCCTGAGTGAGTGGGAGAGGAGGACGTCTATTATATGCAAGATGAGATGGTTAAGGTGAAATTTCTCCTAACTTTGTCTTGAGGTACATGTAGTCATTTCCAACTTACCATCTTTCCCTTTAGGTTTTACCATACCACTAGGCAGACACTTCATCACTTGCCAAGGTTGGTTGTTTGCAACGATTAGATACAAAACCCTTTTGAGAAACCACAGTTTGCCCAACGTTTCTTATGTTGCATGTGAGCGTGATTCAGGAATGGATTTTTCTACACTATATTGATTAAGGTCAACCAATGCCTTGCGAAACACCACTTTATTGCACAAAAAAAACCACACAAAAGAAAGACAAAAATAAAGGACTCCTCAATCAGCCTACCAAACACCTACAAAATAAATTAATATGAAAACACATACATTTTTATTTTTAATAGAAGTATTGTTTTAGGGTCTGGCCATTCACCAGGAGGGTGTCAAGTTCTCCCCTCATATTTTTCAAACGATACGTTCCTTCCCCAAGTTTCTCGGCTACCTGGAAAGGTCCGAGACATAGATTCTGAAACTTTGAATTTCTTCCCTTCGGTTCATTTTCCCTATCCCATTTCACGACTACGTCTCCTACTTCAAAATTATTCTCTTTGGCCTTATGCTTGTCAAACCACCTTTTAACTATCTGTTGACGAGCGACGAAATTTGATTTTTCTTTCTCCCTTTCTTCTTCCAGCATGAGGAGGGTATCAATCCTTTGTTGAATAATTGATGAGGGTTGTCCTCTAGAACCATGAGAAAGATGAATATACGAAAGATATAACCTGTTTGGGAGGATGGCTTCTTGTCTGTATGCCATAAAGTATGGGGAGTTCCCTATAGCTTCCTTGGGTGTTACTTTATTGTCCCATAAGGCATTATGAAGTGAACTATGCCAATTCCTCTAATTGTATGCAACTGTCTTCTTCAATATCCTCACTAGGTTCTTATTGTTGATTCTGCCACTCCATTCCCTCATGGATAGTAGTTTGCAGAGTATCTAATTATGATTCCTTTATCCAAAGAAAACTTTGTTAGCAGGGTGGAAGAAAAGTAAACGACATTATAAAAACAAGAACGGAAGGCATACTGAACCTTGTGATCAGTTGTTGTTCTATGAATTGAATTACCACCTTTTCATTTACATGAGTCAGAGGGATGGCCTCTTCCCATTTCATGAAATAGTCCATAGAAATCAGTATGTATCTATGTTGTTTTGAAGAACTTGGTGTAATTTTTCCTATGACATCTAACCCCCATTGCTCTAATGGTCTGGATATGGCCATTGGTTGGAGTGGGACAACTACTCTCTTTTCCCTTCCTACACTTATTTGACAAAATTTACAGTTTCTAGTGTATGTATGAGCGTCCCTAAACAGAGTAAGCCAGTAATAGATGGCTCTTAGTATCTTGTGAGAGGTGGTATTCCCAACAAAGTGTCCTTTTGCAGGACCATCATGGAGATCCTTTAGAACCTTGTCAATGTCTTCACGTTTGAGACATCTCAAAAGCACCCCATCATAATTCACACAAAAGAGATATGAGGCAATATTGTGTTGATTTTAGTCTAAGAGATCTCATTTCCTTAGGGTTTAGGTTTTCTTGTCAAGTCCCATGATGCACGAGATAATTTAGTTTCCCATACCAAGACTCCTACCTTAGGGGAACATACAAATCTTCAGTAAACCATAATGCCAATTCATTCTCCCACCCAGAGTCTCCATTTACCTGGTCTTGGGCTTCAACGACCAGTTTACACAATCCCTGCCCCTTCACCAATTTGGCAAGTTTTATATCTAGATCAAATTCTTGGACAACTTCCATCCAATTTCCTCTTCTTTCCCACATTTCCTATTGAGTGAATAGGGATCGAACTGCAGGATGAGGCACAATGACTTTGGTGTGATTTTTTAGGATGTAAAATCTGAAATGTTTTACTGCTTTGTACACTGCATAAGCCTGTTTGTCTATAGAAGGGTAATTCAGTTCGACCCCTTGGAGATTAGTGCTCATAAATGAGACCGATGCCTCATTTTTGTCATCATCTTTCTGAGTCAATACTGCAGCTAAAGATTGGTTGGAGGCAAAAGTATAGAGGAAAAAATCTTTGCTAAAGTCGAGACTTCACAACACTGGAGCTTAAGATATTGCAGTCTTAATATTGCTAAAATAACTTTTTTGTTCTTCATCCCACTTAAATTCAACATTTTTACGGATCATTTTTTGTAAGGGTTTGATAGTTTCAACGAAATTGGGGGTGAAATTCCTCACAAAATTGATTTTCCCAAAGAAGGATTGCATAGCCTTTTTTTTGTGGGGTAAGGGAAGCTGAGCTATTTCCTTAATTCATTCCGGGTCTATGCGAATTCCTACTTGAGATATAAAATGACCTAGTAATTTCCCTTCCTCGACACCAAATATAATTTTCTTAGGGTTTAAATATATATCGTATTTTCTACACCTTTCAAAAATCTGGGTTAGATGTTGGATGTGATCTTCTCTATTCTTTGAATACACAGTCACATCGTCCAAATAAACTACTACACACTTGTTGATTAGTCCCCGAAAATCCACGTCCATGGCCCTCTAGAAGGTTGCCCCTGCATTAATTAATCCAAAGGGCATGCATTTATAAGCAAAGGTTCCCCACTTTGTTTATAATGTAGTTTTCAATTGGTCTTCCTATGAAACTAGAACTTGGTTGTAACCTAAAAAACTGTCTAGCAGGGAGAAAATATTAGAACCAGACACGGTCTGTAAGAGTTGTTCCATCGGTGGGACTGGGTAGTTGTCCTTTTCTGATGCTCTGTTGAGGTTTCTAAAATCCACACACAGGTGGATCTCCCCAGATTGTTTCCTTACATGAACCAAATTTTCTACCCAGGCATAGTGTCTAACCTGAAAGATAATTTTAGCATCTAGTAATTTCTTTAACTCCTCACACATGAGGGGTTCTAGAGATGGGTGGTACTTCCAAAGGTTTTGTTGGAATGGTTTTACTCCAGATTTTAACGAGATTATGTGTTGGATAATACGAGTGTCATATGTTTTCATATCTCGATAGGACCATGCAAAAACATCTTGGTATTCTCTGAAAAGTTTGAGATAGGCTTTCCTTTCTTCTTTAGACATTGTCTTGCCTATATTTATATTTTTAGGGTTTTTCGGGGTTCCTAGGTTTATAGTCTCGTACATGGGACAAGAGCTCCCTGTGTTTTTGTTTGTTGACCCTTTAAATCTTTCCCCTAAGTCAAAGAGGATCTCCAAAGTGGCTACCCCCTTCGGTATCGTGTGAGACTTTGGTTTGTTACTAGAGTGGTCTGTTTCGTCTCTTTGTTCGTGTGGGTTGGTTTCTACTAGTCTCTCTTGGAAAACTTCATCGTCAATATCCAAGTCTTTAAAATTTTCTTGATTGGTTAAGAAGTTTATGATCTGTTCATATCCTTCAAAGACCTTCTACTTAGAAATATTGTTGGGAACTGATGGTTTGTAGAGCAGTTCCACATTGAACCAGGAGGCTTCATAGTCTTCTAAAGGGGATAGCCTCGAGGCAGCAGTGGCCATTGAATCTTCAAGAGTGTTCTTTGTTCTGGGGATTTCCGTAATGTTGAAGGCTTCATAATTTTCTATTATCCTGTGCACTTCATGTTGATAATTCCTCAGGCCGGGAGAGTTGCAATGTATAGTATTCTTTACTTGCCTAACAATAACTTCAGAGTCTCTGAAATTTTTTAGTTCTTTAGCATTTAAGTCTATGGATTTATTTAGTCTTTGCACTAAAGATTCATACTCGGCAGTATTATTAGTGCATTCAAATTCCATTCTGCAGGATAGGAAATTTTGTTTCCCCTTTGGTTTAATGAGGATACATTCTGCTCTCAACCCTTCTTGTGATTTAGACCCATGAAAGTACAGGGTCCAAACTTGTGAGCGAGAATCACTTGCTTCTCCATTCCTACTAACTTCCTCCTCTCCACCTATTTTGTCTGTGGTTTCCAATAGAGGTTCTTGACAGAAGAGGGTTTCTTCCACTTCTACCAATAGATTTACTTGAAAAGTCATTTCAGAGTTTTGAGTAAGAGGTACATTAGATGAGCGAGGGGAGAAATTTCCGAAATCAGAATCGCAGGTGTAGTTGCCTAGCATGGGGAAATCTGCCGACGAGGGTTCGTTGAAGGCCTCCAAGTCGGTGATAGTATGTTTGAGATACCTTTCCCTATCGATCCTAATCATGTTTGCATGTCCCTTTAATGGCAACCAAAGGTGATCCTAGTCCATGCTAAAGTATCCATTAAACTTTTTAGATCAATCTCGACTAAGTATCATACCATAAGATTATGGTATATCCAATACAATGATGTCAATCACTTGAACAAATTTTGGGTGTGTAGTCATTCTGATCATGACATCCTTTAGTTCTCGAATAACTTTTACCTTAGTTCTGTCTAATTGTATAACGTGTTTGTCACTTTTGAGTGAGACTGCATTTAGTTTCTTGCAAATAGATAAGGGAATAACATTAGAGGATGCCCCTGAGTCAACTAAACAATTATGGAGGTTTCTGTTGAAGATTTCAAACGTTAAAAGGAATGGTGGGACTAAAGGTTTTCCTTTTTTATCTACAAAGAAATCGTTCACATTTGGTTTAGTTTTTAGATCCATGGGGGATGGATTTTCCCCTTGGTCAGTGCTTGTTATAGGAGTTTCTATTGACTTCAGGGATTGTAACAGAAAGTCCTTTTGCTGGGGGATTCTACACATGTCCATGACTGATACATTTGCATTCAATATTTTTAAATCTTCTACTATGTTGCAGTCTAGCTTGAGTGATTCTCATGTATGAATATTTATAGGATTTCTTTGGGAGAAAAAAGGTGCTTTCAGGTGATCGACCGCTTGTTTTCCTCTCAAAGTTTGGGCAATGGTAAGGTCATTTGAGACTAATTGACCCCTATTTCACATTTGCACAACCAAAACCTTAGCGGGTGGTTCTTGAACCTCAAGTATATCATCGAAAGGCATTGGCAAGTCAGGATCCCACAACAACATGGATGTTTCTTCTAGCGGGTCAACTTCCTCTTGATCGACAATATTCATTGATAAGTCGCTTGATTGTTCAGTAAGAGAAACTTCATCTAGGAATCGACTGGCCATCAAATTCATGGCATGCACCCATTGTGTATAATCTCTTTTAGAATGTTTCTCTTGATGAGAGGTACAAAAAGAGTCAGATGCTACATTTCCTAGGTCGATGTTTAAGTTTGTTGGGGTAGGTTTAATTTCTTTGAACGATGGGTTTCTTTTAAAAAGGGGTTTATAGGGCCTTTGGACTTGGTTTCCTTCCCCTGCACTTCTCTTCATGTCTACGATTTTATTTGACAACTTCTTTATCATCTGTTGTAGGTCTTCTATGTCTCCACTTCCCTTTTGGGGACCTTGTTCTGTTTGTTTCCATGGGGGTCTAGTCAATAAGAGTCCTCTCCTGGGTGGAGGTTGGGCTTCCTTCTTAAATAGTGAGACCTGACCCTCTTTACATCCCTTCATTTGGAATTCAATTGTTTTAGCTTCCTCAAAATTTTCAGCTAGGGTATGTTTGTCAACCCTTTTTACAAACATGGAAATAGAAGTAGGGAGAGCATTAACGTATACTTCGATTTGCAACTCCTGAGTGGGTTTAGCTTCCGGTTGAAATTTGTTCAGGATAGTGGTGAATCATTGATTGAAGTCTTTAACCTTTTCTTTTGAACTCATGGTGGCGGCGAACAATTCAACCATTAAATCTCCTGTAGTGGTTTCTTCTGCAAATTTGTCTAAAAAATCTTTTTGAAACTTCATTCAATTAGTTATGGACCCTACAAGAAAGTTAAATACCTTGTGGAGGATGAGTTATCAAAGGTATATGGAAAAATACTGCATACTTTATCCTCATGTTGGACATTCATCAGTCTCATATCTAGTATGAACATTTTAATGTGGTCTTCAGGAAATCCAGAGGTTTCAGGGTCGAACTTGGGAAGTAACTTTTTTGGATGTCAAGGGAGGTTATGTACCCATCTGGGGATTTCCATAACATCCTTGGCCAACCATGGTTGATTATTTTGAGGTGGGTTTCCCCTCTCTTCATTATGATCATTTCTATCCTCCATGTCATCCGAATCTGAAGCTGAGCGATTCGAGTTAAACCCTTCCTCGTCAGATTCAAAATCATCGGGTTCAGAGTAGTTACCAACTGGTGTTTCAGGGATCAGATTAAGGGGATCTTCGATCTCGGTGAGGGAGAAATCTATCAGGTCTTCTACTATGTGAACAAAAACCTGGTCGGGGGTGTCAACCATTGGTCTGTTTACTTTTTTTCTATGAGGAAGTAATGGAGCTAAGGGTAGTGATCCAATTTGCCGAGCGTAAGCTCTTGTGATTCTTCTGAACTAGTTCAACTCCTCATGGGGGAGAGCGTAAGGTAGTTCAGGGAATATATGTTCTTCCTCTTGCTGGGGCGAGGTACTCATTTTAGGAGTACTCAGTGTATGTGGGTTTTCTTGAGAATGACTAGCCATGCATGTGGGCTATTTTGAATCTATAGGCTGTGTAAAATATTATATCAGAAATATTATTAACCATTCATTCAACATGCCCTCCTTCTATCACTAATTATATTGAGGGGTCCTAGGTCCCTTTAACTCAACAATAGGAACCAAACCCGCCACGGAGGCCCAATTAGACTCTGCAACGTTTGATGGTGGAATGGTTCTCCAGATATTTTGATCCGACCAATTTATGATGGGATTTACTTAGTGATTTACATGATATCCTCTTATGAAAGTTCCTCCTTCAATTTAAACGATCTATTTTTTGTATTTTATTTAATAGATGGGTTTGATAAAAATATGTGTGTTGGTATAAATCGACTGGTAAAAGGGGGGATATTAACTACTGAAGAAGGATGAGCTTGGGATAACCCTTGTGCTCAAGCATGCAGAAAATAATATTCACACCTGTGACAAGCCTAGTACTAATACATTAACTTGCTGGTATTTCAGTTATTGAATGAGATACAATTATCAAAAGAAAACATACATGCAATAAAATGATGGCAAGAAAAATAGTTTCCTTAGCTCTAGAATTAATCACACATTAACACAATGATTTTCCTTCATCATTAGAGACAAGAATTACAAAAATATTGAAACAACTAAGTTATCAACAGATTCAGAAACTCTTACTCATTACAACATCCATTCATGAAATAAATTTGGAAGTAATTCCTCCTCAAATACAATCACACAACACCTTTGATGAAAACATAAGTTTGTCTCCAGCCCTAAACATGACTTATCAATTAAGGTAGTTCTGAAATAGTTCTTTACAATTCCAAAAATGAGGGTCTTTGCCAAAACCATCGACCTTTACTAAAAGGTCAATCCTCTTATTTATAACGAAACATTAACTAAAATTATCTATTAAAAGTGCAATCTAAGTAAAATAAAATATCACCACATGGCGCTTTCATCTCTTTGTCTTCTAAGAATCATCAAATAGTTTCACTGAAGTGGATGACTATTCTCATACTCTGACCATTTGACAAAGAGTTCCTCGCATGTGTTGGCATACAGGAACCTATGTTGGTCCATCGGGGCCAAAATGATTTCTTTTACTTCTATTGCTCGTGCTCGATACTTGACTATTTTGATACTTAACTGCTGCAAGACTACTCAAGATTTGATCAGACACTCCATGAACTGTTGTACCTGAAATCACGCCATGCTCACCACTTTCACTATCTATGTTGAGTCTTGTTATGCATGTTGCTTGACTATGTCATGCAGGTCGAAAAAGTCCTCAGGTGAGACAATTTTTGGGGGCCCGATGTCCTTCATCTCCCGTTTAATTTTTACCCAGCTTCGTTTGCAATCAACCCATTTCTCCTAAATATCTCATTGAGGTTCCTGGGCTGTTTTCACCCAATATTCAACATCTTTCATGATCTGATCTATGTTGCTGTCCCTCAACACTCGAATTCCGTGCTCTTCGACGTCTCATCCCTTTTGAACCACGTTGATGTAATCGATCCTTTCCACTTCTTGGTGAGCCTTCTCATACCACCTTTCCACGTCCTTGGAGGTCGCTAGTGCCATGACTCAGGATGAAACTAGGATGTACAACACCCTTACGATAAATACACGTGGCACTCAAGACCAACATCTTCATTTACTTGTGTTAATTGGAATCGATACTTTCTTTAATCTATATGTTCTAAAAGCCGATCCTATCTTGCCAACATCGAAAAGTATCAAGGATAAATGATTGGCGATAAACCTACCCAAGTTCTCTCAGATCAACTCTCCTGAAAAAGTCCCGATGTTGAAAGTGTATAGGGGATCGACGATCGATGATATGTTTGTCATAGACAAAAAATAATTGTTTTAACTTTTCTGGATTTCCCCGACCTCGATAAAGCGCATCGATCATCGGCTATCGATGATTTCTTTACATCCTTTGTCAATGTCTATCCTTATCGTATTGTGCCGATGCCAATGGGGTTCATATATCTCTTGAAAATTTGTGGTGAATAACTTATGCAAACCAAATCCACCTTCTGTCGATGCCGATGGTGCATCAACGCTTGACGACTATTGTAACTGTGTGACCACCTTACCTGCTTGAATTTTTCTGACGTCGAACATAAGTGCGTTAGGTGCAATGTTAGTTGCAGATTCTTAGTTTGGATGTCAAGTTATTTTAGACACAAGGTTTCATAAGTTCAAACAAACCTGACTTGATTGATAAGAGTCATGAAGAAAAAAACAAAGATAAACCATTAGCCATAGTGAAATCAATTTAGACAGTGCCCAAAAAGTGATAAATTTCATAAGACTTTTAGGTTGTGTTGAGTGCTCAATAGGATATTAGGTACACCTTGACTATGTGTGCATTTGTGCATGATTTATTGATGCTTATACTATTTTATGTCTAGTTCTTTGACACATATTTAATTTGGAAAACAATACGCACATGGTGAATCAAGGCATACATACTTGATCAAAGTGATACATCAATTCAATCATCCACTAAGCAATGTGTAAAATCACATAAGTTGAGAATAAAATGTTCTTATTTCTCTAATCTTCATGATTCATGGAAAATTCAATAGTCAATTGAACAAATTTGAGTCATTGAATTAAGGGTGGAGTTGTAAACCCTTTTCATTTCAAAACCCATTTGTTAAAATTGTCATAAAGACCTACTTGAAATTGAATAAGGAGGTCATTGTTTTATTTTTATAAGCTACATCAAAGTCAAATCATTATAAAAATCACACTTTGGGGTGCATGATCAATAGTAGCCAACACCCTAAGTATGACAACTACCATGTGAACATGACAAGTACAAAATATAAAAATCGGTAAAGGAGGAAAGTGTTTGCAAAACACCAATGTAGAAATCAATGAATTACAAGACTCCTTATATGAATTGGATAATTGGGTTAGTGATATACACAAGAAAGTTAATCTCGAGGATAGATTGATTGAGGTACTTCAAGTAGTAAAATTAACAGAAAAGGAACAACAAATTGAGAACATGTGCAACAAATGACCTCATACAAACGGTTGATGAAACTTGTGGCACATAAGACCTAATGCATATGGTTGATGCTACTTGTGATACACATGATCTCATGGTTGATACAAAAGAAACAAATGATATGGTTGATGATTCCTTAACTAGTCATGAAATGGAATAAAAAAATGGATTGATGAAGATAAGTCTTGTAGAAGAACAAAGTGATAGAAGTAGAAGTAAATGTGAATTTGAAAAACTTCAAAATTATCTTTCCAAGATGATTATTAGACCTTTATAAGAATTTCAATTCAACAAGAATCAACATGGTTTAAGATATGACAAAAGAAACAAATCTCACATTCCAGATTACTCCAAATTAATTCAATTTGTGAGTGCATGATTTCTTGAAGAAGTTAAAAATGTTGATGATATAGTTAATGATATAGTTGATGATAAGATCATTGAGAAAATTCATGATAAGTGCCAACATTTTCATCGAGTTGGTCACATGGAGAATATGTGTTTTTATCTCCATCTGTGTATTCATTGTGGGAAGACAAATCCCCATTCACATAAATGTCAAAAGAAGAAAAAGTCTTAAAAAGACAACAATTCATTATGGTTGGATAAGTTCTTGGTGATGAAATCAACGAGTCAAAAAGTTGCACAAGTCTTGTCATCTAGTTCAAACACAGGTAAAGACACATTTGCATGAAGAAATCACAAAAGCATAAGACTTTCAAATAGTAGTTATAGATGAAGATTTTGGGTATGATTGAGGCCCAATTCTACATGAGTCAAAGATAAAGGTACTCTCTTACACTCAAGTGGGGGAGTACATTGATGAAATCAAAATGGTTAATGGTCAACCAACACCACCACATTGATCAAGTCAAAATGGTTAGTGGTAAACCAAAAACCACCAGAACCATTGAAGAATAGAAGAATTTGAAAGATCTATCTTGGATGCCTTCAACAATCTTCTCACCTTGCACCTAAAAGGGGGGAATATCAATAAGATGATAGTCAAGCTTTAAGTTTCAAATTCCTATCAATTACAATTTAATTAGAATTTGGGAATTCTAGCATGGCAACTAGTCTCCTCAACAAGATATCTACAATTCAATAAATCTCTTCAAATCAACATATTTGGGAAGATTTAACATGGAATCTAGAATCCTCTCATTTCTCTTCAACTATTCATTGCGATCTCTTCAACTAATTTCATAGGGATGTTGTTCAACACCTAACTATGTCTAAATTCAAAGAGAGTTTTAGTGATCCCATTTGTTTATTGATAGCAAAATGGCGATCCTATTTTTTCACCAATTAGCAAAAGATGCTAGTTTATTCTAGCAAAACTACTTGGAAAATGATCAAGTAATCAAGGAATGTTCAGACATGACAACTATTCACTTCCAAAATTTCTACTCTCTTTCAAAGTTCATTTCAGATGAACCATTTAACATCTATATTGGTGGATTTTTAGGCATATCTTCATTGAAGCTCAATTCAAAAGTTTTAGAATGAACATTATTATGATACTAGTTTACGCTCTATTTCATGTTGTCTTACTAGTATACTTATTCATAATTGTGATTAAGGGGGTGGGGGTGGGGAATGTTAGACTAGGAGTCTATAAACAATCACAAAGTCTAATATCACCTTCTTATGAGTTGTCATCCTTATCTACTAATGAGGTGTAAATATTATCCATTGATGAGTTGTCAGTGAGATCTAGATCTAGAGGTGGTTAGATCCATGTACCATAAATTAATATCATTGAATGAATACATGTGTTGAGAATAAATTAAATCATTTTCCACCATGTTATTTTCTTGCATGTTGTATTTCTTAGTTTTTAGGTCTTCTACATGTGACATCTCCCAAATAAACGATTTATAAGTTAATACATGTGACACTATTTTTTTTTGTCTAGTTTGTTGGAAATATTGTCATTGATATGTCGTCATTGATGTCAACAGTTGATGTCATTGTGATGTGATGATAAGTTGTTATGATAATTTGTCATTGATGAGTTATCATTAATGAATTGTCATTGATGTCAATAGTATAATAGTTAGCAGAGAATGAAAATATCAAATAGTATGCAGAGATTCAATCTTAGAAGAAAGGACATTAATCAAAGCTGAAAAGGAAAAGTGCATTGTAAAAATGCCATCGGGATCGAAATCCCCACAGGAAAACTCCAAAGGTTTCAAGAAAGAATCATGCTCATTGAGATAGTTTTAAGGAGTAGTCACATAGAAGACATAACACGAGGTGCAGAGGAATTGACTCTAAAGCTCATGAGAGGTAGCATGCAGAGAATCCATGTACAAAAGAAGTAACGAAGAACAAGGTATCAAAAATATCATGAGAAATAATGATGAATAGATCAGAAGAAATATCATTAGATCGAGGTGAAGTCATAGTTTTGAAGAATTATATCTGGACCGTCAGATCTGGGAGTTACAAGAGAAGGATTATTGGAGGACTGGTCAATGATTAGATCAAGTCGTGACTGAAAAAAAATTATACATGTCCATGCGTGAGACAACCTAGAGTTGCATGAGACAACCTAGAGTAGAAAAATATTTTCATACAAAAAATTCATTTTAAAATATTCCTCGCAACTCTCT
>JZKD02S0948012.1:198067-221675 GCA_000966675.3 Picea glauca | reverse complement strand
CCGCCAATAGATCTACGATTGGCATTAGTTCCACCACCAATGAGCAGTTTCCATTGCGGAGCTCGACGATTGTTTTAAACATCGTGATAGTTGGGACCCTGCAATCATCCCTGATCATTGATCTACTACAGGAGCATTCTCGACCGTTGGATCAAGTTGAGTGGAAGGAAAGAGTAAGCCATAAAGAATTACCATAAGATTTGAAGCAGGGGCTTCGGGATGTTTCTCAGCTGTAAGATCAAGATTTGATCTAGAGTTAAGTATTAGTCATTGATCTATAATAGAAAAGGGGAACCGTTAGATCAACAATGGTCAACTTCGGTGCTGACCACTTCGACAGAAAAGGGTTGACAACAAGTAAGATTACCTGAAGGCCAAAGTCCTGAAGTGGACATGAGTTGTCTGATCCGAGGAACACTTCAGATAATATACCGACCATTGGATCAAGTAAAGTGGAAGGACATTGTAAGCCACAAATGTTCTGAAGAGGACATGAGTTGTCTGATCTGAGAAATATTTTGGGAGTCATATTGACTGTCCGATCTATATAAAGTGGAAGGATAGGATAAGAAAAGATGAAGGCTGGAGCCCCGAAGTCCCAAAGTAAATAAGGACCATCGGATCTTTATAGTACATGATGGTCGTTGGAACAAAATAGTGGTCAACTTCGGCGCTGACCACTTTGACGAAAAAGGATTCAGAACATATGAGTTCACCCAAAGGCCAAAGTTCCAAAGTCACTCTCAGCCTTTGATCTGAGATACATTTCGGGAGTTAGGACAACTGTTATATCCAGGAGAAGAACATGTGCCACATGAGGAAATCCACGTCACTAAGAACACGTGGCACAATAAGATGATGACAATTGTCAAAGTGTAGTTGGCATTTCAGGTATGCATAAGTCACAAATCTAAGTGACACGTGGAAACCACTCAGTCAGTGCCATGTCAGCAAGTGACGTGAGAAAGTTATGTCACTCTAGGATTTTGTACTTTGGGAGTTTCACCACCAGCAAATACCCGAAGTTCCAAAGTTTCGAAATGAATGAGAACCATTGATCGTGCAAATAAAATCCAACCGTTTGATCTACTTCGGAGAAATGAACTCCAGAATATTGAAGGACTATGAAGGAGAAATCACTCGAAGCACTGAAGGCTGAATTCAACTCTAATCGTTGATCTACTTTGGGAGCATTCTCAATCAATGATCAAGCGTAGTGGAAGGATAGCGTAAGTGGAGGTGTTAACCGATAGCAAGCGGTCACCACCATTTTATGACTTATTCGGTAGGTAATCACTCCAGAGGAATTTCTACTCCAGAATTCAGGAGCCACGAATAGCCGAAGTTATGAAGTAAATGAGAACCATCCATCTCATCGTGACATTAAAACGTGATCGATGATTTTGTAAGTGATCAAGCACCCTCTTGGCTTAGCGCTTGGTCACCACCTGCTGTCGTATGGAATAGAGAAATAAGGGTAAAAGAAGAGGCAACGTTTAAATAAATAAGCCCGTGGTTTTGCGCATATGGTCATATGTAAATGGTTTGAAGGAAGTGCCTCATACATATTTAATTCGACAGAGAGTTAACACTAGAACAATACAGAGAATCGATAAAATATCAAATATGATCTGTTGGTGAACTGAGAACACAATAGAAGCATGAGTACGATATAATGAGTCGATCCATGTCTGTGATCAACTCATGAAGACAAAAGAACCGAGACATAGTCATGATTAAGAGAGTTATATCATGAGCATTATGAATAGAGGATAAAAGGAAAAATGACATTATTTAAAGTTTAATATTATCAGTTAAATGAAAAGGTACAATGGTTCAATATCAAAAGATGCGATGATTCAAAATCACACCAGTTGGAAGACTATATAAACAAGAAAGAATGGTGAGAAGAGAGTGTAGTTGAATTTGTTAGAGTATATATATTTATATATAATGGATTGAATGAATGTTCATTCTATCAGGTTGGTGCCTATTTACAAGCTAGGTCTTGTATGGGGATTGGATTCATCACATCTCAGTTGGATCTGAGATCAACAAGCTGGGACTTGTTATGAGGGTTGGATTCCTCATTTCTCAGTTGGATTCGAGAACTACAAGCTAGGTCTTGTAACAGAGAGTTGGGTCTCTCATAATTGTTTGAAGATGATATTCAAATATTGATCTTATGTATTCATTCAAGTTAAATAAATAAATAAAATATTTATTCTTTTATATATTGGTTAAGAAAATGAAATAAATTTATGTTGTTCAGTTAATTTATGAAAAGTGGAAAATTGTCCAAAGTTTTGTGACACTGATTCACCCCCCCTTCTCAGTGTCAAGTGTCCATTTCAACATAGGTAATATATCCCAGTGAAAATCTCCTATGCACTTCCCCTCATTGTGAGAATGGCACTTAGGGTAAAAGATAGATTTTTTAGGGAATAAAGCAAGGTCAACAACACATGAATAGATCATACACAGTTGATCAACAATTATCTCACTAAGAGAAAACATGTCTCGAAGTGGGATTTGAACTTTCACATGGAGGGCAACAAATTTTCCATACAAACACTCAAGCTACACCTAATTGACACATGTGACAATGTCTATTATAAAAGAGATTCAAATTTATATTCTCACATGCTATATTCATTAATATAATGAATATTACAACTTAAATAGCATGGAAAACTCAAAATAAAGGAGAGTAAAAATTACTTAATATCTTTATAAAAATTAGAGGTACTAAAACCTTCCATAGGTGTTCATAAATTGTCTATGAGGTTTTTTAGTGTCATGAAGCTTATTTCATAGCTTCTTCACTTCCCCTCTGTAGTCGATCCCTTGTCATCCTTCAAGCATCCTCTTCCTCCTCCATTTAGGTATTAATACTATGTGATCGGAGTGTTAGCATACATGTAAATTGCCTTCAAGACAAGAATGAAAGTTTGATATGTAAGTTTATTATTCATTTATTTAAAGCTTAGCTGATTTCATGCAATGTTAATTGTTAACCCACTTTGTTTCTTATTGCATATTGATATTATGGGATTGTTAAGAATGTTGTGTGGGTTGGCTCTCATTTCCAACAATATCATTGGTAGAATACCTCCATAAAAAACCATCTTACAACCCTGCAAGCATTTCTACCTTATAACAAATCTATTGTAATGATATTTTCCAAGACATATTATTGTATGTAGAACATAGATAAATAATTCAATCCTTAACTATTCATTACAATTCAAATCCCAACATCGGTTAAGTAGATATTGGCCAAAGTTGCCAATTCGAAGGGATCCATCATCCTTGATGTAGAGCATCGCCAACAAAGATCAGTGCACTAGAACACATTTTGAAGAAACAATTTTGAATTAAAGGAGGCGTATCACACAGACATTTGAAAAGATTGTAATTTAAGAACTTCTTAAATGTTTTGAAGCTGGACAATCACGTGAGATCGTTGGAGGATGTATTTCTTTTAATAAAGTTGTGTGCAATACATATTCGATGTGTTTGATATGATCTATCTATCATAAACATTTATTGTAATCAATCATAAGTAGTTGAATGTTTTTATTTCGATAGGATAACACTAAGCTATCTTGGAGGGAAATCTCAATGAGCTCGTGTTGTATAAATAAATGTATTGTTTCCCAGATGAGGTTGTTGTTGGCATTTTCAATTGTTGTGAAAATAGAGATTGTTGTTGAAGAGCATTATATGATCCCATGTACATAACTATTGAATGAATATAACAGAGGAGTATTGTCCCAAATGTTTGGTGTTGTTGTGTCTATCTGAATGAATAAATGGTAGGCTTCTGTTCATTTCAATTCTCTATTATTTCTTATGTTTATGTTATGAATGCATTTACATGGTTGAATGAATGCATATGTGAGGATTTAGATAAGTTTCAATTGTTTCTCTTCTACAAGCAAGTGCGAGGAGTGCATAGTGTCCACAATGTGTGTGTTGATAGAGTCTATTTCGACTCAAAAGCTCAGAAGAGATAACGTGAAACTTTTGTATGCAAGGAGTGCATAGGTGTATGCAAGGTATGCATGACCAAGTCTCTTTTGACTTAGAAATGAAAGAAGAATAGTTTGAGAGTGCGTGTTTGCAGAGGCGTTCTCAGAGTCGTATTATTGAGGAGGAACAATTGAGCATTTGAAGAACTGCTACAACGAGTGCACAGTCATCCTTCAAGATTCAAGTTGAAGGAAGTTTGTTTGCAAAAAGTACGCTTACAGAGTTTGTTGACTTAGGAGCTCAGGAGGAGTAGCTAAATTATATTTACAGAGGAGTGTGAAGAATTGTCACAAGGTGTGCGCAATCATCCACAAGGAAGTTGAGTTGTGGAAAGAAACATGTTTGCAAAGAGTGCACGAGGTCAAAATTCGACTAAGTGTCGAAGAAGGTGTTTTAAGGAGCAAGAGTTCGAAGTTAGAACAAGCTTAGGAGAGAGAGTAGAGAGAGAATTTCAATAGAGCAGGGTCTATTGAAGATTCTCCAATTCAACGAGTAAGATCCGTCCAGGAGGGAGCGAGATCATTCCAGACTGTCAGATCTGGGAGAGTTGCACAGAGGATAGTCATAGAAGTTTTTCGACACTTCATGGTTCATAGATGTAGAAGTGTTGTAAGAAGTAGGGTATCTGGAGTTGCGAAGAGAGTCCTAGCCATTGGCTGCGAGGAGACATGTGGCAGTAGATTGAAGAGTTCAGGAGATAGAATTTGGAGGAGTTGTGTGGAGTGAGCGGAATATTTGTAAAGTCACGAAGGATGAAGCATAGCTAGATTGTTAGATCGAGGAAGACACACGATAGAGATCCACATATTTCGGTGAAAGGTGTTTTAGAAGGAAATAAGGGAGAAATTTGTAAAATCATCGAAGACGAAGTCATGAAAGGAGATGGCCCACGGTCACAACCCTTGGTCACATGGGGGAAGGAGTCTAGCACGAGAGTTAGTGATTGCAAGTTGGTGTTTCCAAAAGTGCTAGAGAGTAGAGTAAAGGTAGTTTGATCCTACAGGTAATATCAAAGGGACCTATGTGTTAAGCAGTTCAAGGTCTATTAGAGACCTGAGGAGCTAATTCGGCTCGGGTAAGCTGAAGATCCCGTTGGTGGGTCCTAAATACCTTTAGTTCAATAGAAGGAACAAAACCTACCACCGAGGCCCAATTAGACTCTACAACATTTAATAGTGGAATGGTTCTCCAGATCTTATGATCCGACCAATCAATCGATGGGCTTTACATTTTCTTGTGAAGGCCTCTCCTTCGGTTCAGACGTTCTCTTATTGTATTTTCTTTTTGGTGTGACTGGTATAAGATTGGAAAGATGGTATAAACCAACTAGGCAACAAATGGGAACAAACTTAAACTACTGGAGAAAAGGATGGGTTTGGGATAACCCTTACCCTAGCATGAAGACAATGATCGTATACCACAGGCCTAGTACTAATACATTAACCATGTGAATATTACAATTACTGACTAAGATACGAATTATCAGAAGAAAACATGCTTGTGATAAATAATGGTAAGCAAAATAATTCACTCAACTCTAATCATAAATCACATAATAACACAAAGATTCATTTTCATCATAAAAGAAAGAACTGTAAAACATTGCATTAGATAACTTATCAATAGATTTAATAGCTCTTAATCATTACTGCATACATTCATGAGATAGAATAGGAAATAGTTCTTCTCCACATCCAATCATACACACATTTGATGCAAACATAACTTGTCTCTGGTCCAAAAGGACTTCTGAATTAAAGGTAGCTCCAAAATAATTCTTAACAAAACCAAAAATGAGAGTTTCTTGCAACAACCATCGACCCTTGACTAATTGGTCGATGCTCACATTTATAACATAAAATTAACTGAAAATAATGAATAAAGTGAAAATAAGTAAAACTAAATTTGCCACGTGGCATTCTCCTATCAGTTTGTCTAGGAGTCATCTCAAGGTATCACTTTAAATGGGTGATTCTTCTCATATTCTGACCAATTGATGAACAACTCCTCATAGGTGTGGGGGTATGGAAATATTTTCTGTACCATTGGGGCCACATAAATTTCTCTATTCTCCACTGCATGTGACTGATACTTGACCAAAATGGTGCTTAACTGTTGCATCATAGCTCCAACTTTGATTGGGTGTTCCATAAACTATCGCACCTGACCTGGAGTTGTGCCTGTCACTTTTGCTAGCTCTTCGTCCCATGATGAATCTTTCTCGATGTGCGATTTGATTATGTCGTGTAGGTCGATGAAGTCGTCGGGCATGCCAAACTCTAGGAGTATGATATCCTTCATTGCCTTTTTGAATTTTACCTAGTTTCTCTCGCACCTGGCCCATTTCTCTTTAATTTCTCGATGTGGTTCCCGATCCATTTTCACCCAATACTCGACCACTTTCCTTATGCGATCAAGACTGCTTTCGTTCAACACCCGAATGCCGTGTTCTTCTTTATCTCGACCCGATTGGACTGCACCAATGTAGTCGACTCTCTCTATGTCTTGTTGCGCTTTCTCGTACCACCGCTCCATATCTTTTCACATCACAAGTGCCATGACGGTGTCCTCCTGAAGCTCAACTATTCTTGTAGTGAATAAGTGTCGCTCGTCTGTGAACTTTCTATAGGCCTCCTTGAATTCATTGCTTAGGTACACCATGACCTGTGTAGTGTCTTGATAGTACTCAACCAAGTGGAACAAATGTTCTAGTTCTTTCTTAGCAGTGGCCAGTTCCTTTTCATCTATTTTAGCTCTATCCAGGGTGACATCTAAGATCACCCTCCCTATGCCAATAAGTTTGAATGTTCTGGCATGTTTTGTGTTTATCAAATTTTCCTCTGTAATGATGAGGATGGAGCGATCCAAAGTGATCCTCCTCTTCTTAGTGGTTCTCTGGACAATAACCTTCCTCTTCCAATCATAGGATATAGCATGTATGTCAGCTACTTCGTCCATAGGTTTAGGAATCTCCTGATCCCCCCATGTGAGCGTATTCCCCAGTATTCCTATGGTGTACACTTGTTCAATATTGGGTTCTTGAACATCCTCGTTATGCTCTGAAGGCTCGAATTCTGTTTGTCACTCATTGAGGGTTTGAGTACTGAATGAAATAGTTGTGTCAGGAATAGACTCGTTACTTACTTGTTCATCGGCCATTGAAACACCGATTTCTTATTGCGGGGATCCTTCCTCTGGCTTGCCCGACCCCGGATCTTCCTTCAGAATGTCCGCTTGGTCTCCAACACATCAAGTATTTTAGTGTCTAGGACACTCTCGACTTCCCTTTCTTTCTGTGGGACCTCCTAGGTTTGGACCTCGAGAGTAAGAGAATATCTCTTCTCAGGTCCCTTTTCGTCTTCAATATGCATAGGCGTCCCAAGAGATACCTCTGAGCTCTCATCATTTTCATAACTTTTTATCAACTCATAGAGGGGATCTGATGCACTTGTTCCCACTGATACCCCATCTGTCTCCAGCTGAGATAAAACAACCATCGACGATCCGGTCGATGGCTTTGTGAATTCAAGGCTGTATAACTTGGTGATTTCATTGACGTCTATTAGTTTAGGGCTGCTTGGGCCCGTCTGGCTCTCATTCGGGTTGTCGACAGGGAGCACTGACATCCTGATGAGGTCCAGGTTATTGTACATCTGATATATTATTCGTTGGGCCTGTTCATATATGAGTAACCCTCTCTCCCGCGCATCCCAAGCCTCGAGGAAATTTATTTCTTGTATTGGGGCTACCAGGGGAATCTCAGCTATTTCGGATGCTGCCTGGGGGGATTCTACTACTTCAGCTGCTATCATTTCTTCTCTGGACCTAAAGGCCCCTTGAGTCGATTGCTCTAGGATTTTTGCATGTTCATCCAAGCTCATGGATTTGAACCTGATCATCTTAGGGTTTTCCATCCTCGCCACTACTTCATCCCAATCCTGATCATTTTATGTGAATCACTCATCTTCAAACTTGTCGTGCGCGTAGAGCCAGGAAGATGACACTTGGGATGCATGTTTTAGGAATAGACCTTTTGGTTCATGTTTGCGAAAACGACCAGTCCAGAATCAGAACTCTAATTGACTCAATCCTTCCTTCTTAGCTTGGGCGGTGTCTTTTACCAGGTAGAAACCTATATGGAATCCATAAGGTATAAATGCTTGTTTATAGTCTTTCACCAAGGAAGTGTTGTAGCCTTGTAGGATATTCTGGTAGCATATCTCCCCTACCACTAGTCAATCAGGAACATGGATGGGTAAAAGGTGTGGTGCCCCGTTGGTTCCGAAAACCCTGATATAGGTATCACACTCATCTAGATACCAGTGACCAACCTTTAATATAATCTTTTTGGCAGCAGTCAATAGTATTGAACACTCTTTCTTGAAAATAATGAAATGACTACAGGCGATGAATTAATCGAAGATGAGGGAGTAGGATTTTTTGTACTTGTTCTCCCATAAGACGCTGAAATATACATGCACTGAGAGTTCCGAGATGTGCCAACTCAAGTTCATTCTGACAAAAACATTTCTGGTGCAGATAACGTCCAATAAATAAAAAACCATGTAGAAGGATGGAGTCTCTCCTTCTTTTGGCGTCTGATCCTGTTGTATGAAAATGCTAAACTGCTTGGAAACGATGGCACCCCAATTAAAACCTCTCCCGAAAATGGCTACACTATAAGCTAGAGGCATCCAAGCCTCTGAAAACCTGGAGCTATCTTTCTCCCCATACAACCGGTATATTAGGGTGATTAGATAGATATATGACTCCCTTAAGTTGGACGTTTGGTACCAGCCAGAGGTCCGATTGGTGAAATTTTTATCCTCTCACCACCATAAAGCCATCACCTGGCCAATGTTGTTGTGTTCATAAAATTTGACGATGAAATCGGTGTTCAATCGTTCTTCCGGGTCTCTGAGATTGTAATAATTATGCATCTCTATCAGAAGGAAAACCCTGACACACTCACCATTGTCGTTGTTGATCAGACACTTCTGTGTGTCCGTGTGGTCGATGAGCCATTGAAATAGTTTTATACAGGGGAAAAACAGGGTCCTTCTTTCTACCATGTGCAGGTATGACACTCAGATATTTGGAAAAAATTCATCGTCAAGATTTCTCATGTCAGGGTCGCTGTGCGGGGTATATTTCAAGAATTCTTCCCGACTGATATTCTTGAAGAGTTCTCCCCAGTGTGGGAGTACCGCCTTTCCCCCTGTGTTTTCCTCTATGTCTCCAAAGGCTGGAGGTTGAGTAAAAAGATTCTTAGTGGATGTTCTGAAGACTGGCTCCGGCCTCAGAGAAAATTCTAATTGTTTTGTTGGCCCTGGGGGTGAGCCGTCTCCCACCTCTGGTTCCTTTAGCTTAGGCACTCTCAGCGATCACCTAGTGTCTGGATTTCTTCGAGGAATTGTTCTTTCAAATGAAACAATCCTTTATGGCCAGTGTACAGAGAGACATTGGATCAAAATGTATATATATCAAGTGAAAACACATAAAATCCATACTGGTACATACCTGTAATGCTTGCTAAATGTTTTAGTTTGATACTCATAGGGGGGCTTGGAAGCTTTTGAATTGCTTGTCTCGCTCCGCTGGATTCTCTAAAAACCCTTTACGTGCATAAAGATATTGTTTACAATGGCTCAAGAAGATTTAACGGGGAAGAACTTACTGATCGTACCAGCCAATTAATTCAGGTGATGAGTGAAATTCAAACGAATCTACCGCCGAATCTCTGTAATTTAATTCATCGCGAGTTGACGGTGGAGGCATGAAGGGTGATGTGTTGTATCGGTAAATTCAAACTGTCCCTTTTATTCACGCATGAATTAGAAACTAATGCGATATTTGGAATTAATTAGTCTCTTAATTGCTCCAGATTGCAACGTATCTAGCGCTAAAACGTCCCATCGTGTTGCTTTCCTAGTGGGTGGATCAGAGGGATCGGTAAGGTGTTACGAATGTTTTCGTTGATATTATTCTACGAAAAAACCCCAATGTCAATTGATTTTATCGTACAGTGTTGATGTGGCACAACTGGCTTGGGATATGCGGCACTGAGGACCGGAGACTTAGCTTGCGGGTAATGGTCGAGCTCAAGACTTTGTTCAAGTTGTGCGCTCTAAGCTAAACCTGGGACTACTGATGTCAAAAAGGTATCGGGGATCGACATTTGAGGATAAAAATATTGCGTAGTTTCCTTTGGGTTAGCATCCTCAAAAACTCCCGATGCCAAAATATTTCGGAAGTCAGCGATCAGAGAAAAAATTTAGCGTGGTTCGAATGTCTGTTGTGATTTGATCTTCTCCAATTTTTCTAGGCGCATCGAGTATCGAGTATCGACGATATCATTGCCTCCTTTGTTAACATTTACTCTCCTCACCTTTTATCGATGCTGAAGGGGATCAGTGATCGACAATATCTTTGTATGAAGCTCGTCGTGAAAGAAAACTTCCTTCCACTGATGCTGGTGAAGATCGGTGCTCAATGACTGCGGTTTTTTCGAATGATTTTCCTTCATTTTTAATTATTTCCGATGTCAAATATTTGAGCGCGTCGAGGAAAGTGTTATGGTTGTGGATTCTTTGTTAAGTGTTAATTCTTTTTAATTCATGGGTTTTCATAGACTCAAGCAGATTTTGGAAGACTTAATGAGAGTCAAAATGATAAGCAAAGGCAACATTTTTTCATATTGAAATCGAAATAGACAGTGCAAAAGATCAAGTGGTACCCAAAAACTAAAATTTGACATAGGATTTTTAGGGTGTGTTGAGTGCTAAAAAAATGGCGACTTACTGGGAAAAAGCAGAATCTTTGTTCCTCCTTTGGGCTCGGTTGATGCAAAAGCTGGTGGAGAACTTAACTAGTTTTAAATCAGATCCCCTTTTTTGCTTGCATTCAAAATTTCTCCTGTTGATGCCTCCGGGTCTGCCTGTGGGGTTTTCAACCTTTATTCCTCCTTATTTTCCTATGACCCTGACCCACGCCCTTTTTTGACAAGAGTTTAGAAAAGCATTCACAGGCACTAGGCCCCTTGTTATCTACATTCATTTTCTACGGTGTTGCTCTGCTGCCAGCGAGCATCCATAGCCCGTATGGAAATATCTGCATACCCTTCCCTACTGTGCACTCATTTGATATAGTTAACTTTTATTTCGGCATAATGCCTTGAGCGAGTGGGAGAGGATGACGTCTATTCTTTTGCAAGATAAGATGGTTAAGGTGAACCTCACTAGCTCTGTCTCATAGGTGCATGTAGTCCTTTCCATCTTTCCTTCTTTCCCTTAAGGTTTTACCAGACCACCAGGCAAACACTTTTGACATTTCTCCAAAGTTGTTCATCTGCGCAGGTTAGATAGAGAAACCCTCGAAACAATTACAGTTTACCCAATGATTCTCGTGTTTGTATGTGAGCTACAGGTTAGGAAGAGAGTTAGCTATGTCGTATGTTTTTCTAAACAAAATATTCAAAAGCACAAAAGTCCAAAAATAAAAATAAAAACAAAAAGAAAAGATAGTTTTCACAGTTGACCTGGCCAAAAACAAAAAATCATAAACATACACATGCAAAACATAAAAATATATACATTTGTTTTAAATTTTTTATTGGATGTATTGTTTTAGAGCTTGGCCATTCACTGGGAGGGCGTTAGGTTCCCCCTTTAGATTATGTAACTGATAAGTTCCTACCCCAATCTTCTCGGCCACCTAGAAAGGTCGGAGCCATAGATTCTAAAACTTAGAATGTTTTCCTTTAGTCTCATTTTCTCTGTCCCATTTCAAGACTAAGTCCCCTACTTCAAAATTCTTCTCTTTAGCCTTATGCTTGTCAAACCATATTTTAACTATCTGTTGGTGGGATATGAATTTTGATTTAGCATTCTTCCTCTAACATGAGCAGGGTGTCAATTCTTTGTTGTAAGGTTGATGAGCGATGCACCCTGGACTCCTGAGCAAGTTGAAGATATGGGAGATATAGTTCGTTCGAGAGAATGGATTCTTGTTCGTATACCAGAAAGTATGGGGAATTACCTATAGCTTCCTTGGGTGTAACTCTATCTTCCCATAAAGCGTTGTGGAGTAGATTATGCCAATTCCTCTGGTTATCTGCAACCGTTTTCTTCAATATTCTCACTAGGTTCGTATTAGTTGATTCTGCCACTCCGTTTCCCCGTGGATAATAATTTGCAGAGTATCTAATTATGATTCCTTTATCTAGGGAAAACTCTGTTAATAAGGTGGAAGAAAAATAATCCATGTTATCGAAAACAAGCACAGAGGGGACACCAAATCTTGTGATTAATTGTTGTTCTATGAATTGGATTACCACCTTATCGTTTACATGAGTTAGAGGAATGGCTTCTGCCCATTTTGTGAAGTAATCAGTGGCAGTAAGTATATACTTGTGTTTCTTGGTGTAATCTCTCTTACGATATCTAATCCCCATTGCTCGAAAGGCCTAGAAATGGTTACTGGCTGGAGTGGGATGACTGTTCTCTTTTCTCTCCCAACACTTATTTGACAAGTTTTATAGTTTCTAGCGTATGTGTGAGCATCCTTGAACAAAGTGGGCCAATAATAGCAAGATATCAATATATTATGAGCGGTAGTGTCTCCCGCGAAGTGTCGACCTGTAGATCCATCATGGAGCTCCTTAAGAACTTTGTCTGCATCTTCACGTTCAAGACATCTCAAAAACACTCCATCATAATTAACCCAGAAAAGTATCGAATTTATGAGGCGATATTGTGAAGACTTTAACCTGAGAGCTCTCCTTTCCCTAGGGTTGAGGTTTTCTGGACAATTCCCATGGTGTAGGAGATAAGTCAGTTTCTCATACCAAGACTCTTGTCCTGGGGAAATGTATGAAGCTTCACCACACCATAATTCCATTTCATTCTCCCATCCAGGGTCTTCATTTACTTGGTCTTGAGCTTCAGCTGCCACCTTGCATAACCCTTTTCCTTTAACTAGTTTAGTAGGTTTTATATCTAGGTCAAATTCTTGAACTACTGCCATACAGTTCCCTCTTCTTTCCCCCATATCCTGTTGAGTCAATAGGGATTAGACTGTGGGGTGAGGCATGATTACTTTGGTATGATTATTGAGGATGTAAGATCTGAAATGTTTTACTTCTTTATAAACCACATAAGCTTGTTTATCTATAGAAAGATAATTTAGTTTAGCTCCTTGGAGGTTAGTGCTCATGAAAAACACCAGGGCCTCGTTGTTGTCATCATCCTTTTGAGTCAAAATTGCAGCTAACGATTGATAGGAGGAAAAAGTATAGAGGAAAAAATCTTTGTTGAAATCTGGGCTTCGAAACACGGGGGATTGAGATATAGCAATCTTAATATCACTGAAGTTTTTTTTCCATTCATCATCCCACTTAAATTCAACATATTTACGAATCATCTTTTGTAAGGGTTTGATAGTTTCCGCGAAATCGGGAGTGAAGTTTCTCATGAAATTGATTTTCCCGACGAAAGACTGCATAGCTTTCTTATTGTGAGGTAATGGAAGTTGAGATATAGCCTTAATCCTTTTTGGGTCTATGCGAATGCCTACTTGATATATAGTGTGGCCTAACAACTTACCTTCCTCGACACCGAAAATAGTTTTCTTAGGGTTTAAGGATGTACCGTATTTCCTACACCTTTCGAAAATCTGGGTCAAGTGTTGGATGTGATATTCTTTGTTCTTTGAATACATAGTCATGTTGTCCAAGTAAACTACTACACACTTGTTGATTAATCCCTAAAATCTACATCCATGGCCCTCTAGAAGGTCACTCCTGCATTAATTAAACCAAAGGGCATGCGTTTGTACGCGAAAGTTCCCCACTTGGGTCGGAAGGTAGTTTTGAAATGGTCTTCTTCTGAAACTAGAAACTGGTTGTAACCTAAGAAACCATCCAGCAAAGAGAAAATTTCAAAACCAGACACGGTCTGCAAGAGCTGCTCCATTGGTGGTACTGGGTAGTTGTCTTTTTCTGAATCTCTATTGAGGTTTCTAAAATCTACACATAGGTGGATCTCCCCTGACTTTTCCTTATAGGAACCAAATTAGCTACCCATGAAGAATGCATAACCTAGAAGATAATTTTGGCATATAACAGTTTCTTCAACTCTTGACACATGAGAGGTTCCAGGGAAGGGTGATATTTTCAGAGATTATGTTGGAATTGTTTCACTTCATGTTTTAACGGGATGGTCGGTTGGATTATACGAGTATCATAAGTTTTTAGATCTTGGTAGGACCATGCAAAGACATCTTGATACTGTCTGAAGATTTTGAGATAGGACTTCCTTTCTTCTTTAGATATGGTTTTGTTGAGGTTTTCATTTTTTGGGTTTTCCGGGGTTCTGAGATTTATAGTTTCATGCATGGGACAGGAACTATCGGTCTTAGCGTTTTTGGCCCCCTTAAGTTGTTCCTTTAGATCAAAAAGGTTTTCTAAGTTGGCTATCCCCTTAGGAATAGTGTGATGCTTTGACTTATTGATCAACTGATTTACATGAAGGTCAGTTTCTGTCGATTGTTCCTGGAATGCTTCATCATCAATGGCCAAATATTTAAAATTATCCTGCTTGGTTAGAAAGTTTATAATCTGTTCATATCCCTCAAAAACATTCCAATTAGAAATATTGTTAGGCACCGATGGTTTATATAACAGTTCTACAGTGAACCGAGAAGCTTCATAATCCTCTAGAGGTGATAGCGTTGAGGTAGTGGTGGCCAGAGAATCAACGAGAATGTTCTTCACTCTGGGAATTATTGTAATGTTGAAAACTTCGAAATGCTCTATTAGCCCGTGCAATTCCTGTTGGTAATTCTTCAGGTGTGGAGAATTACAATGCACATTATTCCTTATCTATCTGACAATTATTTCAGAGTCTCCCAAAACATTTAATCTTAGGACGTTTAAGTCTATGGCTTTCTTTAGCCCTTGTACTAAAGCTTCATATTCGACAGTGTTATTCGTGCATTCGAATTCTAGTCTACAAGACATGAAATGTCGTTTACCTTTAGGATTAATGAGAATACACCCTGCCGCTGACCCATCTTGCGATTTAGATCCATCAAAATATAGGGTCCAAACTTGTGGGCAACATGTGTCAGATTTCCCTTCCCTATTACTTTCCTTTTTTACTCCTGCTAGTTCTGTGATTTCTAAAGCAGGTTGTTGACAAAAGAGGGTTTCTTCCACCACTGTCAGCAACTCCTCCTAAAAAATCATTTCGGAGTTTTGAGTGAGAGGGAAATCAGATGAAAGAGGTGAGAAGTTCCCGAAGTAGGAATTACAGGAATAATTTCATAGCATAGGAAAATATGTCGATGAGGGTTCATTTAGGGTTTCTAGGTTAGTGGCAATATGCTTCAGATACCTTTCCCTATCAATTCTGATCATATTTTTGTGTCCCTTTAACGATAGCCAAAGGTGTACCCAATTTGTATAAAAGTATCCATTTAAATTCTCATACCAATCTCGGCTTAGTAGTAACCCATAAGCTTTTGGGATATCTACTACAATGATGTCAATCACTTGCACAAACTTGGGATGTGTCACTATTCTGATCATTACATCTTTGAGTTCTCCCATGAATTTCACCTAGGTTCTGTCTAGTTGTATTACATATTTGTCACTTTTTAGAGGAACGACGTTTAATTTTTTGTAAATAGATAGGGGCATAACATTGGATGATGCTCCTGAATCGACCAAACAATTGTGGAGGTTTTTGTTGAAAAATTCAAACGTTAAAAGGAACGGTGGGACAAAATTTCTTCCCTTCTTATCTTCCAAGTAGGCGTTTATAGTTGGTTTATTTAATAGATCTGTGGGAGTTAGATTTCTTTCCTGATCATTGCTTGTTTAGGGTTTTCTATTGATTTCAAATCTTGTAGCAAAAAGTCTTTTTGCTGAGGGATTCTACATATGTCCATAACTGATATATTAGCCTTTAACTTCTTCAAATCGTCAACTATGTTGTAATCCAGTTTGGGTGATTCTCAGGTATGGATACTTATAGGGTTCTTACGGGGAGAAAAAGGTTCTTTCTGGTGATCAAGAGTTGATCTCCCCCCCAACGTTTGGGTAGTAGCAAGGTCATCTGAGATGGGTTGACCTTTACTTTGCATTTGTACCACCGAGACCTATGTGGGTGGTTATTGAGACTCAAATAAGTTGTTGGAAGGCATGATTAGGTCAGGATCCCATATCAAAATGGTTGTATCTTCTGGTGGATCAATCTCTTCTTGATTACCAACATTCATAAATGAACTTCTTGGTTGTTCGGTTAGGGAGACTTCATCTAGAAACTGATTGGCCATCAAATTCATGGCATGCACCCATTGAGGCCAGTCTCTTTTGGAGTGATTTTCTTGGTGATAAGTACAGAAATAATTAGATGCTACATTTCCCAAATCGATATTTATGTTACCTGGGGGAGGTTCAATTGCTTTGAACGGTGGGTTCCTTTTAAAGAAAGTCTTATAGAGCCTTCGGCCTTGGTTTCCCTACTCGACACTTCTTTTCATGTCTATGATTTCGTTTGATAACTTATTAACCATGCATTGTAGGTCTTTTATGTCTCCATTACCCTTTTCAGGAGCTTGTTCTGCTTGTTTCCCTAGGGTCTAGTGGGAAATAGCCCCCTCCGAGGAGAGGGTTGAGCTTCTTTATTGACTAAGGAGACCTGACTCTCTTTGCATCCTTTCATTTGGAATTCAATCATTTTGGCTTCTTCAAAATTCTCAGCTAGGGTTGGTTTGGCAACCCTCTTCACAAACATGGAAATGGAAGCTAGGAGGGCATTAACATATATTTTGATTTGCAACTCCTGAGTAGGTTTAGCCTCGGGCTGGAATTTGTTTAAGATGGTGGTGAATCTTTGATTAAAGTCTTTGACCCTTTCTTTGGAACTCATGGTGGTGGAAAACAACTCTGCCATCAGAGCTCCCGTAGTAGCTTCCTCTGCAAACTTATCTAGAAAATCCTTCTGGAACTTCGTCCAGCTAGATATAGATCCTACAGGTAGATTAAAATACCATGAGAAAGATGAATTCTCAAACGTATAGGGGAATAGTATGCATACTACGTCTTCATGTTTGACATTCATAAGTCTGATCACTAGTATGAATTTATTGATATGATCTTTAGGAAATCTTGAGGTCTCGGGGTTAAACTTAGGAAGTAAATTCTTTGGACGTCGAGGAAGATTATGTACTCATCTTGGGATGGCCAAAGAATCTTTGGCCAACCAAGGTTGATTGTTCTGTGGCAGGTTTCCCCTTTCTTCATTATGGTTGTTGTTGTATTCCATATCTTTGGACTCCAAGTTAAACTCCTCCTCTTCCGAAAAATCGTCCGACTCATAGATGTCCCTGACTGGCATTTCAAGGATTAGTTTTAGAGGGTTTTCAATTTCGGTGATTGTGAAATCTATTAGGTATTCATGGAAGTATCGGAGCTAAGGACAATGCACCGATCTGTCGGGCGTATTCTCTTATGATTCTTATAAATTGATTTAATTCCTTGTGAGGAAGAGCGTAAGGTATATCATGGAACACGCGTTATTTCTTGGGCTGGGTGAGTCACTCATTTCAGAAGTACTCAGTGTGTGTGGGTTGTCTTGGGAATGAATAACCATGCATGTGGGATGTTTTGAATCTACAGGCTGTCTAAAATGTTATATGGAATATGTATTCAACCATTCATTCTTTAGGCCCTCCTTCTAGCACCAATTCTGTTGGTGGGACCTAAATCCTTTTAGTTCAACAACATGAACAAAACCTGCTACCAAGGCCCAATTAGATTCTGCAACATTTAATAGTGTAATGGTTCTCCAGATCTTGCGATCCAACCAATTAATCGATGGGATTTACGTTTTCTTGTGAAGGCCTCTCCTTCAGTTAAGACGTTCTCTTTTTGTATTTTCTTTTTGGTGTGACTAGTATAAGATTGGAAAGCCGGTATAAACCAACTAGGAAACAAATGGGAACAAACTTAAACTACTGGAGAAAAGGCTGGGTTTGGGATAACCCTTACCCTAGCATGCAGAAAATGATCGTATACCACATGCCTAGTACTAATACATTAACCATGTGAATATTTCAATTACTAATTGAGATACGAGTTATCAGAAGAAAACATGCATATAATAAAGAATGGTAAGAAAAATAATTCACTCAACTCTAATCATAAATCACATAATAACACAAATATTCATTTTCATCATTAAAGAAAGAACTATAAAACATTGCATCATATAACTTATCAATAGATTTAATAGCTCTTACTCGTTACTGCATCCATTCATGAGACCGAATATGAAATAGTTCTTCTCCACATCCAATCATACACGCATTTGATGAAAATATAACTTGTCTCTGGTCCATAAGGACTTATGAAATAAAGGTAGCTCCAAAATAATTCTTAACAAAACTAGAAATGAGAGTTTCTTGAAACAACCATCGACCCTTCACTAATTGGTCGATGCTCTTATTTATAACATAAAATTAACTGAAAATAATGGCTAAAGTGTAGATAAGTAAAACAAAAATTCACCATGTGGCATTCTCCTATCAGTTTTTCTAAGAGTCATCTCAAGGTATCACTTTAAACGGGTGATTCTTCTCGTATTCTAACCAATTGATGGACAACTCCTTACAGGTGTGGGCGTATGGAAATCCGTGCTGTTCCATCGGGGCCACACACATTTCTCTAATCTCCATTGCATGTGATCGATACTTGAACAGACTGGTGCTTAACTATTGCATCATAGCTCGGGCTTTGATCAGATGTTCCATAAACTGTCGCACCTGACCTGGCGTTGTGCCTGTTACCTTTACTAGCTCTTCGACCCATGATGAGTCTTGCTTGGTGTGCGATTTGATTATGTCATGCAGGTCAACGAATTCATTGAGCATGCCAAACTCTGGGAGTCTAATATCCTTCATTGCCTTTATGATTTTGACCCAGTTTCTCTCACACCTGGCCCATTTCTCTTGAATTTCTCGGTGTCGTTCCCGAGCCATTTTCTCCCAATACTCGACCACTTTCCTTATGCGATCAAGACTTCTTTCGTTCAACACCTAAATGTCATTTTCTTCTTTATCTCAGCCCTACTGGACTGCACCAATGTAGTCAAAAATATCTATGTCTTGCTGCACTTTCTCATACCATCACTCCGTATCTTTGCACGTCGCAAGTGCCATGGGGGTTTCCTCCTGAAGCTCAAGTATTCTTGCAGTGAATAAGTGTCGCTCGTCTATGAACTTTTTGTAGGCCTCCTTGAATTCGCTCCTTAGGTACATTGTGACCTATGTGGTGTCCTGATAGTACTAAGCCAAGTGGCTCAGATTTTCTAGTTTGTTCAGGGCAAAAACCAGTTCCTTTTCATCTCTTTTAGCTCTGTCTAGGGTGGCATCTGAGATCGCTCTCCCTACGCTGATAAGTTTGGATGTTATGGAATGTTCTGTTTTTATCAAATTTTCCTCTGTAGTGATGAGGATGGACCAATCCAAACTGATACTCCTCTTCTTGGTGGTTCTTTGGACAATAGCCTTTCTCTTCTAATCATAGGCGATAGCATGTATGTCAGCTACTTCATCCACAGGTTTAGGAATCTACTGATCCCCCCATGTGAGCGTATTCCCCAGTCTTCTGAGGTTGTACACTTGTTCAAGATTGGGTTCTTGAAATTCCTCATTATGCTCCAAAGGCTTGACTTCTCTTTGTATCTCATTAGGGGTTTGAGCACTGATTGAAATAGAGGTGTTGAGAATAGACTCGATACTTACTTGTTCATCGGCCATTGAAACACCAATTTATTGTTGCGGGTCTCCTTCCTCTGGCTCGCTCGACCCTAACTTGTCCTTCAGACTTTCCTCTTGGGTCTCCGATGCATCAGGTATTTTAGTGTTTGGGACACTCTCGACTTCCTTTTATTTCTGTGGGAGCTCCTGGGTTTGTACCTTAGGAGCAGGAGAAGATCTCTTCTCAGGTCCCTTTTCTTCTTCAATATGCACAGGGGTCCCAAGAGATACCTATGAGCTCTCATCATCCTCATATATTTTTATAAACTTGTGGAGGGGTTCTGATGCACTTGTTCCCATTGATACCCTGACTATCTCTGGCTGAGATGAAACACCCATCGATGATCCGACTAGTGGCGTTGTGAATTCAGGGATGTCTAACTCGACGATTTCATCAATGTCTATCAGTTCAGGGCTGCTTTGGCATGTCTGGCTTTCATCTGGGTTTTTGACAGGGAGCACTGACATCCTAATGAGGTCTGGGTTATTGTGCATCTGATCTATTATCCGCTGGGCCTATTCATACATGAGTAACCCTCTCTCTCTCGCATCCCGAGCCTTGGAAAAATTTCTTTCTTGTATCAGGGCTACCATGGGAACCTCAACTGTTTCGACCGCTGCCTGGGGGGATTCTACTGCTTCGACTGCTTTCATTTCTTCTCTAGCCCTCAGGGTCCCTTGAGATGATTTCTATAGGATTATTTCCTGTTCATCCAGGCTCATGGATTTGAACCTGGTCATCTTAGGGTTGGCTATCCTCGTCACTACTTCATCCCAATCCTGAGAATTTTCTGTGAAGACGTCATCTTCAAAATTTTCATGGACATACGACCAGGAAGATGACACTTGGGATGCATGTTTCAGGACTATACATTTTGGGTCATGTTTTCAAAAATGACCGGTCTGGAATCAGAACTCTAATTGAATCAGTCCTTCCTTCTTAGCTTGGGTGGTGTCTTTTACCAGGTATAAACCTATATGGAATCCATAAGGTATAAATGCTTGTTTCTTTTCTTTCACTAAGGAAGTGTTATATCCTTGTAGGATAGTCTAGTAGAATATCTCCCCTACCACTAGTCGATTAGGAACATGGATGAATAAAAGGTATGGTGCCCCGGTGGCTTAGAAAACTCTGATATAGGTATCATGCTCATCCAAATACCAGTGACCAAGCTTTGATATCATCTTTTTGGCCACAACTTATTGTCTTGGACACTCTTTCTTGAAAAGAATGAAATGAATGTGGGTAATGAATTCATCACAGATGAGGGAGTAGAATTTTTTTACCTATTCTCCAATAAGACGCTGAAATATACATGCACTAGGAGTTTCGAGACGTTCCAACTCAAGTTCATTCTGACAAAAACATTTCTGGCACAGATGATGTCCAATAAATAAGAAGCCATGTATAAGCATGGAGTCTCTCCTTCTTTCGACATCTGAGCCTGTTGTATGCAAATGCTCAGCTACTTGGAAATAATGGCACCCTAGTTAAAAAATTTCCCGGAATTGGCTACAATTAAAGCTAGAGGCATCCAAGCCTCTGAAAACCTGGAACAATCTTTCTCCCCATACAACCGGTAGAAGAGGGCCATTAGATAGATATACGACTCCCTTAAGTTGGTCGTTTGGTACCAACTGTAGGTCTAATTGGTGAAATTTTTATCCTCTTTCCACCATGAAGCCATCACCCGACCAGTGTCGTTGTGTTCATAAAATTTGATGATGAAATCAATGTTCAATCATTCTTCTGGGTCTCTAAGCTTGTAATAATTCTGGACCTCGAATGGAAGGAAAACCTTGACACATTCGTCATTGTCGTAATTGATCAGGCACTTCTGTGTGTCTGTGTGGTCGATGATCCATTGCAGTAGTTCTATATAGGGGAACACCAGGGTCCTGCTCACTACCATGTGTAGGTATGACAGTCAGATGTTTGGAAAAAATTCATCGTCGAGATTTCTCATTTCTGGGTCATTATGCAGGGTATATTTCAGGAATTCTTCCCCACTGATCTTCTTGAAGAGTTCTCCCCAGTGCAGGAGTACCGCCTTGCCCCTGTGTTTTCATTTGTGTCTCCAAAGGCCAAAGGTTGAGTGGAAATCTTCTTGGAGGATTTTTTGATGACTGGCTTTGGCCTCAGAGAAAATTCTAATTATTTTCCTGGCCCTGGGGACGATCCTTCTCCCAGCTCTGGTTCCTTTAGCTTAGGCGCTCTCGATGATTTCCTAGTGTTTGGCTTTCTTGGAGGCATTATTCCTGAAAATGAAACAATCCTTTAGGGCCGGTGTACAGAGCGACATTGGATCAAAATATATATATATGAAGTGAAAACACAGAAAATCCAGACTGGTGCATACTTGTAATGCTTGCTAAACTTTGTAGTTTGATACTCATGGGGGGCTTGGAAGCTTTTGAATTGCTTATCTCGCTCCATTGGATGCTCTAAAAACTCTTTGTGTGCAGAATGATATTATTTACAATGGATCAAGAAGATTTAACGGGGAAGAACTTACTGGTCGTATCAACCAATTAATTCGAGTTATGAGTGAAATTCAAACGAATCTACCATCGAATATATGTAGTTTATTTCATCATGGGTTGACGAATGAGGCGCGAAGGGTGATGTGTTGTATCAGTAAATTCAAATAGTACTTTTGATTTGAGAATGAATTAACAACTAATGCGAGATTTGGAATTAATTTGTCTCTTAAATGCTCCAGATTGTAACGTATCTAGCACTAAAATGTCCCATCATGTCGCTTTCCTAGTGGGTGGATGGGAGGATCGGTAAGGTGTTATGAGTGTTTTCGTTGATATTCCTCTATGAAAATCCCCCAACATCGATTGATTTTATCGTATGGTGTTGACGTGGCACAACTGGCTCAGGATACGTGGCACTGAGGATCGGTGACTTAGCTCGTGGTTAATGGTCGGGCTCGAGACTTTGTTCAAGTTGTGTGCTCTAAGCTAAAACTGGGACTATCGATGCATAAAAGGTATTGGGGATTGGTGTTCGGGGATAAACCTTGTTGGATTACTAAGAGGGGGGGTGAATCAATAATAGAGCGTTTTAATCCTTTTTAACCATATAGTCCAAGTGTTATATCAATGAAGCATTATCATCCAATAACTGCAGAGTAAATAAGAAATGAACAAATGAACAAACATACACATACACAATACACTAGTGCTTTACGTGGAAACCCAAATCAGGAAAAAACCACGAAATGCTTTTTTTTATATGTCTTGAAGAATTACATTCATTGGAAGCACCAACTTCCTTTGTTTTCCAGCTGTAACTGGAAGGAGGCTCCAACCCTCTAGTTTCTCAGGCTACAACCTGAGGGAAGCTCCAACTCCCCAATTCTCTGGCTACAACCAGAAGGAGGCTACAACCCCCTATGTTCTCCGGTTACAACCACCTGTCCTTGCCCTGTCCTGTCACCCTAAAGTAGAAGTAGAATGATGCAACCACTGTCAACCTGTCACTATGAGATATATTTCCATAAACCTATACCAGTAAATCTGAACCATGCATCAACCATGTATCAACCTGTAATCAACTTGTACCATAAACAAGTGCATCAACCATGCACCAACCTATACCAAATAACCTGTAATCAACCTGTACCATAAAGAAGTGCATACAACCATGTACCAAGTATATACCAATCATGTGTCAACTACTCATCAACTATGACTCATCAATTTGTACTGCATCATCAACTATACATCTCATGTATGTGCC
>JZKD02S0948012.1:167844-190731 GCA_000966675.3 Picea glauca | reverse complement strand
TTTGACCTTTTGGGGCTTTTAGATGACATATGAGGGTCCTCCAACTTCGTAAGGCCATAACTCTCAAACCGTGAGGAGTTATGTGACATTCCACATACCACCAGAAATGGAATGAAATTTAATATTCATATAGAATAGTATTATTTGAAAATATATCATAACTCATACCATTATCCATCAAACAAACTTGGGTCCATTACCCAAACTTGGGGTCTCCAACTTCTCATGGCCATAACTCTCTAACCATAAGGAGTTATGTGACATTGCACATACCAGTGGAAATGGAATGACAAGCACTATCCATCTAGGATAGTTTACCTAAAAAATTCATTGTCCTTCATCTCATTATTCCACAATTAAGCATGGGTTCACCATAAGGGGACCACTTTGGAGTTCATCCATATTTACTTCTTATCAACCATGACAAGACAATAACAAGTCATCTTTACATCAAACAATCTTGGGTCCATTACCCAAACCCTTGTGCTGCAGGGATTTCTTCAAGGGTTGACATCAATGACAACCAACCTTAATCATCAAACCTATCGTGTAGTTTCCTTTGGGTTAGCATCCTAAAAAATTGCTGATTCCAGAATATTTCAAAATTCGATGATCGAAGAAAAACTTGAGCGTGGTTCAAATGTCTGTCGTGACTTGATCTTCTTTGATTTTTCTAAGCGCATCGGGTATTGGCTATCGACGATATGATTTTCTCCTTGGTTAAATTTTAATCTCCTCGCCTTTTACCGATGCCAAAGGGGATCGATCATCCACAATATCTTTTTATGAAGCTCATCGTGAAATAAAAATTCCTTCTACCGATGCCGGTGAAGATCGACGCTTGACGAATGTGGTTTCTTCGAATGATTTTCCTTCATCTTTAATTATTTCCGATGCCAAATCTTTGAGCACATCGGGGAAAGTGTTATGGTTGTTGATTCTTTGTTAAGTTTTAATTCTTTTTAATTCATGGGTTTTCATAGACTCAAGCAAATTTGGAAGACTTAACGAGAGTCAAAATGATAAGCAAAGGCGAATTTTTTTCATATTGAAGTCGAAATAGACAGTGCAAAAGATCAATTGGTACCCAAAATGTAAAATTCGACATAGGATTTTTAGGGTGTGTTGAGTTCTCAATAGATCCTTGACTGGGAGGTTGCAGAATCCACAAGAGGGAAGGGGGTTTGCATCAAGTGGTATCAGAGCCAAACAATTGATTTCTATAGGTAGGAAAGAAGGACGTAGTCTGATAACATCTGTTGGTATCAGATACATCAAGTGGTAGTTGTGTAAAAGAAAATTTCAGCACAATTCCGCCTAGAAGACGTGCAGACCCACCTATAGCAAATAGAGCTATGGAAAGAGAGATGCAAGAACTTTGAGAAAGGTTAGATGATATAAAAACAATGAAAAGGAGAGAACCTGATGTTGGAGACGTCAGAGATGCAGAAAATGAAGAAGTAGAAGTTAAAGAAGCTGTAGTAGAGGATGTTGTAGAAGAACTCTTGCTGAAAGCGGTTGTCAAGTTGGGAGCTAGAGAGAAGATAAACATCCCAATGTATGAAGGAAATCTAGATGCAGAGGAATTTTTGGATTGGATAAGGTCGATGGAAAAGTATTTCAACTATGAAGATGTCGATGAGGAGAAGAAGGTGAAAAATGTTGTCACCAGGTTAAAAGGACATGCAACACTATGGTGGGATGAACTGCAGGTTGACAGAAGATGCAAGGGCAAGCAAAATATCAAGAGTTGGGATAGAATGGTAGCTAAGATGAAAACTAAATTTACACCCAAGGACTATAAGATAAATCTGTTCAGGAAGTTACAAAACCTGAGACATAAGGGAATGACAGTGAAAGAGTACACATAGGAGTTTTACAAATTGAACATCAGGGCTGGACAGAGAGAAAAAGATGATGAAAAGGTTTCTAGGTATATAAATGGCATGAGATATGAAATCCAGGAAGAAATCAACATGATGATAGTAAGAACCACAAAGGATGCTTATCAAATCGTGTCAAAGGCAGAAGAGAAGTTGGCCAGAAAGAAAAGTCAGCGAAGCAGAGGAAGAAGTCCAAATAGAGGCAAATGACTTGCCCATGACAAGGAACAAAAGCCCAAAGATGAGAATGAAAAACCACATAGTCATTGGGAAAGAGGAGGAAGTTCTCGAGGGAGGAAGTGTGGTGGTAGAAACTCTTTTCCTCGAGGAAGAGGAAGTGGCAGAGGAGGAGAAGTAAAGTGTTATGCCTGTGGAAAGACAAGACACATGTCTTGGGAATGTCCCAAGAGAAAGAAAGAAGGAGGAGGTGAATCTCACATTTTGGAAGTGGAGAAGCACAATGTTGAAGCAAAAGGTGCAGAATATGGGAGATCTTTGGTGATGAAGAAGGTTCTCTTGAAGCCAGAATGAAAGTTTGAAAAACCAGTGCAGAGGAAAAAAATTTTCAGAACTGCTTGCAAGACTAAAGACAAAGTATGAAAGGTGATAATTGATAGTGGGAGCACTAATAATTTACTATTCACAGAGATGGTCGAGAAATTGGAGCTGGAGACAACTGCACATCCGACGCCATATAAAGTCTCATTGTTGAAGAAAGGACATCATGTAACGATAACTAAACAATGTCTAGTTGAATTTAAAATAGGCGGATATAAAGATGATATTTTGTGTGATGTGATTCCCATGGATGTATGTCATGTTTTGTTGGGAAGACCATGGAAGTATGACATGAATGTCATTCATGATGGGATAAAAAATACTTATACTTTGGAGAAGAATGGTAGGACACACATGTTACTACTAATAGAAGAAAAGAAAGTAAAGGAGGAATCTAGCACAAGCATACTTCTCACGAGTGGGAAGGAACTCCCGAGTGAAGTTAAGAAGGAACAAGAGATGCAGTTTGCTATGGTGAGGAAACCAAGAGTTGTACTTACAAATAATTCTATGGATGATTTTCCTAAAGAAATCCAGGAGATGTTGGAGAGTTTTGATGACATAGTAGTGGATGAGTTGCCGAGCTCATTACCACCCATCAAGAGTGTTAGCCATCACATTGATCTAATACTAGGAGAAAGTCTGTCGAAAAAAGAAGCATACATATTGAAACCTTAAGAGGATGAGGAGGTAAAGAAGAAAGTCCAGGATTTGATGGACAAATGATTGGTTAGAGAGAGCTTGAGTCCATGCGTAGTACCAACTGTGTTAATTCTGAAGAAGGATGGAGGATGGATAATGTGTACAGACTCAAGAGATATAAACAAGATCACAATTAGGTATAGATTTCCTTTACCCAGGATGGATGACTTAATGGATTTTTTGAGTGGAGTGAATTATTTTTCAAAGATAGATCTTAAGAGTGGATATCACCAGATAAGAATGAGAGAAGGTGATGAGTGGAAAACAACCTTCAAGACAAATGAGGGGTTGTACGAATGGCTTGTTATGTCGTTTGTCTTAACAAATGCACCGAGCACTTTTATGAGGTTGATGAATGAGGTATTGAAATATTTTATTGGTAAGTTTGTGATTGTATATCTGGATGATATACTAGTCTTCAGTAAAACTGAAGAAGAGAATTTGAGACATTTAACTCTAGTGATGAGGATATTACAGTGGGAGTAGCTGCTGATAAATTTACATAAATCCTATTTTATGAAGCCATAACTCATTTACTTGGGTTTTCTGATCTCTTTAAATGAATTGAAGATGGATCCAGAGAAGGTGAAAGAAATCAAAGAATGGTCATTGCCAAGGAGCATATTCGAGGTGAGAAGATTCCATGGATTAGAATTTTTTTATAGGAAGTTCATTAGAAATTTCAGTGAAATTTGTACACAAATGATGGACGCAGTGAAGAAGAGACACAATTATTTTAAGTGGACAGAAGAAGCTGAGAAAAAATTAAATATGTTGAAGGAGAAGATAACAGAACAATCGATTATGGTCTTACCATATTTCGGGAAGACATTTCAAGTGAGATGTGATGCGAGTGGAGTTGAAATTGGAGAGGTCTTAAGCTAAGATAATAGGCTTGTTGAATATTTCAGTGAGAAGCTAAATGACACTAAGAGAAAGTACTCCACGTGTGATAAATAATTTTATGCAATAATTCAAGCCTTGAAGAAATAGAGACACTATCTTGTTCCAAATTAATTTGTTTTGTATAGCGATAATCAAGCTTTAGAATCCATAACCAGACAGGAGAAGTTAAATCATAGACATGCTAAGTGGATAAAGTTTATGCAAAATTTCACTTTTGTCATTAAACATATTTATGGTAATGCTAACAAAGTTGTTGATGCATTGAGCAAGATATGTCTAATTCTGTAGGAATTTCAAGTGAGAACCTTAGGGTTTGAACACCTTAAGGAAATGTACTGTGATGATCCAGATTTCAAGGAAGCATATGAAGCATGTGCAAATCCTGTGCTCGGAGACAGAAGCCAGTGGGAAAAATATCTGATTCAAGATGGATTGTTGTTTAAAGGTTTCCAGTTGTGCATACCAAGATGCTTGATGAGAGAAAATCTGCTGAAGGAAAAACATAGTGGAGGTCTAGCAGGACATTTCAGCCATGAAAAGACGTTTTCACAGTTGAACAATTCATACTATTGGCCAGGTATGAGGGAAAAGGTAAAGAAATTTGTGAACATATGCAATATTTTCCAATATGCAAAAGGAAAGAGACATAATACTGGATTGTATCAACCATTGCCTATTCCAGAAAGGCCTTGGGATGCAATAAATATGGATTTTGTTTTGGGATTGCCAAGGACACAAAAAGGAAGTGATGCCATATTTGTGGTAGTTGATATATTTTCAAATATGGCACACTTTATTGCATGCCAGAAGACTAATGATGCAACATACATTGCAAATTTGTTTTTCAATAAAGTTGTGAGACTTCATGGGTTACCCAAGAGTATTGTCTCGGACTGAGATACCAAGTTTGTTGGTCATTTTTGGAGAACATTGTGGAAGAAGTTGGGGACAAAACTGTCTTTTAGTTCAACATATCATCCTCAAAATGGATGGATAGACTGAGGTGGTGAATTAGATTTTAGGAAATTTGTTGAGGATTTTGGCCACTGAACACCATAGCTAGTGGGATCAGATTTTATCACAAGCAAAGTTTGCATATAATGACTTAGTAAACATAAGTACCAGAAATATCCCATTTCAGATAGTATATGGTATGAATACAAGGGGAGTATCAAAGTTGAGATATCTAGAGCAGAATGAGTTTAGAAGCACTGGAGCAGAAGACTTCGCTACAAAAATGCATAAGCTTCATAATCAGATCAAAAAGCAGTTGCAAAATAGCAGCAAATAGTATAAACGTAGAGCTGATTAACATAGGAGACAAATTCAATTTGAAGTCGAATATCAAGTTATAACACATCTCAGGACGGAAAGGTTCCCAAGGGGAACATACAACAAACTGAAGCTGAAGAAGATAGGACCATGCAAGATCCTAATAAAATTTGATGAGAATTCTTATGAGATAGAGCTACCAGAAGATTTGGGTATATCGCCCATATTCAACATTTCAGACCTGTATCCTTACAATGAATATGACACCAAAGGGATAAAAAATCAGAAAGAGATCTAGTGGGAAAAGCAAATGCCCATAGGAGAAAAACCACAGATGGAGAATATCATAGATCAGAGTATTGGCAATAAGACTAGGAGAAATACATATTTTGAGTATTTTCTAAAATGGAAAGGACACCCGATAGAGGATTCCAGTTGGGTAAATGAAGCGGATTTCTAGAAGCATGGAAAGTCAATGCAGGAGCTCATGGACATGAGTCCATGAATTTTCAGCCAGAGGAGTATGATGCAAGACCATCACTATCAAAGCATAGGTGGAATACAACTCAATGCACTAGCACACATTTTGAAGTAATAATTTTGAATTAAAGGAGGCATATCATGCAAACATTTGAAAAGATTGTAATTTAAGAACTTCTTAAATGTTTTGAAGTTGGACGATCACGTGGGATCATTGCAAGATGTATTTATTTTAATAAAGTTGGATGCAGTACAGATTCAATGTGTTTGATCTTATCTATCTATCATAAACATTTATTGTAATACATACTAAGTAGTTGAATGCTTTTATTTCAATAGGATCACACTAAGGTAGCTCGGAGGGAAAGCTCAATGAGCTTATGTTGTATAAATAAATGTATTGTTTCCCATATGAGGTTATTGTTGGCATTTTCAGATGTTGTGAAAATAGATATTGCTGTTGAAGAGCATTATATGAGCCCATGTACATAACTATTGAATGAATATAACAAAGGAGTATTGTCCCAAATGTTTGGTGTTGCTGTGTCTCTCTGAATGAATGAATGGTAGGCTTCTGTTAATTTCAATTCTCTATTATTTCTTTTTCTTATGTTATGAATGCATTTACATGGCTAAATGTATGAATATGTGAGGATTTATATAAGTTTCAATTGTTTCTCTTCTATGAGCAAGTGTGAGGAGTGCATAGTGTCCACAAGGTGTGCATTGACAAAGTCTATTTCGACACAAAAGCTCAGAAGAGATAACACAAAACTTTAGTATGCAGGGAATGCATAGGTGTCCGGAAGGTGTGCGTGACCAAGTCTGTTTTGACTCATAAATTCAAGAAGAATAGTTTGAGAGTGCATGTTTTCAGAGGCGTTCTTAGAGTCATATTGTTCAGGAGGAACAATTGAGAAATTGAAGAATTTTTGCAAGGAGTACACAATCATCCTTCAAGAGTCAAGTTGAAGGAATTTTATTCACAAGGAGTGCGTTTATAGATTCTATTGACTGAGGAGATCATGAGGAGTAGCTTAAGTATATTTGCAGAAGAGTGTGAAGAATTGTCACAAGGTGTGCGCAGTCATCCACAAGGAAGTTGAGTTGTGGAAAGAGACAAATTTGCGAAACCTGCACGGGGTAAAAATTTGACTTAGTGTCGAAGAAGGTGCTCTAAGGAGAAATATTTTGAAGGTAGAACAAGCTCAGGAGAGAGAGAGTAGTGAGAGCCCTTCAATAGAGAAGGGTCTATTGAAGATTCTCCAATTCAACGAGTAAGATACGTCTGGGAGGGAGTGAGATCATTCTAGATAGTTAGATCTGGGAGAGTTTCATGAAGGATAACCGTAGAAGTTTGTCGGAACTTCGTGGTTTGGAGGTGTATAAGTATTGTATGAAGAGAGGTCACTAGAGTCACGAAGAAAATCCTAGTCATTGGCCTCAAGGAGACACATGGTAGTAGATTGAAGAGTTTGGGAGATAGAGTTTGGAGGAGTTGTGTGGAGTGAGTGGAATCTTCGTGAAGTTGTGAAGGCCAAAGCATAGATGGACCATTAGATCTAGGAAGACACACGATAGAGATCTGCGTATTTTAGTGAAAGGTGTTTAGGAAGGAAACAAGGGAGAAATTTGTAAAATTTCCCAAGATGAAGTCACGAAAGGAGCTGGCCCACAGTCACAACCCGTGGTCTTGTACTTGATTACCAAATAAAATTGTTGTAAAAAACCCATCCATCTGTAGTGCTATTATTGTTGCAGTTTGGTCTGTTCTTGAAGATACTGTAAGGGTTGGTGATCTGTATGTATAATTGTTTCCTTCTCTAACAAGTAATGCTTCCATTTATTTATGCTTTGGACTAATGCATACAACTCTTTATCATATGTAGGATAGTTAACAACATCTTGGTTAAAAGTCTCAGAGTGGTAACAGATAGGCTTACGATATTGCATCAATACTGCACCCATGGTGTATCCGCTGGCATCTGTCTTGATCTCGAATGACTGTTGAAGACTCGACAATGCTAATACTGGTGTGATACTGATCTTCTCCTTCAAAATGTTGAAATATTTTTGTTCCTTTCCTTCCCATTGAAAAGTGTTCTTCACAATGGTTAAGGAATGCAAAGGATACAACTTTTCCCTTTGCAAAGTATCCAATACTTGGTTTACATGCCTTACATGTTCAACCCAAGTCTTGCTAAAAATACTAATGTCATGTAAATATACAATTGCAAAGTCATCTAGGAAAGGCATGAATACATCATTCATCGCACGCATGAAATTTGTCGGAGCATTACAAAGCCCAAAAAAACATAACTAACCACTCAAACAATCCCTGTTTGGTTTTAAAGGTAGTCTTCCATGAATCATGTTCTATGACCCTGATTTGATGGTATCCACTGTGAAAATACAACTTAGTGAAATAAACAACATTTTTCAGCTAATCAAGTAAATCATCTATATTAGGAAGAGGGTATCAATTTTTCACCGTGATTTTATTTAAAGCCTGGTAATCGACACACATTCGCCATGTGCCATCTTTCTTTGGTACCATCATGATCGAAAAACCACAAGGAGATGAACTAGGCTTGATGACCCTTTGATCCAATAAGCCATGTACCTGCTTCTTGATCACTATCATCTCCACAACTGACATCCTGTACATGCCCACATTAAGAAGAGGAGAATCCTGCGGAAGATGTATCTCATGTTGGATTTCCCTCTTAGGAGGTAATCCATCTGGTTCTTGAAAAATATCATCATACTTAGAAACAATATCAATTAATTCCTTTTTATGAGATGGATCACACCCTTGGAAAGCGTCTGATGTCCCAACATCTTTCTCTTTGACGACCATGAGTACATATCTCTTATTAGTGGTTATGAGTCTTTTCATTTGACCTGCACTAACAAGTTTCATATTTACCCTCATGCTGTGAGCTCTAACAATATATTCCACTCCCCTTTAGTAAGGTGGTATTTGTTCTCATGACGAAAGAAGACTGATTTTCTATCATAAAGATAAGGACTTCCCAACATTATGCCACATATATCAAGTGGTACAACATCCAAATCCACTTCATCAATCAACTTTGAAGCAATAACAAATATGACCCTACATTGTTTGGTGACATTAAGTTTTGCTTTGTCACATACCCAACCAAGAGGGTAAGGCTTTGGAGGTGGTTTCGTTGCAAGAACCATATTCTTGACAAGTGCTTCAGATATTAAGTTTACTTGGGAACCCAGATCAATTAATGTATCTATCTTAGTATGCTTAGATACAAATCATATATGAAATAACTCATTCCTCTTTCATTCATCAATATGAGATTCATCATTGGAACTTGAACTAGCATGGAGAAAATATTTACCTTGTACTCTAGCCATTGTGATCTTTCCGTCATCTCCTGAATCAGAACCAAGATCTTGTTGCACTGTAGCAACAATATTTGTCTTCCCCTTTCCATCTAACTATTTCAGTTTCTTTTCTGGATGTAGTTTCCAACAATGTTCTTCATTGTGACCGCTCCTCTTGCAATGAGTGCAAGATGGTTTTCCTCCTTCTCTTGTTACTGTAGAGGTATTCTTGTCCTTCCTTTTAAACTTCTTGAAAGTTTTTTGTGGGAAATTGGAAGGTTTTTTCATGGAATCTTCTTGAACATGTTTACCCTTGTTCTCAAGGTGAGTGGCTTGCACACAAACTTCGTCAAGACTAGTGGGGTTAAACAAGAGAAAAGTATGATGAATATAACTGTGAAGTGTGCCAATATACTTCATTAAAGTTTCGTAAGAATCCAAAGGAATATTCAATGCTAGAGATTTCTTCCTAAATTCTTCTGTGAAACTTTGTACAGTTTGACCTTTACTCTGTCTCAAAATTTTCCATTCCATCATTGCTTTATGTAAACACCATAATGGATAGAACTAATTCCTTATCTCTGTTTTAAATTCCGACCACGAGGAAAGAATATTACCACACTTATTTCTGTCCTATAGCTTTCTCTCCCACCATACGAGAGCGATGCCTTCCAACTGAAGAGAATCCAGTTTCACTTTAACTTCCTCTTCGTCAATATGTTGAAAACGACAATATACTTCAACCTTTTGGATCCAATTGTATAGTTTTTGAGGATTAGCATCTCCATTAAACATAGGTAAAGAAAAATTTACATCAAGCTTTAATAATAGTTTCTGAAAAGAGGTTTTATGGTTAGAATGCTGAGAGTGATGAGAATGCTCAGAGGAAGAAGAACTAGAACTTGAAGGCGAAGATGGAGGCTCAGGAGAATCTCCTCTAGCCCCTTGGTTTATGAAAGCATCACCATCTGCATGTTCTTCCTTTTTCTTCCTTTTTTTCTTCATCCTCTTCTCATAATCTCCATACATTCGTTCGACCATTTTTGACATGCGATAAAAGACCATGTGAAATTTTTTCTCTTGTTCATCATGCTTATCCTCTTCTGCCATCTTCTTCCTTTGGGATGCACGAACAACTTCAAGATTGAAAGTCTTAAGAGTTCCTTCACCCTACTTATGCTTGGCCTTAGTAAGCATTCATACTCAACAATTCAAGTCAAAGATGACTTCTTTTATACCAACATGATCCAAGATCTTTTTGTCAGGTGACTTATTAAAGTACTTTATTAAATGAGCATAAACTAAAGTACACCATAAAGAAGGAAAAGATCAAAAGGAAAGAGACACAATCACAAAATATGAACACAAATAACTTGATAACGAAGTTCATCCTTGGTGGACTACGTCTGCGGGTCCTTCTCTAAAATGGGTAGGTATTTTTATTAACTCCACAAAAGAATTGGACAAAATACATAAGTATACCTCATTCTGGAGATAATCTACATAAGCTTTTCTCAGATCAAGAGATTGCAGTGGGAGTAGTTGCTGATAAATTTAAAGAAATCCTCTTTTATGAAGACATAACTCATTTACTTGGGTTTTTTGATCTCTTCAAATGAATTGAAGATGAATCTAGCGAAGGTGAAAGAAATCAAAGAATGGTCATCGCCAAGGAGCATATTCGAGGTGAGAAGATTCCATGGATTATAAATTTTTTATAGGAAGTTCATAAAAAATTTAAGTGAAATTTGTACATGAATCATGGACGCGGTGAAGAAGAGACACAATTGTTTTAAGTGAATAGAAGAAGCTAAGAAAAAATTCAATATGTTGAAGGAGAAGATAACAGAACAACCGATTATGGTCTTACCATATTTTGGGAAGACATTTCAAGTGAGATGTGATGTGAGTGGAGTTGAAACTGGAGAGGTCTTAAGACAAGATAATAGGCTTGTTGCATATTTTAGTGAGAAGCTAAATGACACTAAGAGAAAGTACTCCACATATGATAAATTATTTTATGCAATAATTCAAGCCTTGAAGAAATAGAGACACTATCTTTGTTTTGTATAGCAATAATCAAGATTTAGAATCCATAACCAGATAGGAGAAGTTAAATCATAGACATGCTAAGTGGATAAAGGTTATGCAAAATTTCACTTTTGTCATTAAACATTTTTATGGTAATGCTAACAAAGTTGCTGATGCATTGAGCAAGATATGTCTAATTCTGTAGGAATTTCAAGTGAGAACCTTAGGGTTTGAACACCTTAAGGAAATGTATTGTGATGATCCAAATATCAAGGAAGCATATGAAGCATGTGTAAATCTTGTACTCAGAGACAAAAGCCAGTGGGAAAAATATCTAATTCAAGATGGATTGTTGTTTAAAGGTTCCCAGTTGTGCATACCAAGATGCTCGATGAGAGAAAATCTACTGAAGGAAAAATATAGCGGAGGTCTAGCAGGACATTTCGGCCATGAAAAGACATTTGCACAGTTGAACAGTTCATACTATTGGCCAGGTATGAGGGTAGAGGTGAAGAGATTTGTGAACAGATGAAATATTTTCCAGCAATGATGATTTTAGGGGCTAAATTTCACTCATGGGCTAATTTTCCATGGTTTTTCAAAAAAAGAGATTCGTTATTTTAAAAATAATTCGCCTAAATTCTATAGGATAAAATTATTTTACCTTAAAAATAGCCAAAATTTTATAAAATCTATATAAAATCCTTAGAAATTTGAATATTTTTACAAAAATATTACCAGTGATTTATAGTTGGCATATGAAGGATTAATAAGATTCGCCTAGGTTTCTACATTTAAAAATAAATTTCCATCCTTAAAATCATCCCTATTTTCCAGTATGCAAAAGGAAAGAGAGATAATAATGGATTGTATCAACCATTTCCTATTCCAGAAAGGCCTTGGGATGCAATAAATATGGATTTTGTGTTGGGATTGACAAGGACACAAAGAGGAAGTGATGCCATATTTTTGGTAGTTGATATATTTTCAAATATGGCACACTTTATTGCATGCCAGAAGACTAATGATGCAACATACATTGCAAATTTGTTTTTCAATGAAGTTGTGAGACTTCATGGGTTACCCAAGAGTATTGTTTCGGACCGAGATGCCAAGTTTGTTGGTCATTTCTGGAGAACATTATGGAAGAAGCTGGGGACAAAATTGTCTTTTAGTTCAACATATCATCCTCAAAGTGGATGGACAGACTGAGGTGGTGAATCAGATTTTAGGGAATTTGTTGAGGAGTTTGGCCACTGAACACCATAGCTAGTGGGATCAGATTCTATCACAAGCAGAGTTTTCATATAATGACTTAGTAAACATAAGTACTAGAAATATCCCATTTCAGATAGTATATGATATGAATACAAGGGGAGTATCAAATTTGATATATCTGGAGCAGAATGAGTTCAGAAGCACTGGAGCAGAAGACTTCGCTACAAAAATGCATAAGCTTCACAATCAGATCAAAGAGCAGTTGCAAAATAACAACAAATAGTATAAACGTAGAGCTGATCAACATAGGAGAAAACTTCAATTTGAAGTCGAAGATCAAGTTATAGCACATCTCAGGAAGGAAAGGTTCCCAAGGGGAAAATACAACAAACTGAAGCTGAAGAAGATAAGACCATGTAAGATCCTAATAAAATTTGATGAGAATGCTTATGAGATAGAGCCTCCAGAAGATGTGGGTATATCACCCATATTCAACATTTCGGACCTGTATCCTTACAGGGAAGATGACACCAGAGGGATAAAAAATCAGAAAGAGATCTAGTGGGAAAATCAGATGCCAGTAGAAGAAAAACCATAGATGGAGAAGATCATAGATTAGAGTATTGACAATAAGACCAGGAGAAATACATATTTTGAGTATTTTATAAAATGGAAAGGACACCCGATAGAGGATTCCAGTTGGGTAAATGAAGTGGATTTCCAGAAGCATGGAAAGTCAATGCAGGAGCTCATGGACATGAGTCCATGAATTTTCAGCCAAAGGAGTATGATGTAGGACCATCGCCATAAAAGCATAGGTGGAATACAACTCAATGCACTAGCGCACATTTTTAAGTAATAATTTTGAATTAAAGGAGGCATATCATGCAAACATTTGAAAAGATTGTAGTTTAAGAACTTCTTAAATGTTTTGAAGTTGGACGATCGCGTGGGATTGTTGGAGGATATATTTCTTTTAATAAAGTTGGATGCAGTACAGATTCAATGTGTTTGATCTTATCTATCTATCATAAACATTTATTGTAATACATACTAAGTAGTTGAATGCTTTTATTTTGATAGGATAACACTAAGGTAGCTCGGAGGGAAAGCTCAATGAGCTCATGTTGTATAAATAAATGTATTTTTTCCCATATGAGGTTGTTGTTGGCATTTTCAGATGTTGTGAAAATAGATATTGTTGTTGAAGAGCATTATATGAGCCCATATACATAACTGTTGAATGAATATAACAAAGGAGTATTGTCACAAATGTTTGGTGTTGCTGTGTCTATCTAAATGAATGAATGGTAGGCTTCTGTTAATTTCAATTCTCTGTTATTTTTTTTTTTTTTTATGTTATGAATGCATTTACATGGTTGAATGTATGAATATGTGAGGATTTAGATAAGTTTCAATTGTTTCTCTTCTACGAGCAAGTGCGAGGAGTGCATAGTGTCCACAAGGTCTATGTTGACAAAGTCTATTTCGACGCAAAAGCTCAGAAGAGATAACACAAAAATTTTGTATGCAGGGAATGCATAGGTGTTCAGAAGGTGTGCGTGACAGAGTCTGTTTTGGCTCATAAATTCAAGAAGAATAGTTTGATAGTGCATGTTTGCAGAGGTGTTCTTAGAGTCGTATTGTTCAGGAGGAACAATTGAGCATTTGAAGAATTGCTGCAAGGAGTGCACAATCATCCTTCAAGAGTCAAGTTGAACTAATTTTATCCACAAGTAGTGTGTTTATAGATTCTGTTGACTCAGGAGATCATGAGGAGTAGCTTAAGTATATTTGCAGAGGAGTGTGAAGAATTGTCACAAGGTGTGCGCAGTCACCCACAAGGAAGTTGAGTTGTGGAAAGAGACTAATTTGCAAAACCTGCACGGGGTAAAAATTTGACTAAGTGTTGAAGAAGGTGCTCTATGGAGCAAGAGTTTGAAGGTAGAACAAGCTCAAGAGATAGAGTAGTGAGAGCCCTTCAATAGAGAAGGGTCAATGTAAGATTCTCCAATTCAACGAGTAAGATCGGTCTAGGAGAGAGTGAGATCATTCTAGACAGTCAGATTTGGGAGAGTTGCATGTAGGATAGCTGTAGAAGTTTATCGACACTTTATGGTTTGGAGGTGTATAAGTGTTGTATGAAGCAGGGTCACTAGAGTCGCGAAGCGAATCCTAGTCATTGGCTGCGAGGAGACATGTGGCAGGAGATTGAAGAGTTTGGGAGATAGAGTTTGGAGGAGTTGTGTGGAGTGAGCATAATCTTCACAAAGTTGCGAAGGCCAAAGCATAGATGGACCATTATATCTAGGAAGACATGTGATAGAGATCTACGTATTTCGGTGAAAGGTGTTTAGGAAGGAAACAAGGGGGAAATTTGTAAAATTGCCGAAGATGAAGTGATGAAAGGACTGGCCTACGGTCACAACCTGTGGTCTTGTACTTGATTACCAAATGAAATTGCTGTAAAAAACCCATCCATCTGTAGTGCCAATATTGTTGTAGTTTGGTCTATTCTTGAAGATATTGTAAGGGCTGGTGATCTGTATGTATAATTGTTTCCTTCCCTAACAAGTGATTCTTCCATTTCTTTATGCTTTGGACTAATGCGTACAACTCTTTATCATATGTAGGATAGTTAACAACATCTTGGTTAAAAGTCTCAGAGTGGTAACAGATAGGATTACGATATTGCATCAATACTACACCCATGCTATATCTGCTGGCATCTATCTCGATCTCAAATGAATGTTGAAGATTCAACAACGCTAATACTGGTGCGATACTGATCTTCTCCTTCAAAATGTTGAAATATTTTTGTTCCTTTCCTTCCCACTGAAAAGTGTTCTTCACACTGGTTAAGGAATGCAAAGGATACAACTTTTCCCTTTGCAAAGTATCCAATACTTGGTTTACATGCCTTACATGTTCATCTCAAGTCCTGCTAAAAATAATAATGTCGTGTAAATATACAATCACAAAGTCATCTAGGAAAGGCATGAATACATCATTCATCGCACGCATGAAATTTTCCAGAGCATTACAAAGCCCGAACAACATAACTAACCACTAAAACAATCCATGTTTGGTTTTAAAGGTAGTCTTCCATGCATCATGTTCTATGACCCTAATTTGATGGTATCCACTGTGAAAATCCAAGTTAGTGAAATAAACAACATTCTTCAACTAATCAAGTAAATCACCTATACGAGGAAGAGGGTATCAATTTTTCACCGTGATTTTATTTAAAGCCTAGTAATCGACACACATTCTCCATGTTCTATCTTTATTTGGTACCATCAAAGATCGAAGAACCACAAGGATATGAACTAGGGTTGATGACCCCTTGATCCAATAATCCATGTACCTGCTTCTTGATCTCTGTCATCTCCACAATTGACATCCTGTACATGCCCACATTCAGAAGAGGAGAATCCTGCGGAAGATGTATCTCATGTTGGATTTCTCTCTTAGGAGGTAATCCATCTGTTTCTTGAAAAATATCATCATACTTAGAAACAATATCAATTAATTCCTTTTTATGAGATGGATCACACCCTTGGAAAGCGTCGGATGTCCCAACATCTTTCTCTTTGACGACCATGAGTACATATCTCTTATTAGTGGTTATGAGTCTTTTCATTTGACTTGCACTAACAAGTTTCATATTTACCCTCATGTTATGAGCTCTAACAATATATTCCACTCCCCCTTTAGTAAGGTGGTATTTGTTCTCATGACGAAAGAAGAATTATTTTCTCTCATAAAGATATGGAATTCTCAACACTATGCCACATATATCAAGTGGTACAACATCCAAATCCACTTCATCAATCAACTTTGAAGCAATAACAAATATGACCCTACATTGTTTGGTGACATTAATTTTTTCTTTGTCACATACCCAACCAAGAGGGTAAGGCTTTGGATGTGGTTTCGTTACAAGACCCATATTCTTGACAAGTGCTTCATATATTAAGTTTACTTGGGAACCCAGATCAGTTAATGTATCTATCTTAGTATGATTAGATACAACTCGTATATGAAATAACTCATTCCTCTTTCGTTCATCAATATGAGATTCATCATTGGAACTTGAACTAGCATGAAGAAACTATTTACCTTGTACTCTAGCCATTGTGATATTTCCTTCATCTCCTGAATCGGAACCAAGATCTTGTTGCACTGTAGCAACAATATTTGTCTTCGCCTTTCCAATGAACTGTTTCAGTTTCTTTTTTGGATGTAGTTTCCAACAATGTTCTTCATCATGACCGCTCCTCTTGCAATGAGTGCAAGATGGTTTTCCTCCTTCTCTTGTTACTATAGAGGTATTCCTGTCCTTCCTTTTAAACTTCTTGAAAGTATTTTGTGGGAAATTGGAAGGTTTCTTCGTGGAATCTTCTTGAACATGTTTACTGCTGTTCTCAAGGTGAGTGGCTTGCACACAAACTTCGTCAAGACTAGTGGGGTTAAACAAGAGAAAAGTATGATGAATATAACTGTGAAGTGCACCAATATACTTCATTAAAGTTTCGTAAGAATCCAAAGGAATATTCAATGCTAGAGCTTTCTTCCTAAATTCTTCTGTGAAACTTTGTATAGTTTGACCTTTACTTTGTCTCAAAATTTTCCATTCCATCATTGCTTTATGTAAATACCATAATGGATAGAACCGCTTCCTTATCTCTGTTTTAAATTCTGACCATGAAGAAAGAATATTACCACACTTATTTATGTCCTGTAGCTTGCTCTCCCACCATACGAGAGCGGTGCCTTCCAACCGAAGAGAATCCAGTTTCACTTTAACTTCCTCTTCATTAATATGCTGAAAATGACAATATACTTCAACTTGTTGGATCCAATTGTATAGTTTTTGAGGATTAGCATCTCCATTAAACATAGGTAAAGAAAACTTTAGATCAAGCTTTAATAATGGTTTCTTAAAAGAGGTTTTATGGTTAGAATGCTGAGAGAAGAAGAACTAGAACTTGAAGGCGAAGATGGAGGCTCAGGAGGATCTCCTCCAGCCCCTTGGTTTACCAAAGCATCACCATCTGCATGTGCTTCCTTTTTCTTCCCTTTATTCTTCATCCTCTTCTCATAATCTCCATACATTCATTCAACCGTTTTTGACATGCGATAAAAGACCATGTGAAATTTTTTCTCCTGTTCATCATGCTTATCCTCTTCTGCCATCTTCTTTCTTCGGGATGCACAAACAACTTTGGGATTGGAAGTATTAAGAGTTCCTTCACCCTACTTATGCTTGGCCCTAGTAAGCATTCATACTCAATAATTCAATTCAAAGACGACTTATTTTATACCAACATGATCCAGGATCTTTTTGTCAGGTGACTTATTAAAGAACTTTATTAAATGAGCATAAACTAAAGTACACCATAAAGAAGGAAAATATCAAAAGGAAAGAGACACAATAAAAAAATATGAACACAAATAACTTGATAACAGAGTTCGTCCCTGGTGGACTACGTCTCCTGGTCTTGCTCTGATATGGGTAGGTATTTTTATCAACTCCACAAAAGAATTGGACAAAATACATAAGTATACCTCATTCTGGAGATAATCTACAAATCTTTGCTTAGATCAGTAAACTAACACCACCATCGCGTTTGTGGCATCGTTTTACCTAAAAATGACTGTCTCCATGCCTCGATCCGAGTTGGACACTTTTTGACCCAAGAGGCACCCCTGCCTCAGTTTGCGTGCCATTGCTTCTGTAATTAATGACTGGACAGATATTGAAATCCATGCTGAGACTTGAAAACTATGAAAAAATACATATCGATCCGTACCGTACGAACACTCTTAGTTTTCCTCTCGTGTTCTTATCTGTCTCGAATTCTGCCTGAAAACCCCTTTTTATACAAATTGGTGGTAATTATGTCATAAATGAGTTTGTTGATGTATCGATTGGCAGAGCTAAGTTTAGGGCATAGGTTAGCGGAGGTATTGGGGTCAAATATCGTGGACTCCTCTCTTTTAAACAATATTTTGGCACACTCCACTAAGTTTGGCAGTGGTTTTGGTGGGTGACCTGCTATATTTTGTGGATTTTTTTAGAATGGTAGACAGTTGGCTATTTCTGGTGGATAGTTATGGCGTATAGTTAGTGGTTAGTAACTATGGTGGATCTGGTGTATATAGAGGAATTCCTGCCATATTTGTCATAGTTCCGTGTTATATATTTTTTAATTATTCGGTCGATGAGCCTCCTTATGCATTTTGGGGGTGCCACGTGGCACCTCCCTATTGGGCCACGTGGAATCCACTGATTTGTCCACTATGTATGATGACATCACCTTAGGACACGTGGCATCACCTGGGGGTGCCACGTGGCACTTTTTTACTCGTCCACATGGCACCCTAAAAAGCCCAAATTCGAGTGACACGTGGCAGCCTCTAGTGCTACCACATGGCATGATGGAGTTATCATGACACGTGTCACCCTCTGCGCTTGCCACATAGGATGTACAGATGAAGATGTCATCCATACTGATTCTGATGTCAGCAGTATGGATGCTAATTCATCCCTGCTGACTGGGCTAGGTTGAACAAAACTTTTATCGCTTATATCTTTCGTTTCGTAACTTCGTTTGATGAGCCATTTGCGCCATTATAAATGTTGTGATGCGCTCTTCATGATCATTGCCTTTTTACTGAGTTTTTGGAACTTTGATTTTTTTGTCTTTTGCTATCTGTTGAATCCATTCTGAGTGTTTTGATTTGCTTCTGTGTATTCTGAGTTGTTCTTAACCTTCATTAGATCGTTTTTTGATCATTAAGGTTCTCCATTCCCCAACTTATGGATGCAAGGGAAGTTTTCCAAAATGAATGGAAGTATACGATCCTCTTTTCCTAGATTACAGAGGCAAGGGAAATTTAACAAAGTGAAGGGGATTTAATCTTCTCTTTTCCCTAATTATGGTGGCAATGACAATTTGACAAAGGGAAGGGAAGTTAAGAACCTATTTTCTTGGCTTACAAAGGCAAAGGAAATCCCATAAAGGGAAGGAGAGCTAAGATCCTTTTTTCTAGGCTTATAGAGGTAACAAAAATTTAACAAAGGGAAGGGGAGTTAAGCTCCTCTTTTCTTGACATATAGAGGAAAGGGAACTCTATTAAAGCGAAGGGGAATTAATCTCCTCTTTTCCATGATTAGGAGGCAAGGGAATTCTAAAAAATGGAAGGGGATTTAAGCTGATATTTTCCTATCTTGAAAAGGGAAAGATCATTTTGACAAAGGGAAGGGGAGTGAAGCTCCTCTTTTCCCATCTTATGGAGTCAAGAGAACTTTGACAAAGGGAAGGGGGGGTAAGATTTTATTTTTCTATATTACCGAGACAAGGTCACTCTGGCAAATGGAATAAGACTTAAAATCTTCTTTTTCCATCTTATGAAGGAAAGGGAAATCCAACAAAGAAAAGGGGAGTGAATCTCCTCGTGTTCCCAAAGTGTGGGGGAATATTCACACCAACTTACGGAAGGGGAGTTAAGATCATATTTTTCCCAAAGTCATGATATAAAAGGAATGATACCAAAGGGAAGGAGTGTTAGTATTCTCTGATTCCCAAAGAAATTGGATACTAAGTGAAAGCACTCTAGAAAAGGAAAATGGAAGCTAAGTGAAAACACTATGACAAACAAAAACGTAGTCCAAGTGGAATCACTTTGGTAAAGGGAAAAAAAGGCTAAGTGAAATCACTTTGGAAAAGGAAAATAAATTGATGGGTGCACTATCACATGGGGAAAAATATTGGCTTAGGGGACCTCATAGTCAACAAAAAGGGATTAACCTCGTTTCCAATGTGGAGAGAGGGTGATTCTGAATCCAAATGTTGGAACTTAGTTAGGGAAGGTGTTAAACTCCTCAAAATGTTGGGCCTAGTAGAAGGTTATGGCTCTATGACCTGAAGGGTACATACCTCCATTTGTTGTATGTTAAGGAGGTGTAGTGGGTGATGGGCCACATTAAATTGAAGGGGTGCCTCCCAGCCATGGTGATTTCGGTGTGGTAATTAAGTAGAGGTGTTGGGAGGTTTCCAAAAAGGTTGGAGCCAACAAAGAATAAAAAAAAGCAAGTGGAAGGGGTTTGTAACAACCCAAATTAATTTTTATTGATCATAGTTAAATTAAATTATATTAATTATTAAAATAAATACATTTGAATCTTTTTACTATTTTATTATTTAAGGGTAGATGAGGAAATTAATGAGGGGATAAGGTAGTTGGGAATTAAATGAGGGAGGGGGATTCGAGAGAGGGGGATAAGGAAGAGGGGAGAGGACTTGGAAGGGAGATTTTTTTTTTGGGAAATTATGGAAGATGAAGACAAGGACGAAATTCAAGGAGAAGAGGAGGAGATTGCAAGGGAGAAGAGGTTTTTGGGGGACTTTTATAGGGGCACTGCTATTGCTGGGAAGTTTGGGCTCATGGACCATGAAACCACAAGGATTCCTAGAGCTAGGGAGTTAGAGAGACTGTTCTTAGTTGCTCGGGAGGTAAATATTCAGTTTTGGGAAATTTTGGGAAAGAACAAGAGTAAATTAGCAAGGGGATAAATCATCCAGAACCCTCAGGTCGAGGTATGTATTTTACTATTTGATCTGTTGTATTTATGTTGTCGAGGTATGCATTTTACTAGTTGATCTATTGTATTTATGCTGTCTATTTACCAGTTTATTCCTTGTATAAAGAAAATCCTAAACTAAATTGAAGTCATTACAGTAGGAGATAACTATATTTTGAGGCCCTGAAATGGAGGGCCTTACAAATGATATCAGAGGCCAATTTCAAAACTGAAACCTAGGTCTTGAAAAAACACACAACTTTACAAACTAGTCCCTAAAACAACTCCTAACCTATAGCCTAGAAACCCTTGGTTTACAGGGCTTGAACCCTTGAGGATAACCCATAAACCTACAACTTGGAACCCATTTTGTTTTTTGCATATTGCAAAGAGACAATTCTCTTAGCGGAAATCCACATAAATTTCTTAGAGTTAACTTGAAAATAACCACAAAAGAGGAGAGATGGCCACTTTCTCACCTGGAAGGAAGACACATAATTCATAGTGTTTAAGAATCTAGAAATATATTTCTGTAATAATTTTTTTTTATATAACCTATATCGGAATACGAGAAACATGCATAACTAAAAAACAAAACAAAAGAGGACAAATAAGATGAAGGAATGACTGGCAATAAGGAAATCCAACCCCTATACACTTGTAAGAAAGAAAAAAACTTATTAGAAAAAAGAAAACAATTTTTCAACACCCTCATGGAAATTGATTCCAAGTAAAAGTTTCGTAAGAGCACACAAAGACATAACTAGGGTATTGAGATGGTCCTTGGCTTGAAAATTTTCCTAACCAAAAGCCACAACCTCAAATCAAAATATTCATAACATTAAATGCATTTCATGCTACGAGAGACCGTAAACAATACAGAGGAAGCCTTGGCTTCTTACTTAGGCATTTTTTTAAGGGTCTTGGATTTGAATCCACAAAAAGAAAAAAACATGAATAACATAAGGGAAGGGTGCATAACCCTTTTGATTCTATGAGGAAAAAATTTGTTATAAACTAGACACCATGAGAATTGAACTTTGAACCTCCTAAGAACCAATGAACTCATCCAAATCTTCTAACCAAAATTGTTCTATTCAGCCTCTACAATATTCGAATCTCCAACCCCTTCGGTGAAAAGTATTCCACATAGTACGTTGACCATAATGGAAACCAAATATTGTTCCAACAGACCACCATAAGAATCGAACACCAAACATATCGGATCTGAGCTGCATGACGCACCAACTGCGAGGAAAATTATTGTTTGACATAGCTACAAGGGATATGGAGAAAGGATTTCTTCTTCTTCTAGAGAATCAATCATTGAACTGTGTCATTTGCTTGAACTTGATTCTAGTGCCATAGACCTATTAGTCATTTCGAGAATGATCGACTAAGGCCACATGCAGGGAATTCGTGATTGAGTTCTCATACAACTTCAAGCCCAAACCTTGCCTAGAGGAGAGCCCACAGGGTGCAAGTCCCATGCCGGTCATGCACCACTAGGCTAGTTAGGGACATGTTACTCCCTCTTTTTCTTTCTCTCTTGCAAGGATACCAATGTTTCCATACTTGGAAGCTCTCTTATTTCAACCAACACGTCTGGCCCCAAGACCCCGCTCAAAAAATGGGCCTATTGGTGGAGGCTTGCTAGGAAACGTTCCCACATCGTCCTCAACCTTTATCAACACCAAGTCATCATTGCAGTGATGCCAAAGTGTTAGCGATATTTCTTGTAAGGGGGTTAGAATGAAAAAGAATGGGTTAAAACCCACTCGTCCTAAGTTCGGGGTGATAATGTGGCCATGATTAAATGAAAACCAAGTCTAGACGGCAAGGATCACAGTGCCCAGATCAATGGCGCAGGTGGGATTCTGGAAC
>JZKD02S0948012.1:135959-159491 GCA_000966675.3 Picea glauca | reverse complement strand
GTAGGAGGTCTACCTATGTCTAAAAGAAATCATGATTATATTTATGTTGTGGTTGATCGATTTAGCAAAATGTGTATTTTGATGCCTTGTAAGAAGCAGGTTACAGCTGAGCAAACTGCACAAATGTTCTTTCAGAATGTTTGGGTACATTTTGGATTGCCTAAATCCATTATTTCTGATCGAGATTCTCGACTTATTGGGAAATTTTGGTCAAGTTTATGGGCACTCATGGACACCAAACTGAAAAAGAGCACAACTTTTCATCCGCAAACCAATGGTCAGACATAACTGGTCAATAGAACAGTGGTGCATCTTCTTCGTGGTTATTGCAGCAAGCATCCTAAACTTTGGGATGAGCATTTACACTACATTCAACATGCTTACAACCGAGCTAAGCACTCTTCAACTCAAACATTGCCATTTGAAGCATGTTTTGGCTATTTTCCCAAATCTCCTTTAGATTTTATCTTTGAGAAGGATATTGCTATTGATGGTCAATATGACATTGATAGGGCAGAAAATTTCATTGAACAAATCCAGTTGATACATCAAATGGTACAAGAGCAGTTGGAAAAGAGTCAAGCCAAGTACAAGACAAGACATGACAAGCATCATGTTGATCATAGTTTCCAGGTTGGAGATGAAGTTTGGCTTTACATTAGTAAGGAGAGGCTTAAAGGAGAAGGTAAAAAACTGAAACTAATTAGATATGGTCCTTTCAAGATTCTTGACAAGATTGGTAACACTGCCTTCCATTTGGATTTGCCTCCTTATATGCAAATGTATACAGTTGTTAATGTTGAGAATTTGAAATTGTATGAGCCTCCTTTGATTGATGATCAAGGATAACATGTTCAGATTCCTTCTATAGATGATTTCTCCCCAGAATATCTTACATAACTGCATGAAGACACAATCCTTGACAGGAGAATGAGAACTTCAAAACGAGGAAATGAGGAATATCTTCGAATTGGTCTTAAATGCACAAATCCAAGCAAAGCCAAGTGGATTGAGGTTGGGAAGGTGAGGGAACTATACCCTCATCTTCAGATAGACTGAAAGTAGACTTTTGAAGGTCCAAAAGCTTTCCAATGGGGAGGTGTGATCTAGGGGATCAATTTTTTCTCAAAATTCAAAGTGCTCTGAATCGCTTCAAATTGAACAGGTGCATAGGCCTCATCGTCACGAACACAACGCAACTCAAACAGGTTCAAACAGATGTTAGATGAGTGAGATATCACGTTCTGTTCAAATTGTCAAACAAGCAAAAAAAAATTGTTGACTGTACAGTCCATACAGTTGCTGACGTGGCAGGGCCATATGATGACATGGCAGGGTTGAGTTGGCGGACAATTGGTAGTTGGATGGTCGAATCATTTCTTGACACGTGGCATATTTGTGGTGAATGGATTGGTAACATGTAGCCCAAGCAAGGGCTTCCACGTGTCACCTGGGCATTGGATAAAATTTGTGTAGTCGGAAGGACTCGACCCTGCGACCTCCGGGCAAGGGTATAGATTTGGGAAGGGCCGCCCAACCCACACGCCCACCATTGTTTCTTAACATATATATGGTTTTAAAATTATTTGAGTTTGAAATGTGTTATGGTTTGGCGCAGTCCGGGCCGAGGCTAAGCCCCGGCCCCCGGTCACATATGGTTTACCACATAACCACCACCGTGCACGCACATTCAAACCCAGTGCATTTGGACACTTGGCGTGTTACCATAAGTTTTAAAACTTGGCCTTTTTTTTTTTTTTATGTGCGGGTGCGGTCATATGACCCATATGTCCAACGGTTTGGCAGTTAGGGGCTAGGTTCCCTAATTATCCTACAGTTTGCGTGGTTTTTTGGTTATGCACCCGGTGCTAGGTTTTAGCATGGAAATGAGCGTGGGTGCTAGGTTGGACACACAAAGGTGCATTTTGGCGATCCAGAGACAACAAGTTTGAAGGGGAACTTCCAGGAAGCCTATCTTCTTCAATTTTTGGCCAAATCAGGTGCCAAAAAATCCCAGCTAGGGGTTTTTGGACGTTCTGAAGCCATTGGAGCCATATATTTGGCATTTTGAGCAAAGTAAAGTACATATTTTAGCACTTTGAGAAAATAATATAAAAGATCCATTGGAAGCTGGACCAGGAGATGTAGCCCAAGAGAGGGGTGAACTCCTTTATCATTTGTTGTGTTATGTGTTTACTGTTCACTATTATTTGTTTCTTATTATCTACATCTTGAATGTGTAATTTCTATAAAAATTGTGTTTTGCAAATTGATCCTTTTGCATAAGAACACTTGAATTAAAACTTGCAAATAGTTTAAAGAATACAAGTCTTTTATCATTTTCAGATCAGGTGGTTAGTTTGAACTCTATTGTTCATTCTCCACCTAAGTGGTATGAGGACTTGAGGGGTAGTGGGTTTATGTTGAGGGAGGGGTGGTTGTAAGGTAGAAGGAGTTTTACTAGGAAGAAAAGAGTGATTGTGAAACTCAAAAAAGTCTAGGATATTTGGAAAAGAGTAAGTATAATGACCAAACACATCTCAAATGTGTAACAATGGGTTATCACACGTTTTATACCTAGGTTTTGTTGGACCCAAGGTGGCATTGTCAATGCCCCCAATATAGTTGGGATTGGTTTGGGCATTTCCCCCGACATGGATATAATTTTCCACTTGTTTTGGGTTCTTATTCTTATGGTTTCTATACCTCCTTGTCTTCTATTGAGAATGTTCTCAGTGACATGGTGGATATTTTCCAAGTTGGGAAAGGGGATCTAGGACCAAGTTAATAGTAAACAAAGGATGGTGGTTGGATCCAATCATAGTAGAAAGTACCCAAACATGAATACCTAAAGTCACATTGTAGGGAAGAATTAGGGTAGACATGATGGGGTCAAAAACATTTACGACGGCGGGGAAAGAAAATATTTTTTCTTGGGTAGGGTTATATTTAGTGGAGTTTCCTGATACTTTAGCCATTCTAGACAAATATAATTTGATTCAAAGGTGTCAATCAAGGAGGGGTGATAGTCGCAATTGCAATTCTTGTTTCTCAGTCCCCAAAATTTGGTTGTCCAAGGTTTTTATGTTCAACATAAATGAGGTATAATGTTTTAGGTACTATTTAAATTAGGTAGTGCATAAAATGTGGAGCTAGTTGAGAGTTAAATAATATTTTTCTATAAAAAATATAATATTTGTAATAAGAACACTCCTAAAATAAAAAGACATGCTAAGAAACTTGCAAGAATAACTAGATAAGGTGAGCCTTCCAAATGAGTTGTTGTCACTAGTGATGAATTATGATAGGGTTTAGTCTTGTTGACATGTCCGAATGGCCTGCCAAACAGGTAAGGGAGAACACCCAATGGCAGGTCCCAATTAGACCTACTCTTGTTTGGTATAACGTTTCTGACCAGTATGTGGGCCTAGTTGCCACTCTAAAAAATATTCTAATAGAATATTCTCAGATGAATTAAAATATGAAACTTAAATCTAAATAATGCTACCTAAAATTATTCTAAATACATACTATACTAATCTAACCTATCCTAATGAGGAGTAAACTAGAGAGCATGATCACAATAAAAGGGTATTGTTCCTAGCGAAAATAAATAATTCATTTAAGAAAGCAACAATTAAGTATGATAATGAAAAGTGATACAATAAAAAATAATTGCATGTTATACCATTAAAATTGTTTCTATGCTCATAATAAAATCTATGATGACATAAACATTGAGAACATAGTGAAGTAGAATTTCATACAACTAAGTTTGATAATATTCACATAACAAACACATGCACAAGAACAATATTAAATACACTTATCTGAACCATAAACCTCCAAAGTTGTCTCTTTCTCTATTCGTTCATATAGTGAGAATATTATTTTGATGTACAATTAATCAAAATCCCTCTCTCATTTGTAGTCTCCTATTTTATAAAACAAGAGGGACTGTTTACATTATGAAACTGACATGTTGTGAGATAATAGTTTGTACTAGTCTCTTCATATTCTTCATTCAAATTACAACAAGCGAGAATGGGAACAAAAGTGGCCATTTACACATATTAAGACAATCATGAGATCCTTTGCGATTCCATTTGATCTCTATATTCCTTCCATTACACATATTCTTCCATGATATTTTCTAGTTTGTTCAAATGCATTTTCTCCAAGTCTAGTTCGCCATCACAAATTTTGGTTGTGACTTCCATCTTTAATCCTTGCTCTATTTTCTTAATGAAATTCTAGTCCAATGTGATTAGCCTTACAAGTTTCATGAAGTAGTTATTTAGGACTTCTTTATTGTCTTCTATAAGTTGCTCAATAACCCGCTGTCTGACTTTCATCCTTTCATCTACCTCTACTATTCTCATTTCACTTGGGGATGCGTCATCAATATTATGCATGATTTACATTCTGAATTACTCTAGGAGGTCATCATAAGCATGTCATAACCTTTTGTATTCCTTTGTCATTGTCTCTTGAATAATTTTGATGTCTTTTAGCAGAGGATTCCAAATATCAAACATGACTTGAACTTTTATTTTCTGTCTAATGGAGTAGAGTAGTAGGGAATTTGGTGGGTTGTTGTACACACTCTGCCAATATACAATCTTATCAAATAAATCTTGAGCCTTTTGATATTGTTTCTAATTTCTTCAATTTGATATTCAAACCTTGTTTGATTATCTATGTTCCTCTGTATGTCATTCAGTATGCAGAAGCATTTACTTTGCTATCATTTTAGCTCCTCATTAACCATTGTGGCTTCTACCTTTAGGGCTTCTAGGATGATAGTTCCTACTTTACTTTCTTCAAGGGTCTTCTCCAGTATTTATTTATCTTTCCCCAACCCTTGAATTTTGTGTTCCGCTTGTTCAATAAGTTTGTTGGTTTCCACTTTTTCTTTCTGAAGGTTGGTCAACTCCTGTATATAATTGTTCTTCAGTTTTTCTATTTCTATATAATGTTATAGTTTGAGAGAGTCTAGTTCTTCTTTATGCACATTGGTGCCTATGTGGGCTCTCTTCTCAAAATTTGCACTCATGTCACCCTTTTTTTCTTGTAAAACCTTCTCCATTTCTTGTTTTTGGAGGTTCTTTGCAATTTTAACTACCTTTTCAAATTCAACAATGATGTCATCTCTTTGTGTGTTCATTGTTTTGTCCAAATCATCAATTACGGCTGGTGCTTTGTCCAAGACAACAACCAAATCATACACAAACATGGAATTTTCTCTTGAAAATGACAAGATGACATTTTATTTGGGATATGGCCCTTCCTTCCATTCAATAATTCTTTTAGTTGATCCCTGGCTAAGAGTTGTGTCCCCTCTTTTCCTTTTTCTTGTCCTTTTATTTATCCCTTTATTTTTTTCATTGTAGTAGTATTCCCCTACCGCCACTACAACATCATCTAATTTTAGCACCTGTGAGGAGAAGGATAAATTACTTGGTATGGCCATAAGAGGGGTGTATTCCTAGGGGGTATGTCAACTATGCCCACACTTAGAGTTGCTTGGTTGTTTTAGGCCTCAACCAATTTCTTCTGTCTTTATTTCTTTGCTTCTTCATCTGCTTTCTTTTTGGCTTCAACTTCAACAACCTTTTTATTAGGAAATGAGGAAAACTTCCACACTAAACCTATAAGAAGAGAGGAAGAAATATTTAATCAAGAAAGTAAATGACAAAACAAAAACACAATACAAAGATATTTTACCTTGGAAACCAAAATCGGGAAAACCAACATTCCTTGAGTGTAGTTCTCTCTTGTTGTCTTATTCATTCAGAATAAAAGGTTACATGTCTAACCTTGGTCCACAACTAAGAAATAATTGACATCATACCTTCTTTCTTTACACAAGAACAACCATATAGCCAATTTGGCTTACATATATATGACCAAAAACCTCTACAGATTGGCTATTCTATGATTATTGATTAGATTTTTCAGTATTACAACACACCTTCTTTATAGGATTTATGGTAGGAAAAAACCTAAAGGAAAGGCACCCAAAAATGGTTACAGATCCACGCGGATCATTGGATACAAATCCCAAGAATCTCAATATTTCATTACAGTCGAATACCAAGTCAGATTACTAGTCAAGTGCCAATTGGCCTTCATTAGGTATTCAATCAGTTGCCACACGCCCTCTTGTTGACCTCTTGTCGGTTGAACTCTTTGAATTTCTTTCGATGTATTTAAAACCTCGAACCACCTCGAACTTTGAATTAAACTTTACCCAGTTGAACCACCTCGACATTTGAATTGGAATTTACTCGGTCGAACTACCTCGATTTTTGACTTGCTGTCGATTCCTTCGACTTCAACTATTAGTTGACCCACCTCGACTATAATTTCACTCCAAATAATATAACAACCCAACATTCTCCCACTTGTTGTTTTCTTTGCTGAAAATGGGAGACCCCTAAAATATTGTTCATAGACCTAGGGAAACAATGCCCATTGCCTCTCTACACCAAGAGAACTTCATAACACTCACAAACATGGTCAAAGAGTCTGCTATGTTTTCCAATGTGTCTACTTTTTCCAACAACACCTTGTTTCTTTCCACCATGTCTCTCAAAAAATGGTATTATACATCAATGTGCTTAGTCTTGGAATGATAATTTGGGTTCTTTTACAAAAATATTGCACTTTTAATGTCACAAATTATCTTCATAAGTCTCTGCTCAAACCCAATTCTTGAACATAGAATTTGCATCCATGCTTCTTATTTGCTTCCATGAATGGATTCCATGTATTCAGATTCTACTGTTGATAGGGCTACGACCACTTGTCGCTTGCTCATTTAGTTAATTTCTCCACCCAGTATTTTGAATACATATCCACTGGTCGACGTCCGTTGATCCAAATATCTATCCCAGTTAGCGTCGACAAATCCATGTAAATTTAATTCACTGTCACCTCCAGGTTTTCCTTGGTAGCATATAGCATAATATTTTGTGCCACAAAAATACCTGAATACTCTCTTGAAAATTGTTCAGTGCTAATTCCCAGGTGTCGACATGTATCTACTTAACACTCCCACTACATGGGAAATGTTTTGTCGGGTGCAGACCATCATATACATTATACTACCAACAAAACTTGCATAGGGAACATGTGCCACGCCCTTTATTACCTCTCGTGTCCTTGGACACTGTTGAACAATTATCCTTTCTCCCATAGAAAGTGGAACCTTCACAGGTTTTCAATCCTAAATGTTGAAATGTTTCAAGATTGTTTCAATATACTTCATCTGGTTCAACCAGATTTTTCTAGCTTCTCAATCTCTCTTAATCTCCATTCCCAGAATGAAGTTCATTGCACCGATATCCTTCATGTCAAACTTGGAGGATATAGGTTTCTTCACCACCTTTATTGCATTCATGATGTTTCCAATCAACAACATGTCGTCGACATGCAATGGTACATATATGAAATTCCCACCTTCTTCTTTGGATATATGTAGTGATCAAATTTTATTCTCACAAAACCTAAACTAAGGATGTATGTGTAGAAATTTTGGTACCACTTCCTTGGTGATTACTTTAGACCATAAAGGGATATTTTTTAGTTTTCACACCAAATGTTTCTTTCCCTTTACTACAAATCCTTCAGGTTGTTTCATGTAGATTTCCTCTTCCAGGTCCCCGTGTAGGAACACTATATTCACATCCATATTTTCTATTTCTATTTCAAATGCCGCAGCCAGAGAAATTAGTACTCTAATGGAAGTTAATTTTGCGGCAGGGGAAAAAATTTCACCGAGTGAACTCCTTCGACTTGGTAATATCCTTTTGCTACCAATCGAGATTTGAATTTCTCGACTTGACCTGTTGTGTTCATATTCTTATTGAATACTCATTTTATGTCAACATGATTTCTTACATTAGATAATTTAACTAAGTCACATGTCTCATTCTTGTGCAAGGATTCCATCTCTTCAACCATGGCATCCTTCTAGGGTTTTCCCTCTACTGATTCGAATACCTCACTAACCAACTTGGGCTCATCGTTGGTGTATGTTAACACAAATGCGTAACATAAGTTAGGTGGAATATACCTTTTGACTGATTTTCTTACTCATTTTGACCTCCTTACAATTGGGGTCAATTTTTCCACCTCTCCTTCTGATTCAATCGACTCATCTAAATCATCTTCTTTGTTCCTTAGTTCAAACCACACTTTCTATGGAATATTCTTAGTCTAAACAATTTCTTCAGTCTCAGACTTACTTCTGAATTCTTTGAAAACCACATCTCGACTGTACACTATTTTCCTTGATGCAGGATCCCATATCTTATATCCTTTCATTCCTTTTTTGTATCCATCGAAAATACACTTAAATTTCTTCTTTTCCATCTTACTCCTCTTTTCCTTGGGAACATGCACAAATGCATCATAGCCAAATAGTTTGAGATGTGAAACCGAAGGATTCTTACTCGACCATACCTCATGTAGAGTCATGTCGACTAGTGTCTATGAAGGAGACATATTCAATAGATATTTTATAGTGTCGACCACCTTCACCCAAAATTCTTGTGTGAGCCCAGCATCACTGAGCATGCTCCTTCCCTTGTCCATTAATGTTCTGTTCATTCTCTCAACAACTCCATTTGTTTTGGGGGTATATGGTATGGTATTTTTGTGTTCTATGCCACACTGCTTGACTGATCAAATTATTTTCCACATAATTCACTACCATTTTCATTTCTCAACACATTAATCTTCTTGTCTTTCTTGTTTTCTACAAGAGATTTAAACTCTTTGAATTTCTCGAAAACCTATGATTTCTTCCTCAGGAAATATATCCATGTATTCCTGGAAAAATCATATATGAAGGAGGAATAATACATGGATCCACCAAGTGAAGGCACTGAAACATGACCAAACACATCACTATGAACCAATTCTAGAATCCCATTTTCCCTTATCACTCCAGATGGAAACCTTACCCAAATTTATTTTCTATATATAAAATGTTCACAAAAGTTGACTTCTAAATCACATTAAGGAAAGTATTCGACCATACATTTTTTATGCATAGCTCAAAGTCCTTTTTCTCCAATGTGTCTCATCCTCTCGTGCCATAGCATGGTCAGGTCAACTTTTTGATGACTTGTCAAGTTAGTTTGAATCGACTCAGCTCGAGTCAAGTCTAGTCTAGTCAAAATCAATACAACTTTAGGAATAATGATCTTGTTTCATCCAGTCAAGTCGACACTCCTTAGTAACTTGTATAGGGCTCCAATCTAAACTCCTTTCATTAATACCACTGCACCTCTGGCCATCTTGCACGAATCCTTCTGAAATAGACTGTGCACCCCTACATCACTCATCTTGCTAAAAGATACCATGTTTCTTTCCAAACCGGGAATATGTAGCACACTTGTAAGGGTTCTACTCCTCCCATCCTGCAGTATAAGTTGAAATCTTCCCCGTCTGACAATTTTGGTTATCGAGTTGTCCTCCAAGAAAATGTCTCCTCCTTCATGTTGTTCTTATTCATAGAACCATTCTCTATGTGGTGTCATATGATATGATTCTCCCGAGTTGATCAACTAAACATCTTGATTCAACAATGTACTGGTTGATGCCATGTACACATTGCCTCCCTTATATGGAGTCATCTTTCTCTCAGTCGACTACTTCTTGTCGGATCATGTATTGACTTCCATTCCATTCAACTTGTAGTCCCTTTTGTAATTCCCAGATTTACCACATTTCCAACATCTTCTTGTCAAATAGACATGGTAGTTAGATATACCCTTCGACTTAGACTTTCTACCAACGAATTTACCTTTATCTATGCCAACCGATCGACCTCTCACCACTAAACCATATTTGGTTGATTCTTCCATGTTCTTCCTTATCATTTCTTCTAACAATAGAGATGAAACCATGTCTTCTAGCACTAATTTGGTTGTATTACTCCCTATATCCATGACTAAGTTATCCTAGGAGTCTGGTAAAGAACATAATAGGATAATAGATTTCTCCTTCTGCATGATTTTAATATCTACAAAAGATAACTAACTTATAATGGTATTAGGTGCATTTAAATGCTCAGTCACTAAACTTCCCTCACTCATCCTCATAAGATACAACTTATTTCTAAGAAACAACTTATTTACTAGAGATTTTGACTGGTACAAGATCCTCAACTTGTCCCACAGTTTCTTGGCTGAATCGTCACCTAAGACATTCAATAGTACCAAATCTGCAATACAAATTCAGATTGTAGTCCATTCTCTTCTCTCAAATTTCTCCCATTCTTCCTTCAACATACCTATCGACATGGTACCTAGATATACTATTTTCCATTGTTCTCAATCTACAAGGATATATTCAATTTTAATCTTCCAAAGCTCAAAATTCTGGATATTGAATTTTTAGATCTGTATTCTCGAGCTACTCACCATTCTTTAACATAATCTTTAAAGATTTGTGACTTATGACTCTTACTGAACCTAGGGTTTAGCTTAGATCCAAGGTTGTTAAACCAATATCTCATACCACATGTTAGGAAATGAGGAACACTTCCACACTAAACCTAGTAAAAGAGAAGAAGAAATATTTAATCAAGAAAGTAAATGACAAAACAAACACACACTACACAAAGATTTTACCCAGGAAACCCAAACTGGGAAAACCAACATTTCTTGAGTGTTTTACTCTCTTGTTGTCTTATTCATTCAGAATAAAATGTTACATGTCTAACCTTATTCCAAATCTAATACACAATCGACATTATACCTTTTTAATTTACACAAGAACAATCATGTAGCCAATTCGACATACATCTACATGACCAACAACCTCTATAGATTGGCTATTCTATGATTATTTATTATTTTTTTCAGCATTACAACACACCTTTTTTATAGGATTTCTAGTAGGAAAAACCCTTAGTTGACTACCAGTTGCCTTCATTCGATCTTTAGTCGGTTTCCAAACATTGTAATACCCATGTTTCCCCTAGTTTGTAAATATAACTATAATTGGCTAGGAGACTATGGGAGACTAGATATTGAATGTTTGATTTGATGAGCCTTTGTATAAAAGGTCAATGTATGTATTTTCTGTTATTAATAGAAAATAGATAAGTGTTGCATAACTGTTGAAAGGGGGGTTTGCCAAGATATACCATGGATTCTATGAGAGAGATGGTGAGGGGAACTAGAAATGGTTGATATGACCCCCCACCAAACCAATAACTTACTAGAATTAATGGTTCATATCCAAAATAATTCTCTGACCCAAAAATGAATTACTGGCCAGAGTGGTAGCTGGAAGAGTCCTCCTCAAGAGTTAATGAGGAGATATGGCATAGTACCCATATGCAAGAATTTTAGACTTGACCACAAGATGGGGATTCAGACCCACACAACCTTGTTGAGGAAGGAAAGAAAGAGTTAATTCATGGGAATATGTAGGGGAGCGAGCAAGCAAATTTGCGAAAAGAGCAGAGTCAAAAGACTAATCTCGAGAAGAGAAAAGAGCGGTTACATCTCTCTGGTTTGAGGAATAACTAGGTAATAACCTCATTCTGGGCGCAAGAAGATGTTGGCATGGTTTTCGTTACAAGATGATAAACGAGGTTGACGAGTGACTATGGAAGTACTCATGCACACCTCCTTGCTTGGTATAGAGAAACCTGGTTTCCAAGGTCCTATTGGAGGAGGAGAGTAACCTTTTTCCTTGACTATCATTGAGAAAGAATAAAGAGTCTCTCTTAGAGAATCATTGTCTAGATCGGGGGTGGAAAACAATAAATACGCTAGGAGTGGTTGTGCCTATGGTTGGGTGGAAATATACACCCCTTTTAATAGTCGCTTCATGATTTTCGGTTTCTGATAAGTATCTTCATACTCTATATATTGAAATGGAAATGATGATTGAATATATTTATATGTCTATGAATAAGTTCTGTATTGAATGATTAAGGTAGATATATGTATTATCTATGTATGAACTCATGTTTTTGAATGGTCGTCTATTGCCTCAGTTTAGCAGTTAAAGAATTGTGGGATGTAAGCCTGCAAGAGGGTCGGGGTAGGATTACTGGAATGTTTAAGTCCTGTCGATCTCTAGAATCTACCTTCATGGGAATTGTGTGACTGAGGGCTCATGCCCATGTACTTAATCCATTTACAGCTAAAGGAATTAGTGTATAGCCCACAAGATTTGTCAAAGGATCCATGTGACCAAGGTCTGGGAAACCTATGCTAGGCTTGAAAGGAGCTAAGCCTTTTTGGCTTTGGAACTCCAAGACTTCAAAGCTCTGGAGTGTTTTGACCCTACCATTTATAAATCATCGAAGGAAATTGATAGTTGTAGCTACCCACAAGGTTAATTGGCATCTGGAGGTATCCTTATCTGGGACAAATAGACTTTCCTCACTATTAAACCTTGATCCATTAAGTTATCGCGAGGTAACACAAGCCACAAATCCGAGGGTATTTAGGATCCCCCTTAGCCATTGGATCCACGCTGAGGTAACTTTGAAAAAGTCCCACTTCGAGAGAATGAAGATGATATAGCATCAAACTCCTCAAACACTGAAGTCACGAAGTGTTGAGAGCTGTGGATATGGGGAGTCCATTAGGAACCCCCCTCTTAACCATCCGTTCAAACAATGGAGGGATCCCCGTATGATACTTTGGCAGAGTCCTGCTTTGGGAGAGAGAAGCGACATGATTCTAAAACTACCGAAGGCTAGAAGTGCGAAGTAACGAGGGCCATAGATCTAGGGGCCCTTTGAGATCTCCCCTGACTGTTAGATGTAGACCATAATGAACCCAATGATGACCACTTCGGGAGTAAGGAGGAAGTCACACCACAGATTCCCTGAACGCTGAAATTACGAAGTAACGAAGGCCATCGATACAGGGGTTACATGGACACACCTTGATCGTGAGATTGAAGGGCTTGGAAGGTTATCAGTCCAGAGTGACGTGCCATAGTGACATAATCTAGGATGATGTGGACACACGACTGATGTGTCATGTGTCACCTGGAATCATAGGTATCGTTGAACCTACATTCCCATTAACATGTGACACGTGTCACCCATCAAAGGAGCCATGTGTCATATTTTCCTTTCCATGTGCCACACCTGGCACTTACCTTCTTGGTCCATTTGGTGGGAGGAGTATGCAGGACCCACTTGTATTCACCTCCGTGTCTAGTACGTCACCACGTGCAAGGGTGGACCCTATGGGAGTCTAAGACTTGAGTACTTCAGAGGTTTGAGATTCAGTGTCATGGGTAAGTTGAAAGGCTTGAAGGTTGGAGCCATGTGGAGAGATTTTGGGGTCCTTCAAGATTTTGGGAATTCAGGACTCTAGAGGACATGCATGTAGAAAAGAAAAGGGACGTTCAATGCCGAAGCCCCAAACATTGAATTCTCCTTTGGACTGTGTGTTAGATGAGGATTAAGTCTTGTCGTTGGTTTGGAAGGTGGATGGACCTTCCCTATGGGAGGTAGGAACCTAGAGATGGTATGAATTATATGGACACACGTGGCCCTCAACTAATAATGCCCGAAGAACTTCAGAAGGCCATAACTTGCAAACCATAGGTCAGATTTGAGCCTGGTCGTAGTTGTTAGAAAGATATGGCCGAGTATAAGAGGATGAATACCCCCAAAATGGGATTAAATATGATTAGAGTAAGAAATTTTTTGATTCCCCATCCCTAGAAAGGGAACTTAGGGGTCAGGTGCGTTACAAATTGGTATCAGAGCATGGTTACAAGACTTGGCCTGCTTGGGCTCATGAACGAGTCACTTAAAAATTTTATTTAGAGAAATTTTGGGGGTGACATCCTATCGTACCCAATTCTTAAGAAGATTTTTAAACCTCTACTGAAGAGAGGAATGAAACTTTCTACTGGTGTATGTATTTTGAAAAATATGAACTGTGTGTTGTTCATAAGCTAGTATATCATTAACTAACAATTTTTTTTTTATCAACACTCAAGCATTCAGTGGACCGTTGGAAAAATACAACTTGAAGGATGATGACACACCATGAATTAGGGGAAATCTCCCACAATAGAGAGGAAGAATATAATGAAGGGAGGGCAGTTGAAACCCCTCCAAATTTGGATGAAACTATGAGAAGCCTCATGGCAGAATTATAGAGGTGTAAGGATGACAATGAAAGGTTGATAAAAGAGCAAGAAAAGAAAATTAAAATTAATGCAGTCCTACTACAAAGCTTATCAGATATACAAAGGCAATTGCAACATGGACCAACAACCAGTCATGTGGATAGACATCATATGAAGAAAACCTAGAGTCCACCCCAGATACGAAAGAATGGCCCTAAAATTAGCCACACGAGGAGGACCACCTCAAGGAAGGCCCAACATTGAGCCAAGAGACACTCATCGGAAGAATTCGTTTGTGAGGAAACTAACAACTCCAAGGAACATTCTAGTATCAAAAATAGCTTTCATTCCTAGAGGAAAAGAAAGAAGACGAAACATTCCAAGAGTCATGACCTTGAAGAGTTCAAGAAAGACAAAACATCCAATTTCGATGGAGAAATTAAGAAGGGGGAAGAGGCAGAAGTTTGTATGCTTTGCATGAAAAAGTACTTCAGAGTCCATGACTACTCTGAAAATTTAAAGGTCTGAATAGCCATTTTTAACCTAAATGGAAAGGCCTCCATTTGGTGGGAAGACCTTAGGAATGTGAAAGGAATCCATGAGAAGGACTTGTCATGGAAACGATTCGAGAAATACTTCAAGAAGAAGCTTCTGTCAGAGAAATACTTTGATGGGAAGACCAAGGAGTTCTGTGAACTCAAGTTGGGATAACTCACCATAGAGGAATATATCAATAAATTCCTTGAGATGATAAGGTATGTGACCTACATCAAAGATGAAAAGGTAAATATGCAATGATTTATTAATGGACTGCCTCATTCTTTCTGGGACATAATTGAATTTTATGAGCCAAAAACCTTAGAAGACTCTATCCGGAAAGCAAGGTATTGCTATGAGAAATTCAATAATAATATAGAACCTCATGAGGAATGGAAGAAGAAAATTACTTCGGGATTCAAGAAGAAGGGGTTTAAACCCTCAAGATACAAGAGCTATGAGAAAGGTTCTAAGATGAGCCTTCCTGCTAAAAGTGTATACTAGAAAAATTTCCCCTCTTAGAGTGGAAATAAACCCTTTGGAGCAGCCTCAGGTAGGACTGATAACACAAAGAGAGAAGCCTTGAAATGTTGGGGTTGTGGAGAGGAACATTTGTTGAGAGACTGCCCATATAGGAAACAAAATAATAGGAGGTTCTACAACATCCAAGAGGCTACCACATTCAATGATGTGGCTAGGAGCATACCACAAATTTATGTAGCCTTGGATAATAGACAAGCCGACCACCAAGCTTCAGTGGTGGATATGGAAGGTATGGTTGACATCCATCTAGTTTCCATTTTAATTGACCTTGGTTCTAATTTGAGTTAGGTTTCCCCTCAAACTATTGAGAAATGTAAATTGAAACAAGTTAAACATGTTAAATCATGGCTGGTACAACTAGCCACTGGAACCAAAAGAAAAGTAACAGAGGTCATACTGACATGCCAATTCATTATGAGTGGATTACCCACCCAAGCAACCTTAAACATGCTCCCTTTAGGATCTTATGACCTGCTGCTTTGCATGGAATGGTTGGCTTCCCATAAAACCAAGTTGGATTGTTACAATAAAACTTTGGAGTTTGACAATGAAGAAGGGAGAAAGGTATCCCTACAAGGGATTCAAAATCCTTTCTCAGTGAGACAAATATCATCCCTTCAATTGAAGAAGTATTGCAGAAAAGGATGTACCTTGTATGCAATACAAGTGTTGGACTCTATTGAGGACAACAAGCCAATCCTAGAGGATCACCCTATATTAAGAGAGTATAAAGATGTATTCCCAAAAATAGTACCAGGTCTACCTCCAAGAAGAGATATTGACTTTTCAATAGAGCTTGCACCAGGAGAGGTGCCAGTGTCTAGAACAACCTATAGAATGAGTACACCAGAGCTAGTTGAGCTCAAGATAGAACTAAATCAAATGATGGACAAAGGATACATTAGGCCTAGTGTGTATCCATGGGGAGCACCAACCTTGTTTGTGAAAAAGAATGATGACACACTTAGGTTGAGCATAGACTATAGGAAACTCAATAAGATGACCATAAAGAATAAGTATCCCTTGCCAAGGATTGATGACTTGTTTGACCAATTAATGGGTGCTACAATTTTCTCAAAGATTGATGTGAGGTCTGGATACCATAAGGTCAGAATTAAGGATGAATACATCCACAAAAAATCCTTTAGGACAATATATGGTCACTATGAATTTGTGGTGGTGCCATTTCGGCTAACCAATGCACCATGAACTTTTATGTTCTTAATGAATGATGTACTTAGAAATTTCATAGACATATTTGTATTGGTTTTCATTGATGCTATCCTAATCTATTCCAAGAATACAAAAGAGCATGAAGAACACCTCAAGCTAGTACTTCAAGTACTAAGATAACATCAACTCTATGCCAAGTTTAGTAAGTGTGCCTTTTTCCAAAAACAAGTCCATTACTTAGGCCATGTTATTTCTGAAGAAGGGGTGGCAGTTGATCATGACAAGATCAAAACCATTATGGATTGGCCTACCCCAAAGGATGTATCTGATATCAGATCCTTTATGGGCCTAGCAGGATACTATAGGAGGTTTATAAAAGGATTTTACAAGATTGGTTTCCCAATCAATTCCCTTCAGAAAAAGGGATTTAAATTCATTTGGAAATCAGAATGTGAGGAGCGATTCCAAGAGCTGAAACACCTTCTAAACAATGCACCCATGTTGAAGATGGAAGATCCAAACAAGGACTTCCTTGTGTGTACAAATTCTTGCAAGGAAGGACTCAGATGATTCCTTATGCAAGAAGAGCATGCAATTTGCTACGAATCCAAAAAATTGAATGAGCATGAAATCAATTATGTGACCCATGATCTAGTATTGGATGCCATAGTGCATGCTTTAAAAATGTGGAGGCATTACCTCCTGGTTAGAAGATTTGTGCTGACGACAAATCATTGTGGGTTGAGGTACTTGTTTGATCAACCAAAACTTAATGCTAGACAAGCTATATGGATGGATCTCCTTAGCGAGTTTGATTTAAAAATCAAACATATCAAAGGAAAAAAAAATAGGGTGGATGATGCCCTTAGAAAAAGTGTGAAAATGACTCACTTGGAAGTTGTAAGGACCTATGAAATGGATTTCAGGGAGAGAGTCAAAAGTGCATAAGAAACATATGCATTTTTCAAGATTGTAAAATCGTACTTAGAGAAAGAGCCCATAGGAATGAAGTAAGAATGTTATCAATTTATGAATGATGGCTTGCTAACTTACAAAGGTAGGTTGTATATTCTAAAACGTGACGACTTGAATAGGTTCATGATGGATGAACTATACAAAATACCATATACTGGTCATCCTGGTTGTCAGAAGATGATCATAGCCACTAGGAAACTGTTTTATTGGCCAGGACTGAAGAAGGACATAGTTGATTACTTGGCTAAGTGTCTAGAATGTCAGCAGGTTAAGGTATAACAACAACATCTATAAGGGATGTTGCAACCCCTTCCAATATCGGAATGGAAATGGGAAACCATCTCAATGGATTTCATCACATGATTACCAAAATCGGTCAAATAGAATGACTTCGTCATGGTAGTGGTGGAGAAATTGAGCAAGGCTTCTCACTTGATTCCCATCAAGTCAACTTGCAAGGAAATAGATATTTCTATTATTTTCATGAAATAAATATTTAGGCTACATGGCATGCCTAAGGAGATCATATCTGATAGAGATACAAAATTTACTTCAAGCTTTTGGAAATCTTTATTTTCTAGTTTTGAAACTAAATTGTTCTGTAGTACACCTATCAGCCTCAAACTGATGGAAAAACAGAGAGGGAAAACCAAGTGTTAGAATACATGTTAAGGATGGATGTAATGCATCATCCTAAGAAGTGGGAAGACTACCTACCAGTGGTAGAGTTTTCCTACAACAATGGCTATCACGAGTCATTGAAGATGATCCCTTTTGAGGCCTTCTATAGTAGACAATGTAAGATTCCAATCAACTCGGATAGTCTAATAGATAGAATTAAAATCGGTCTAGACATGATGAAATAAATGTAAAAATATGTAATTTGGATAAATCAAAATCTGAAAATAGCTCAGGATAGACATAAAATCTATGCAGACATAAAGAGGACTCCTAGAGAGTTCAAAATAGGGGATCATGTGTAACTCCGAGTTAGACCCAAGAAAATCTCCTTGAGGATAGGAGTTTGTGCCAAGATAACACCTGAGTATTATGGATCCTTTGAGATTTTACATAGAGTGGGACCCGTAGCCTATAGGCTAGCACTCCCTCCCACAGTGAAGGAACATGATGTTTTCCAGGTTTCGCTATTAAAGAAATATGTACATGATTCTAATCATATTATTGATTGGTTCGTGATTCAGGTGGAACCATAGGGAGAATTCCTACCAGAACCTCAATGCATAATATATAGGAAGGAGACCCCACTCAGAAACAAAACCATTGCATAGGTCAAGGTGCGGTGGAAACACTTTGGCCCAAATGAGGCTACATGGGAAATGGAGGATGCCATGAAACAAGCATATCCATTTTTTTTTACTTTTGTACATACAAATGACATCGACAAATAGAACATAAAGGATGATGTTCCTTTAAGGGGGATGGGATTGTAATACCCCTATTTCCCCCAATTTGTAAATATAAATATAACTGGCCAAGAGACTATGGAAGACTAGGTATGCGTGAATGTTTGATTTGATGAACCTTTGTATAAAAGGTCAATGCATGTATTTTATTTTATTAATAGAAAATGGATAAGTGTTGCATAACTGCTGAAAGGGGGGTTTTCCAAGATAGACCAAGATGATATGAGAGAGATTATGAGGGGAACCATAAATGATTGATATGACCCCCCACCAAACTAGTACCTTACTGGAATAATGGCTCAGACCCATAATAGTTCTCTGACCCATAAATGATTTACCAGTCAGAGCGATAGCTGGAAGAGTCCTCCTCAATATTTAATGAGGAGATGGGGAAGTGTACCCATCTGCAAGACTTTGAGACCTAACCACGAGCTAGGGATTCAGACCTATGAAAACTTGCTGAGGAAGGAAAGAAAGAGGTAATTCATGGGCAGAGGCAGGAGAGCGAGTAAGCAGATCTATGAAGAGAGAATAGTGGAAATACCAATCTCGAGAAGATAAAAATAGTGGTTAAAACTCTCTTGCTTGAGGAAGAACTGGGTAATAAGCTTGTTCTAGGCGCAAGATGTTGTTGTCAAGATTTTCATTACAAAGTGATAAACGAGGCTGATGAGTGAATGTGGAAGTACTTGTGCATACCTCCTTGCTTCGTATAGAGAAAACTAGTTGCCAAGATCCTATGGGAGGAGGAGAGTAACATTTTTCCTTGACTGTCATTGAGCAAGAAGAAAGAGTCTCTCTCATAGAATCATGGTCTAGCTTAGGGGTGGCCAATAGTAAATCCATCAAGAGTGGTTGTGCCTATGGTTGGGTGGAAACAAGCACCCGTTTTAGCAATCACTTCACAATTTCTAGTTTCTGATAAGTATCTTCATACTTTGTATATTGAAATGGAAATGATGATTGAATATATTTATGTCTATAAATGAGTTATGTATTGAATTATTAAGGTAGATATATGTATTATATCTATGTGAACTCATGTCTTTGAATGGTCGTATGCTTTCCTCAGTTTAGCAGTTGAGTTGTGGGACGTAAGCCTGGAAGAGGGTCGAGGTAGGATTTACTAGAATGTTTAAGTCCTGGAAATCTCTAGAATCTACCTTCACAGGAATTCCAAGTTCAAACTATGTGGAAGGAGGGTGCCTCCTACAGAATCTTCACCATGTGATTGAGGTCTCATGCCCATGTCCTTAATCCATTTACGGCTAAAGGAATTATCATGTATCCCACAAGAGTTTTCAAAGGACCCATGTGACCAAGTTCTGGGAACCCTACACTAGGCCCTAAAGGAGCTAAGCCTTTCTGTCTTCAGAACTCCAAGAGTTCGGAGCTTCGTAGTGTTTCAAACCTACCATTTATAAATTGGCCAAGGGAAACTGATGGTTGCAACTACCCACAAGTTTAACTAGCTCCTAGTGATATCCTTATTCGGGACAGATAGACTTTCCCCATTGTTAAGCCTTGATCCATTCAGTTATCACGAGGTAACATGAGCCACAGATCCAAGGGTATTTGAAATCCCCCTTGGCCGCTGGACCCACGCTGAGGTAACTTCGACGAAGTCCCACTCCGGGAGAACAAAGATGATATAGAATCAAACTCCCTGAACGTTGAAGTCACAAAGTGATGAGAGTCATGGATCTAGGGAGTCCATTAGTAACCCTTCTTAACCATACTATCAAATAATGGAGGGACCCACATACAATACTTTAGTGGAGTCCTTCTTCGGGATAGCGAAGAAACCATGATGTCGAAACTCCTGAATCCCAGAGCTGTGAAGTAACGAGGACCGTAGATCTAGGGAGCCTTCAGGATATCCCCTAACCATTAGATCTAGACCATGGTCAGCTCGATGATGACCACTTCAAGAGTAAGGAGGAAGTCACACCATAGATTCCCTGAATGTTGAAGTTGCAAAGTAACAAAGGCCATCGAATCAAGGGTTATGTGGAAACACCTTGATCGTGAGATTGAAGGTCTTGGAAGGCTATCCGTCCAGAGTGATTTGGCATAGTGACTTCATCCACGATGACATGGACCCATGACTGATGTGCCACCTGTCACCTAGAATAGTACGTCTCATGGGCCCTATGTGCCCATTAACACGTGACACATGTCATCGACCAAAGGGTCAATGTTTCATCTCTTCCTTTCCGCATGTCACACTTGAATCTTACTCACTTGGTCCATTTGGTGAGAGGGGTATGTGGGACCCCTTTGTATTTGCCTCTGTGTCTAATATGTCACCACATGTAAGGGTGAACCCAAATGGAGTCCGGGACTTCGAGACTCCAGAGGTTTGAGATGCAGTGTCATGGGTAAGTGGAAAGGTCTAAAGGCCGAAGCCACATGGAAATATTTCAGGATCCTTCGGGAGTTCGAGAATTCAGAACTCTGGAGGACATGCGTGCATAAAAGAACCTTGTAAGATCACCGACCGTCGAATTCTCCTCTAGCCTATGTGTTAGATGAGGATTAAGTCTCACCATTGGTTTGGATGGTGGATGGACCTTCCCTTTGGGAGATAGGAACCTATAGATGGTACAAACGAGATGGACCCACGTGGCCCACAACTAATAATGACCGAAGAACTTCGAAAGGCCATAAATTGCAAACCAGAGGTTGTATTTGAGCCTGGTCATAGTTGTTAGAAAGATACATGTGAGTAGAAGAGAATGTAGACCTTGGGAAGGGGTTCAAGATGATTAGAGTAAGGGAAATTTTGATTCCCCATCCCTAGAAATGGCACTTAGGGGTCGGGTGTGTTGCACACGACTGTCTATTGACCTCTTGTCGATTAACCTCTTCAACTTGCTGTCGATGTCTTTAACACCTCGAACCACCTCGACCCTTGACTTCAAATTTACCTGGTCGAACCACCTTGACCTTCAACTTGGACTTTACTTGGTGGAACCACCTCGAACTTTGACTTGATTTTGATTCCTTCGACTTTGATTGTTAGTTGATCCACCTCGACTAGGCTTTCACTGCAAAGAATATAACAACCCAACACTTTTGTTTCTCTCCCTCTTCCTTCTTTCTCTTTTCCTTTTCTTTTGATGGTAGTATTTGTCTCTCCTCTTCAACCTTTTTCTTCTGTAGTGTATCTTGTTGAGATTTTTCTTTTCTTTATTTTGTTTTCTTCCTCTCATAAGAAAGCTTCTTCAATGCTTCTTATTTTTTCTTTTTCTCATCCACCTTGGAACTTTTCTTGGGTTCATCTTTCACCTTTACTTTTAGGCCATCTTGGTTATTTTTATGCTTGTTTTATCTGATATTTCTCTTTTGGTATTATCACCTTGTGCTGTCTTTCTTATCCTTTTCTTCTTTCCCCCTATTCCTCTTCCTCTAGCTTATGTTGGTCCTTCTCTAGAAGCAATATGAACTATTCTTGAATTATTTTTCTCTTTTCTTTTTCTTCCAATATAATATTTTCTCTGGCTACATCATCTAGAAACCTCTGTAACACTTCTTTGAAGAAAAATAATCCCTTGAAAACCTCCTTTGTATGGTCCAGTACATGGATTAAATGGTGAGTAAGGCCTACATATTTGACATGATTGAGCACTATGTTTTTAGGGTCATGTCCTCTAGTTTCTACAATACATAAATGTTAGGGTCCTAACCCACACATAGGTAGAAAAATATATTCAGATGTAATAAAGGTCAATATTAATAAGGCATTGCAATAAAATAGAACAAGTCAAATGTAAGAAGACCTAATAGAAGCTTCTTCTTCTAGAAGTATCTTCCTCTAGATGCTTTTTTTGATAGACATATTTATTTTAAATAGGAGTTGAGGGTATGAGAACCCTAGATTGGAGATTATTGTAATAGAGATCTGCTCGACTGGAGGTTTCCCCCTCGAAGAGGCCCATGAACATTGCTCTTAGAATCAAAGCTATATTTTTGTTGTTATTCTCATATCATTTCAATGTTATTGTGGTGATTATTCTGGTTATATTGTTGTTATTCTGCCATTTCTAGCATTTTATTTCTGTTCTGCATACTTTTTATATCTGGTATATTACAAGTGGTATCAGAGCACTTTCTTGGCAGAAATTGTGGTTAATTTTTTTTCAAGGTAGAGACGTATTCCAACGTCTTTAAGCCATAAACATCTGTCGTTACATGCATAAACCTGTGGTTGAGGGATTCATACACGCAGAAAATACAAGTGGTTCTTAAGAGCACATCTGTTGGCCACCCTTGTAACCCATGTTGGTACCCCTTCGAGTGGTAGTGCATCTGACAACACCTATGTATGGATTGGCCTAGATTTCATGAATCCTTCTTTAGATAAACTGATCAACCGCTTGACTGCTATAGTGCTACCGAGAACAACACTCGGGAAGATACTCTCTAGTACCTGGGTAGTCGGGTAGTACGACTAAGGGTACGGTCTATCCTCCTTAGTTAGTGCCCTGAGATATTGGGCTAAGTACTACTATTAGACCCCACGCGTATATCAAAGAGCTATAGCACAGGGCAAACTCTTGTCTGTAGAACCCTTCAATACCTAACCCTTGGGGACCGAAACATAAACAAATTAAAACAAACAAGATTTATTGCCATGCAATTGTGTTTGGGTTGCCAAGTAAATACACATTTCTTTCTGGTTAAGTATTTGGGAATTTCCTCTCTACCGTATTCTTCAGACTGGAGTATAACTCCGCAGGTGTAA
>JZKD02S0948012.1:112958-129766 GCA_000966675.3 Picea glauca | reverse complement strand
CCACATACCACCAGAAATGAAATGACAAGAAATATCCATATAGGATATTTTCCCTGACAAATTCACTTTCCTTCATCTCATTATTCCATAATTAATCATGGGTTCTCTTACTCCAGAAAGTGTCTTCCCGTGAGGGATTTCACCATAAGGGGACCACTTTGGAGTTCATCCATATTTAATTCTTATCAACCATGAAAAAACAATAATGAGTCATATTTACATCAAACAGTATTGGGTCCATTACCCAAAACTTTGTGCTACAGGTCTTTCTTCAAGGGTTGATGTCAATGACAACCAACCTTAATAAAAAAACCCAGATGGGAGAAAACCACAACATGATTTTCTTATATAATGTTAATATTACATTCATAGAAAAAATAAAATTTTGGCATTCTCTAGTACCAACTGAAAGGAGACACCAACCCCATGGATTTACCAACTCCAACTGGAAGGAAGAACCCACTCCCTAAAGCACAAGCACCAACCTACTGAATGAAGACACCAGTATTCTCAACTGAGCACTAACTCAATAATATATCACCAATCCAATATATTCATACACAAAGTACTTCTTACTTTATCTGCATGCTTCATTTCATAGACAATCCTTCAAAATCTAGCAAGCCTCATAGCATCATTCTTAGAATGTAATCACTGATGATTACAACATCCACTAACGATAACATCCATCCACGAAAATGGCCACTAAAGGAAACATCCACTCAAAAAAACATCACAACTTCATGGAAGAGAATAAAACATCATCAAAACCTCATGGAAGCATCACAACCTTCAAATACAATCCCAAAATCACTTCTTAAATCTACATACAAAACTACTCAGAAATGTACCTGAAATTTGCAAACTTGTAAGATCTGCCACAAGCTCTATTTTCCATTTATGATTATGAAACTTGGTCCTAAAATATTAGGATATTTTCTCAATCTAATGAAATAAGTGGAATTCAATTTTTACCTACCAAGCTTCAAATACAACCATTTTATCCCGAACACCTGTTTGGGACTAGTTTCTGGATTAGTCACAAACCCTAACTTCCAACAAGTATAAATACGTACCTATAATGAATAAAGATTTGAAACTTGTACCCAATATTATTCAATATATTCTGTGAACTTCATCCAAGTTCAACTCTTGAATCATCCCTAAAAAAACTTTATAGTGAAAATCAAAATATGACACGTTTTTAAGAAGAAAACCCTAGTTGTAAAAACCTCAACTTCCACTGAGTATAACTCCAAACTTGTAATGATTCAAGACTTGAAATTCATACCCAATATTCTTCAGTATCTCTTCCAAAACAAATACAAGTTTCACTATTTGAATCATTCTAGAAAGAGTTATATAAAAAATTCCAAGATGACCTTCAAAGAAAAACCCTAGAACAAATCTTCACAAGACTTAATCTTCCTTTGGAAATTTTCCCTTCTTAAGAGAATCCCTTAGAATCCTCCTACAAACCATAAAGACATCCCAACACCTTGATCACACCTTAGAATTTATCTTTTCGTTGGTTGCACTAAAAATGTGAAATTCTATCCTATATTTATAGTAATTTTGTCCCCCAAAATTAACTGAGCTGACCTCAATTTTCTGGCTAGGCCGTCGGATGAAAAAATTCATATCTCCTCATTCCTAGGGATTCAGAGGGAATTCCATATACCATTGGAAATTTATTGGAATAATATTTCAAACCATGTAAGTTGTGCTTCCATTTGAGGTATTTATGTAGGTTAAAAAGTCCCTAAAATATAGGGAATCCAAATTGACCAAAAATAATACTTTCAACAATCTCCATCTTACAATATTTATCTTGGACATATGTAGGATTGTAATATTTATCTTGGACATCTTGTGGGATACATTTGTGTACAACTCAAAGTGGGCATGTGGAAACAAGCACATGTTATCTCATCCCTTGAGGGCCATGCTTAAAATCTAGTCCATAAGGGGAACACTTTGGAGTTATATACATTTATGTCAAGGCTCCTTCAAGGAACTTCAAGGCTTATTCAAGTGGACACATCATTATTGCTTTAGGGGATTATTCAGTTTTCTATGACATTAAATTTTCCTCATGGATTGAATTCTGCATGTTAGCTTCTTAAGGCTTCATCAACATGTCTTCAAGGCTTCTTCTCTTGGCTTCATGGCTTCTTTGCTTATCTTCATGGATTCAAGGTTTCTTCACTTGGATTTACGGATTCAATACTCAAACACTTTGATGCAGGATCATTGCCAACAAATCACAAGTAGGAGACAACTGGGCACACTAACACGTATTTTGAAAAAAATTGAATTTCAAAGATGGCATATTAATGTAATATCTAACAAAGATTTTGATTTATGAACATTTTAATGATCAGAGGCTGAACCATTGCATAAGATTTATGGGGGGATGTATTTTTATTTAATATGAAGGATCGCAGTATAGATATGGAGCATCCGCTCTTGTCTGTCTAACTCAATATTTATTATAATGAATGTTAAGTAGTTCAAATCCTTTATTCTCAATAGGGTAGTGTAGAGTAGTTGGAGGAAAATACTTGAAGAGTCCCTTTGTATAAAATCTTTTTATTTTTTCCAAGGAGAGGTTGTTGAATCTAATGTGTAGATTTCCATTATAGTCAAGAACTGGGAGATGCAGAGAAGTAGTGTGTGAATGTATGTGAAGTTTCAGTTGAATGAATATAGCAGAGGAATATTGTCCCAAATGTGTGTTATTATTGTGTCTATCTGAATGAGTGAATGGTAGACTTTTAGGTTGTTTTCAATTCTTTGTTATTTCTTGTTCTTGTATCTATGAATGCATTTACATGGTTGAACATATGAGTCACTGTGAAGAGTGAACAAGTTTCAATCGTTTCTCTTCATTGAGCGAGTGCAAGGAGTGCATAGTGTCCGCAAGGAATGCGTGACCGAGTCTATTTCGACTCGTAAGCTCAGAAGAGATAGCAGGAACTTGTATGTGCAAGGAGTGAATAACACTTGCAAGGAGTACATGGTAGATTTTTCGAACTCGAAATCTCAAGGAGGAATAGCGCGATTTCACTGTAGAAGAGAGAATTTGTTGGAGAGTAGTCACAAGGAGTGCATAATCATCCAAAGAGGAATTGAGTGTGGAGGAGGACCCTTTGCAAGGTGCACATATGTCAAGATTTCAACTAAGTGTTGAAGGAAGTGTTCAGAGGAAACAAATAAGATCTGATATGCAAAGATCAAGAGGGAGAGCAGCGGAAAATATTCAAGGAGAAAAGTCCTGAAAGTTTCCATAAAGGACAATAGACAAGATTCATTCTGGAAGGAGATGAATGATTCCAGGCCATCAGATCTGGAAGAACTATGGAAAGATTGGTTGTAGGGTGTTTCGACACTTTGTAGTTTGGGAAATCTACAAGGAGTGTAAGTGCAGATTCGTGAAGTCCGAAGTCACGATTTAATGTCAGTCATTGATTGTGAGGAGAGCACATGACAGTGGATCCAGGAATCCGAGATTCAAAAATCCAAAGGTTCGTGGTGAGAGAACCTAGAGTTTTGCGAAGTCACAAAATCAAAATCATAGTAAGGCCGGTGAATTTGAAGAGATACATGGAGGAAGTCTGGAGATTAGGAGAAATGTGCTTCTAGAAAATTTGAAGGGAGAGCTCGAGATATCCCTAAAGTCTGAATCGCAAAGGAACAAGCCCACAATCATAGCCATGGTCACTTGGGAAAAATGGGGCTGCGTACGTAAAATGATTTTGGGTAACCGCAAGGACTTGAAGAGTCACTTCGACTTAGTGATTCGAATGATCTAAGATCGGGAGGTTGAGCAGCCCTTTGGAGGGAAGGGGGTTTGCGCCAAAGTGGTATCAGAGAAGATGCATAATTGATTTCTATAGAAAGAGGAGTAGACTTATATCATTGGAGAGGTATCAAAAACCTTAGCACAATGCCACCTAGAAGATGTGTAGAGCCACCCGTAACAAATAGAGCTATGAAAAGACAGATGAGAGAGCTCAGAGCAAGGATGGATTCCATGGAGACATCATAAAGAAGAGAATCTGATGCTGGAGACGTCAACGATGTAGAAAATTAAGAAGTAGAGGTTGAAGAAGAAGTAGTTGATGATGTTGCGTAAGAATGCTTGCTGAGAGAGGTTGTCAAGTTGGGAGCCAGAGCGAAGATCGATGTCCCAATGTATAAAGGAAATCTAGATACAGAAGAATTGCTTGATTGGATACGAGCAATGAATAATTATTTCAACTTTGAAGATGTCAAGGAGGAGAAAAAGGTGAGACATGCTGTCACTAGGTTAAAAAGACATGCAATGTTGTGGTGGGATTAACTATAGGCTGACAGAAGGAGCAAAGGTAAACAAAAGATTAAGATTTGGGATCGAAAGCTAGCCAAGATAAAGGAGAAATTCATGCCCAAGGATTACCAGATAAATCTGTTCAGGACGATGCAGAACCTGAGACAGAAAGGGATGACTATGAAGGAGTACACAAAGGAGTTGTACATATTCAACATCAGGGCTAGACAGAGAGAGAGAGATGAGGAGAAAATTCCCAGATACATCAATGGCCTAAGATATGATATCTAGGAGAAAATCAGCATGGTGACAGTCAGAATAGTAGAGGATGTGTATAAAATTGTGCTGAAGGCAGAAGAGAAGTTGGCCAGGAGGCAGAGTCAACAAAACAGGGGCCGAAGCTTGAAAAGAGGCAAAGGAGTTTCCCAGGATAAAGCACAGAAGCCCAAAGATGAGGAAAATAAACCACATAGTCACTTTGAGAGAGGAGGAAGTTCCTGAGGAAGGTAGAGTGGTGGTAGAAACTCTTTTCCCAGAGGAAGAGGAAAAGGCAGAGGAGGAGAAGTAAGGTGTTATGACCATGGAAAAACATGACACATGTCTTGGGATTGTCCCGAGAGGAATAAAGGAGGAGGTGAAGCTCACATTTTAGAGGTGTAGAAGCGATATGTTGAGGCATAAGGTGTGGAGGATGGGAAGTCCTTGATGAAGAAGGTTATTTTGAAGCAAGAGAAAGAGACTGAAAATCCAACACAGAGGAATAGTTTGTTCATGAAAGCTTGCAAAATGAAGGACAGAGTTTGCAAGGTGATAATTGATAGTGGGAGCACTGAAAAATTAGTATCCACAGATATGGTGGAGAAGCTAGAGCTGGAGACGACTGTACACTCGATGCCATACAAAGTCTCATGGTTGCATAAAAGGTCATCAGGTAATAATCACTAAAGAATGCATGGTTGAAATTAAAATAGGTGGATATAGAGATGAAATCCTATTTGATGTGATTCCCATGGATGTATGTCATGTTTTGTTGGGGATACCATGGGAGTATGATAGGAATATCATTCATGATGGGAGAAGAAACACCTATACTTTGGAGAATAATGGTAGGACACATATGTTACTTCCAATTGAAGAAAAGAAGGTGAAGGATGAAGCTAGCATGAGCATACTTCTCATGAGTGGGAAATAAATATTGAATGAAGTAAAGAAGAAACATGAGATGTAGTTTTCTGTAGTGAGGATGGCGAGGGTTATCCTTACCAATACTTGGATGGAATATTTTCCTAAGGAAGTTCAGGAACTGCTAGAGAATTTTTCTAATATAGTAGTGGATGAGTTTCCAAACTCATTACCCCCTATCAGGAGCATCAATCATCACATTGAATTGATACCAAGAGCAAACTTTCCAAACAAAGAATCATACAGATTGACACCTCAAGAGAAGAGGAGGTGATGAGACAGGTTCAGGATCTGTTAGATAAAGGATTGGTTAGAGAAATCTTGAGTCCATGTGCAGTGCCAACTGTATTGAGTCCGAAGAAAGATGGAGGATGGAGAATGTGTACAAACTCAAGGGCCATAAACAAGATCACCATTAGATATAGATTTCCATTACTAAGAATGTATGATTTGATGGATTGTTTAACCACAGTTAACTATTTTTCAAAACTAGATTTGAAAAGTGGATATCACCAGATAAGAATGAGGGAAGGTGACGAGTGGAAAACAACATTCAAGACAAATGAGGGGTTGTTTGAATGGCTTGTTATTCCATTTGGCTTAACGAACACCCCAAGTACTTTTATGAGGTTGATGAATGAAGTGTTGAAAGATTTCATTGGCATATTTATGATTGTATATATGGATGATATACTAGTCTTTAGAAAGACTAAGGAGGAGCATTTGAGACATTTGACATTGGTGATGAGAATGTTGGAGCAAGAGAACATGTTGATTAATTTGAAAAAGTCCTCTTTCATGAAGACATAACTCATTTACTTGGGTTTTGTGATTTCTTCGAATGAGTTGAAGATGGATCCCAAAAAGGTAAAAGCAATCAAAGAATGGACGTCACCAAAGAATATCTTTGAGGTGAGAAGCTTCCATGGATTAGCAAGTTTCTATCGGAAGTTCAGCAGAAATTTTAGTGGGATTAGTGCTCAAATGATGGATACAGTGATGAAAAGACACAAGTATTTCAAATGGACAAAAGAGTCTGAGAAGAACTTCAACATATTGAAGGAGAATATAAAAGAACAACCGATTCTGGTATTGCTAGATTTCAGAAAGACATTTTAGGTGAGATGTGACGTGAGTGGAGTTGCAATTGGAGTGGTCTTAAGTCAGGAAAACAAACATGTTTCATATTTCAGTGAGAAGCTGAATGAAGCCAAGAAGAAGTAATCCACATATGACAAATATTTCTATGCCATAATTCAAGCCTTGAAGAAGTGGTGGCACTATCTCATACCGAAGGAGTTTGTCTTGTATAGCGATAACCAATCTTTGCAATTCATAACCAGACAAGAGAAATTAAACTAGAGACACACCAAGTGGATAGAGTTCATGAAAAATTCCACTTTTGTCATTAAACATATTTCTGGTAATGCGAACAAGGTTGCTGATGCATTGAGCAGGAGAATCTGAATTCTGTAGAAATTTCAGGTTGGAACTTTGGGTTTTGATCACCTTAAAGAAATGTACTGCATTGATCCATATTTCAGAGAAGCATATGAAGTGTGTGTGAATCCTGTACTCAGAGACATAAGCTAGTGGGACAAATATATGATTCAGGATGGGTTGTTGTTAAAGGGGTTCCAGTTGTGCATACCAAGATGTCTGATGAGGGAAAATTTGCTAAAGGAAAAACATAGAGGAGGTCTAGCTAGACATTTTGGCCATGACAAAACATTTTCCCAATTAAACTGTTCATATTATTGGATAGGTATGAGAGCATAAGTGAAGAGATTTGTAAACAAGTGTAAAATTTGTCAGTATGCCAAGGGGAAGAAGTAGAACATTGGGCTGTATCAACCATTGTGTATTCCAGAGAGGCCTTGGGATGCGATAAGCATGGATTTTGTGTTTGGATTGACAAGAACACAAAGGGGAAGTGATTCCATATTTGTGGTAGTGGAAAAATTTTCGAAGATGGAACACTTTATCCCATGCTAGAATACCAGTGATGCAACACATGATGTGAATTTGTTTTTCAGAGAGGTTGTGAGACTCCGTGGATTTCCCAGAAGTATAGTTTCAGACAGGGATACCAAATTTGTTGGTCATTTCTGGAGGATGTTGTGGAAATTGCTGGGGACAGAGCTATGTTTTAGTTCTGCATATCATCCACAAATAGATGGGCAGACCGAAGTGGTGAATATAATTTTACAATATTTGCTGAGGATTTTGTTCACTAAACACCATAGTCAGTGGGATCAGATTCTAGCACAAGAATAATTTGCGTATAATGACTCAGTGAAAAGAAGCATTGGGAAAATCCCATTTCAAATTGTGTATGGAGTGAATATGAGAGGAGTGTCAGAGTTAAGAGATCTGAAGAAGAGCAAATTTAGGAGTGCGAGATCTGAAGACTTCGCTGCATAAATGCATGAAATTCATAATCAGATCAAGGAGCAGTTGAAGAAGAGGAACAATGAATATAAACACAAAGCTGATCAACATAGGAAGAAGCTTGAATTTGAAGTTGGAGATCAAGTTCTAGTACATTTGAGGAAATAAAGGTTTCTGAGGGTAACATATAATAAGCTAAAATTGAAAATGATAGGGCCATATAAAATCCTAAGAATATTTGGAGAGAATGCTTATGAAGTAGAGATGCCAGAAGATGTGGGTATATCGCCGATATTCAACATTTCAGACCTGTATACTTACAGGGAAGATAGAACCGAAGGGTCAAAAGATTGAGGAGATATCTAGTCGAGAAATCAGATGCCTATAACAAAGAAGCCGTAGATGGAAAAGTTCATAGACCAACGGATTGGTAAGAAGACTCAAAGGAAGACATATTTCAAGTATCTAGTAAAGTGGAAAGAGCGACCAATAGAAGATGCCAGTTGGGTCGATGAAGCAGACATCTAGAAGCATGGAAAACCGGTGTAGGAGCTCATGGATAGGAGTCCATTAATTTTTCAGCCATAGGAGTATGATGCAGGTGCATCGCCAACAAAATACAAGAGAGAGATAGCTGGGCGCACTAGCGCATATTTTGAAACATTTTGAATTTCAAAGATGGAAATTAATGTAATATATGACAAACATTTTTATTTATGAACATTTTAATGATCTAATTTTGAACCATCGCATAAGATCGACGGGGGGATATCTTTTTCTTTAATATGAAGGATTGCAGTACAGATTTGGAGCATTCGCTCTTATCTGTCTAACTCAACATTTATTGTAATAAATGTTAAGTAGTTGAAATCCTTTATTCTCAATAGGGTAGCGTAGAGTAGTTAGAGGAAAAGACTCGAAGAGTCCCTTTGTATAGAAGCTTTGTATTGTTTCCAAGGAGAGGCTGCTGACTCTAATGTGTAGATTTCCATTGTAGTCAAGAGTTGGGAGATGGAGAGAAGTAGTGTATGAATGTATGTGAAGTTTCAGTTGAATGAATATAGCAGAGGAATATTGTCCCAAATGTGTTTTATTATTGTTTCTATCTGAATGAGTGAATGATATAATTTTAGGTTGTTTTCAATTCTCTGTTATTTCTTGATCTTGTATCTATGAATGCATTTGTATGGTTGAACATATGAGTCACTGTGAAGAGTGAACAAGTTTCAATCATTTCTCTTCATTGAGCGAATGCAAGGAGTGTGTGACCAAGTCTGTTTAGAATCATAAGATTAGAAGAGATAGCGAGAACTTGTATGTGCAAAGAGTGCATAACACCCGCAAGGAGTGCGTGGTAGATTTATCGAACTTGAAATATCAAGGAGGAATAACCCGATTTAGCCACAAAAGAGAGAAGTTGTTGGAGAACATTCTCGAGGAGTGAGAAATCATCCACATAGGAGTTGAGTGTAGAGGAGGACTTGTTGCAAGGTGCAAACAGGTCAGGATTTCGACTAAGTGTCGAAGGAAGTGTTCAGAGGAACCAAAGAAGATCGAAGAGGCAAATATTAGGAGGGAGAGGGGCATAAAATATTCAACGAGAAAAGTCCCTGAAGTTTCCATAAAGTATAGTAGACAAGATTCATTATGGAAGGAGATGAATGATTCTAGACCATCAGATCTAGAACAACTACACAAAGGTTGGTTGTAGGGTGTTTCAACACTTCATAGTTCAGGAAATCTGCAAGGAGTGTAAGTGCAGAGTCGCGAATTTTGAAGTCACAGTTTAATATCATTCATTGATCACGAGGAGAGCACGTGGTAACATATCTAGGAATCTGGGATTCGAAAATCCAGGAGTTGGAAATTCAGAGGTTCGTGGTGAGAGGACCTAGAGTTTCAAAAATTTGTGAAACCCAAATCATAGCGGGGCCGACGAATCTGAGGAGACACGTGGTGAAAGTATGGAAATTAGGAGAAACATGATTCTGTAAAATTTGAAGGAAGAGCTCAGGATATCCTCGAAGTCTGAATCGCGAAGGAACAAGTTCACAGTCACAGCCGTGGTCACTTGGGAAAAAGGGGCCTGCGTACATATAGTGGTTTTTGGTAACCGCACGGACCCAAAGATTCGCTCCGACTCAGTTATTTGAACAATCCAATACTGGGAGGTCAAGAATCCCTTTGGAGGGAAGGGGGTTTGCGCCAAAATATCAAGCATTTTTTACTTGGATTCATGGATTCAAGGCCTCTTTACTTGGGTTCATTGCTTCAAGGCTTCTTCACTTGGTTTCATGGCTTCAAGACTTCTTCACTTGGATTCATGGTTTCAATACTAAAAAAATATTCCTTTCTAACTACCACATCATCATCATCATTGTTACATCCTTATCATTACCGCCACATAATCATCACTTACACTTTGACATCAATGACAATATTTTCTCAACAATCTCCCCCTTTGTCATTGATGGAGACACCTTCCTCTTTTTGCAGTTGTTATCACTCTGTAAATTCCTAGAGTTTTTTGCGATGTAAGAAGAAATCTATCAGAGGTAACCTTAACCAACCACTTCGAAACTAGGAGCTAGCCCTACCAGCTTCAGAGAGGGATCTCTCTGTGAGTTTTAGACTTGTTTGGGCTTTCAAGATTTTAGGCTAGTTAAAAAAAAATATAATCGAGTTGTTTGTATTGTTTTTAAATGAAATGGATGAATATCACTTATGCTTCCATTGGGCTATGGGGTCTGTCTTATAAATATAGGAGTCAAATAGAAAAACTCGAAGATTTCTTTCACAGGGAAAGAGAATGCATTTACTAGGTTCTTTAGCAATAAAGTGATGGATAGCAGAAAAGATGAGGATATAAATTAAAGCAAAGAATCAATTTAAGAATTTTATTATTGTAACATCATAAGATAAACATTTATATATTCAAAATTCAGAAACAAGGTATATGCAGATAAATCCTGCAACATTCACTACTTTTAAATAATCAGATTAAGAAAAAAATATGATAACCGAGAGGGATAAACTTTTAACACAGAAGAGTAAACATAACCAATAAATAACACGCAGGAATCCTGTGGAACATCTCTTTGTATTACTAGAAGATATCTTGGAAAAGTTACAGTGCTTATAGCTTATAGAGTGTAAATATCAACCCTCAGTACTTCAAAGTTTGAAGTATTTATAATAAAAAATTACAAATGACCCTGTCATTGATGATCAAGATGTGGCAAGAAATGAAATTAACTAACTAAATAACAAAATACAAAAATCTAGGTAACTGCTGGTGATCTGTCGAATTCTTCATGTTGAATCAGGGGAAGGTCATTGGTGAGTCACCCAAGTGACTTGGATTGATTTGTCTACTGACTCAACTTGCATACCTCATTTCCTACTCGATCAAATTACACAGTTCTTCCCATCTTAGCTGACTGGGAATGGTGAATTTGAGTAGTCTACGGTATACTTCATCTACTTTTGTGTATTTGGCAAAAGTTAGTCTGATGATGAAGATATATTTGATCTTGTACTGTATACTGATGTCTGGCTGCAAAGTCTCCAGGAACGCTTTGCCTATTATAGTGTCTTGTATCCCTGATAACTTGGAACTATCCTTGGCCATTGTAGCCATTTTCTTCTTGTAGTCTAGAAGGGTCATCAACTTGTCATTAAGAACCATTAGACCAGGAAGACCCCTTTTTTTGCAGAGCCTCGATCTTACTGAAAAACCTTTGAAATCCAATGTCCATGTTCTGGAATTTTTCTTCCAATTGCAACATCAATCCTTTTTTGGTCAGAACCCTCTTGATTTCGAGAATGGTTTCTGTCTTGTCTTATATCTTCAAGTCTTCCAGTTCTTCTCTGGTTTTTGAGTTCAGGAATTTAATTATTTCATTGGCTTTAGAGGGCATTTCTCCCAACTCTCCTTTAACTTTGTCAATTACATGTCTGCTTCTTATCACTAGCTCATTTTGCTCAAACATGATCTGTATCATAGGCCATATTTCATTCATGTATTTGGAGATATCCATCCAAATATTTTCTTTGGCCTCAGCAAGTGTCTTGCCTGCCACTATTTTCTTTTGGAGTTTCTACAATTCCTATTTGAGCTTATCTGATGTTTTCTTCTCTGTGTGGAAACTTGTTTGGTAAGAATTCTTGAACTCCTGAAGACTCTCAACCTCCTTTTTCAGTTTTTTGATCTCCATTTCTTGTAAGTCCATCTCCTCCATGGATTTTTCAAGCTCCATTGTCTTTTCTAGAGCTGACAGTGGGGTCGCTGAGGGAATTTTTGTTGTCGTGGTTGTTGCTATAGTAGTTGTGATGACTCCAGTGAGTGGAACTTCACTCAATGGAATGACTTCCATCGGTGTTGATTGTTACTTCTCAGTTACCAACCTTTCCAACTCTGCTTCCATTACTTTTAACTGTGCATTCTGCTCCATGATCAACTTGAGCATTTCACCCTTTTCTCCTTGTGTCTCAACGATCTCCTTAGCTCATGCATCCTCTGTGGGTGGAAAATTTAATTGTTTTCTCAGAGATGCTATATCAACGTTATTATTATTTAGCAACTCCTCTGTTCCTTTCACATTTGAGGGATCATACCCAATCTTGACTACCAATTCCTCTATGGATTTTATCCTATTATCCTTTGCAAAAGAGGATATCTTTTCCAGTTTGAACTGGGTCTAAAAATTGTTTAGAGCTACTTGTAATTTTGCAGCTGTAGAGGAAGCATGGGCCAAAGTGGAGAAAACCATTTCACCAGTCTGTCTGTGCAGATCCATCTAGTCAGCTGGATGAACTTGTTTTGTATCAAACACAAGGGTTGACCTTTTGTAGTCACTAATTTCTTTGGGTTGAGGTACCTGTGCCTGCAGAAATGCAAGATGAATTCTTCCTTTTTTCGTGTCGAAAGATGATAACAGTCTGTGTTGGGCAGTGGACATCTGCTTCCAAAACTGAGCATAAGTGTTATTGGTCAATGCTTGGTTTCTCTTCTTAATCAGATCATATTTTTCAAAGATGTTCAACTTTGCGGATCCCTGTGGAATTTGGTTGGCCATAGTTATATTAGTCTTCTTCTTTGGAACATAAGTAGACACTTTTTGACAACTGACTAAAGGAATTGGTGTATCTCCTCCTTTAACCCCTTTGGCAGGATGAATATCTTCTTTACCTGGGAATAGTATGAATGGTCTTAGGCATTTTACTGTATAATTGAAAATATTCCATTGATACTTCGGTGACTGGAAGAGAAATTTCTTTCCTCGGTCTTTTTTCCTTTGGCACTGGTGGAGTGATAGTCTAGGAAGTCATTACTAAGGAAATGTTGTTCAATGTCTTCCAAGGTGTTATCTTCCCACTGTGTCTAATTTACATACTTCTCAATTTCCAGTTTAAGTGTGTGAACATACTGAGCACTTTTGTTTTTGTCTCTCATTTCCATGATGATCCCACTCAGATCATATTTCCAAATAAAACTAGTGTTGAATTTCATTTCCTTTAATATCTTTTCTGCCTCTTCTCCAACGGCTCGACTATTGCAGATAAAAGGTCCTATCTGACCCTTAATCCTCAACTGTTGTTTTTCTTTAGAGATACAAAGTGGATATCATCTGAATTTATCATCTGGCAGATATACTTTAGTGCAAATATCCGAATGGGTAGATATTTGGGTAATTTGTATGGAGCCAATTCACATCCATACACACTGATTTTTGTGTGGTATTGATACAACAACCAGTCTCCTATATTTTCAAGGTCTGAGAGATGTAAGATTCTCTGGATATCTTCATTTATCCTTAGCTCTGGTCTCCCACTAAGCATGCTCACCACTGGATGATAAAACATATCAATGAACTGTTTGAAACGAAACTCCATGGAGTTTCTTTTGAGAAGTGAAGTCCATTGGGTTACCGCATGTGGTTTCCCATCCTTGTCCATTTTCTGCATTAGGAAATAAATCCTTTCTTCTTGAAAAAGATGAACATGTACGCCAGTATTGAGGAATACTGGAACATGCCCTCTGTGGCGAATTTTGAAAACTGGTCGTGGATGTTTTCTGCCAAGAAAAAACTGTATTCAAACTGGGTGGTGGCCTGTTCCTCAGCCGAAAAAATGGACAGGAAACCTAATATAGGTTCATCCACCCATTCGTTTGAAAAGTAGCCAAGCATGCAACAAAGCGATGAAATAAATTGGTTCCCCCTTTCTGAGAACAAGGAAGAATGATACAGGGGGTTTTTCTTGGGGAGATGAGCATCTTGTGGGAGAAAAAGCTCGAAGATCTAGGCTCTTTGAGGAAAGGAAAAGTTCTAATACAACTCCATAGAGGCGGATTTAGTCCTGGGTATCTGCATCATCTAATCTATGGCCTCTGGTGTGATAAAGAACAAGGTCTCTCCTGATGACAAAACTATGGCTCTCTGGTTGGGGAGGTAATGAGACTTGCATTTGAGGGCAAATTTAAGGAAATTATGGACTTGGGGAAAGGGATATAGAGGAAGATTTGACTCCTAGAGCCCAATTTCATTTCTCTGATCCAAGAAGGTGTCTTTAAACCATGACTGCAACTCTGCGAAATCAAATTCGCACTTTGTCTCTGAGATAAGATAATCCTTGTCGGTCAATGCGATCCTGTTGAGATCGACAGGAGGTGGGAGGAAAGGATTTTCCTCGGCTTCTTCTTTTTTGGAATTTGGTGCCATCACTGTGAAAGGTACTTGCAATTCAAACAAAAACGCTAGTGGGTAATGGCTATGTTTGGGTAGATGGCTGGATCAGAGGAGGGGAAGAAATTGTCTAGTGTGCGAAGAGGGTGGAAATTGTGTCAATGGAGGGACATTGATTACTTTTGAGTGAACGGGTATCCGTTGGGTGTGGGGGACAGGTCATCAGGCTAACAGGTGTGTGGCGTGTAATAAATTATCAATGAAACCTTAGGAACGTGAGGAGGCAAGAGAAAGATGCATGACGTGTGTACCCGAATGACGTGGAGGATGATGATTGGGGGAATGAAGAAGGAGACATGACCTTTAATGGGTGGACAAATAAGACAAGTGGAGAGGATATTGAGATGTGACAACATGAGGTGGTGGCAGTATGTCAAAAGAGAAAATATGCGATGTAATAGATTAGCGACACGTTGGGATGGGGCTCGCTAGGAAAAACCACTCCATTCTGGACCCCCCCCATCGTTAAAGGAAAAATGGTCGGGGGGGTCCAGAATCTCTTGTAGATCATCCATCTGCATGCCTTCAGGATAACCATAGATCTATGTGCACTTGTTAATTCCCATTCCGGACCCCCGCCCACTGTTAAAGGCAGAACGGTTGGGGGGGTCTGGAACTTCATCTCGACCGTAGATCCATGTGCCAATACTTCATCCATAGATCTATGTTCACTTTTTAATCAATAATTTTGAAATCATATATGTAGCAGAGACTTAGGCTTAGTACTTTTTGTGGGTTTTGTTCAACTTTCCCTGCTTTTTGTCACCATGGGGGTTAGGCAAAACACTCACAAACATCAAAGATATGAATATACATCGATCATCATGCATGTTTTATTGAAACAAAATTGACTAACCTATGCTCCAACCTACTCACCAATGACATTTATCCCAGCTTAAACTGTTGGACTAAGAAATTATTTTGTCCTAAGGTTAATTGACCAAGATTAGGTTGTTTGATCAAATTTATTTCACTAGCTAACCTATCTACTTGGCTAAGATTAAACAACTTAGCCAAGCTCATTCACTAATCCTATCAACATCAATTTAAAGGAATTGGCCATGTTTAAACTGTATGGAACAAGTCTTTGTTATTGCATGGGGCTTTATTCAATTTCTTTTGTGACCTCTTTTCTTTCTTTTTCTTTTCTCTTTCTTTTCTTTTCTTTTTCTTTTTTTTTCTTTCTTTTTCTTTTATTTTCAAATCATTTACAGAATGGAAAATTATTTGCAAATCAAACACACTTAAAGGAATAAATCTTAATCACCAGTTGATCCTATAAATTATAGGGTTATAACAGCAGTGCCACATGCTCAATCTATCCATCAACATGCTCAATATATCCATCACTTTGTTTATATCCCCCTTTGACATCAATGACAAAGGGCTATTTTTTTCTTATTGTGTGACTCCCCCTGTCACTAACAATTTGTTTCTCTCCTTTGACATCCAAGATAAAGAGTTGCTCCCCCTTTGGAATTTCATGTTTCTCTTTCTTATTCTATTTCTCTTCATTTCCTCATTCTTTCATCCACTGTCATTTAACTCATTTTTCTTCCCCCTCTGTCATAGTTGGTTCCTTATTTTGACTTTAATGCTATCTTTGTGAGCATATTTCCTTTTCGACAATACTCCCCCTTTGATTGTGCCGACTCCACCTTAGATTGGGCCATTTATTGAAGCTTTCTGAAGTAGCTCCCCCTGTGCTCTTGTATGAATTACCAAGCCACTGTCTTCTGCCATGTATAATCCTATGTTGTCATTTCTTTGGTCTTTCTTTCTTGCTACTTACACTCCCCCTCAACATTATCCATGATGTTGGGAGTCTCTATGCCAAATTGTTTAGAATAGTGTATAATGTTGGTTTGCTGCAAGATCATCATTTGTAATCCTGACATCTCCCTCTTTACTTGAAAATTTATTATTGTTACTAATTTTTTCAGATTTCTGTGGTGAGGAGTTTCGAACTTATTTGTCGGATAATCCAAAGTTAGTGTCATTTTTGTCATCGACGTTTCAAATATGAATCGGGATTCATCATCAGGACTAATCGTCAATTGAAATCTTGCTGATCTTAGTCAATTAATAGTTTAGATTGAGGATAAATTGAGATTTTAACCAGGTTGGTTGTCTATAAACCCTATTTACAAAGCTAAAACAAAATTAAAAATGATTAA
>JZKD02S0948012.1:50465-112827 GCA_000966675.3 Picea glauca | reverse complement strand
TGAATCAATATTGAGACATTTTACCATTTTTTACCTTCAACACATCATGTAAAAATTAACCATTAACAATTCCATTTGTTATCACAAAAAACCATACATAGAACACAATGATTTTTACGTGTAAACCTGAATTAGAGAAAACCACATAATGTTTTTTTCTTTATCATGTTAAGATTACATTCATAGGAAGCACCAACTTCCAAGATTCTCTAGTACCAAATGGAAAGAGGCATCGATCCTGTGATTTACAAGAACCAACCTGAAGGAAGCTCCAAATCCCTGATTTACCAGCATTGACTATAAGGAGGCACCAACTCCCTTACTTTACCAGCTCCAACTGGAAGGAAGCAACCGCTCCCTAAAGCACAAACACTGACCTGTTGAATGAAGACACCAATATTCTCAATTGAGAACCAAATCAACAAGATAACACCAATACAATATATTCATACACAAAGTAATTTTGACTTCAACTTCATGCTTCATTCCATAGAAAATGCTTCAAACCCTAGCAAGTTTCATAGCATCATTCACAAAATGTAATAACACATGACAACATCCACTGACGATAACATCCATTCATGAAAACATCCACTAAAGGAAATATCCACTCATGAAAAAATCATGAAAAAATCACAACTTCATAGCAGATCATACAACAACATCAAAACCTCATGGAAACATCACAACCTTAAAATACAATCCCAAAATAACTTCTTAAATTTGCATACAAAACTGCTCAGAATTGTAGCTCAAATATGCAAACTTGTAAGATTCACCACGAGCTCAATTTTATATTTCTGATTTTGAAACTTGGTCCTTATATATTATGATATTTTCTCCTTCTAATGCAACATGTGTTAGTCAAGTTTTACCTACGAAGCTTCAGATATAACCATTTTATCTTGAATACATGTTTGGGACTAGTTTCTGAATTAGTCACAAACCCTAATTTCCAACAAGTATAACTCCATACCTATAATGTATCAAGATCTAAAACTTGTACCCAATATCATTCAATATATTTATTGAATATATTCCAATTTTTTCTCCTTGAATCATCCCCCAAAACAATGTATAACAAAAAATGCAAGATGATTTGTTTTCAAGAAGAAAACTCGAGTTGTAAAAACCTCAACTGCCATTGACTATAACTCCATACCTGTAATGATTCAAGACCTAAAATTCATACCCAAGATTCTTCGCTATATCTTCTGAAAAAAATCCAAGTTTCTATATTTGAAGTTTTCTAGAAAAAATGTTATATATAAAATTCCAAGATGACCTTCAAAGAAAAACGCTAGAATAAATCTTCACAAGACTTCATCTTCGTTTGTAATTTTTCCTTTCTTAAGAGAATCCCTTAGAATTAACTTGCACACCAGAAAGACATCCCAACACCTTGAGAACAACTCAGATTTGATATTTTTGTTGGTTGCACTAAAAATGCGAAATTCTATCCTGTATTTATAGTAATTCTATCCCCAAAAATTCGCTGAGTCGACCTCAATTTTCTGGTTGGGTTATCGAATGGAAAATTCATATCTCCTCATTCATAGGGAGTTAGAGGGACTTCCATATACCATTGGAAAGGTATAAGAATAATATTTCCAAACATGTAAGTTTTTCTTCCATTTGAGTTAGTTATGTAGGGTAAAAATTCCCTCAAATATAGGGTATCCAAATTGACCAAAAATAATACTTTCAACAATGTTCATCTTGCAATCTTTATCTTGGACATTTGTAGGCTTGTAATATTTATCTTGGACATATTGTGGGATCCATTTGTGTACCAATCAAAGTGGGCATGTGGAAAAAAACACATTTTATCTAATCTCGTGAGAGCCATTCTTAAAAGATACGCCATAAGGGGACCACTTTGGAGGTATATGCATTTATGTCAAGGCTCCTTCAAGGCACTTCAAGGATTCTTCAAGTGGGCTCATCATTACTGCTTTAGGGGATTCTTAAATTTTATTTGATATTGACTTGTCCTCTTAGGTTGACTACTGCATGTTGTATTCTCAAGTCTTCATCAACATGTCTTCAAGGCTTCTTCACTTGGCTTCATGGCTTCAAGACTTCCTTACTTGGCTTCATCGATTCAAGGATTCTTTGTTAGAAAAACAGGACCACAGAGCAATAAAATAAAAAAAATGTGGAAACAAAACACATAAGATACACAATACAAGAGAGACACAGCTTTACGTGGTTCACCCAGTGTGGGATACATCCACCAGAGAAATTGCCATGTCCTTTCTTTATTATTATCCAACAAAATGAAGGGATACAACCTACAACAAAACCTGTTGTAACTTCCTCTTCTTTCTCTCACAATATCCTCTCTCAGAATACAATACTTGCCAACATACATAGCCACAATACATTTCCCTCATAAAAGAGGGTTGCCTTCTAGGGCAAAAAACCCTAACATAATCTCTATTGTTAGATCTGCGACCTTATAATGAACGGTCCAGATTTATAATGAAATTACAATATACTTCTACAAGGCAATTTTTGCTTCAGGGGCTTCACCCCCGAACCCCCATTGGGGGACGCTGCCCCCAAACCCCCGCTGGGGGCCCACTTTCCCCCAGACCCCCCAGTCGGGGGGATAGCCCCCCCAGACCCCATAGAGGGGGTATCCGGCTACACTCTCCCGCGTGGAAGAGTGTACATACTTCTGGGGTGTAAATACTTCATGGGGTATAAACACGACTGAAAGTAAAAGACCTCTAAATCAGGAAGATAATTAGGCTCCAAAACCAACATTCTTCACCTAGATTCATGTCTTCAATACTAAAAAAATATCAAAGATTATTTACTTGGACTAATGGATTCAAGGATTGTTTACTTGGTTTCATGGCTTCAAGGATTATTCACTTGGCTTCATGGCCTCAAGGCTTATTCACTTGGCTTCATGGCTTCAAGGCTTCTTCACTTGGATTCATGGCTTCAATACTCAAACAATATCCCTTTTCACTGCCATATCATCATCATCACTTTTACATCCTTATCATTAATTCCACATCATCATCATTGTTACATCCTTATCATTAATTCCACATCATTATCACTACTAATTTGACATCAATGACAATTTTTTCTCAACACAATATACATGTATAGGTGGTTTATTTTGGTCCCAGCTGAGAACTCCATCCAAAGGAAGTAAATTGCATAACAGAGCATAAAACATCAATGAGATAGGGAAATTTTTTTGGGGGGATGGAGCTCTATGGAAACCCTAAGTCAAAATATTTAGAACCTCCACATTTCAGGTTTATGGTGAAAAACATTTCCTAAGGAGCTAGCGATTAGTCAGAGAGGATCGAGTGACATCTAGAGTTTACAACCATTTTCATGGATCCAAATGAGGAGCTAGTTGAATATTCCCCAAACCTGCTGGAAAGGAAGGGCATATGGGTGGTATCTACTACTAGTTCATTCCTTTATATACCTAGGATCAAAATTTAGTTGTAGGTGCAAGGAGGCTTCTCCATTGGGACTAATTATGAGCCTCATTCCTACTCAGAGTATGGGGAATATCTCCCTTTTTCGCACCATATAGAGATTGGTTTGGAGTCCAGTTTGGCACCAAGGCCCTCAATTTTTGGATCACCACCTCTCAGTATTCTATGGAGTCATTCCAGAGAGTGTCATACCACTATTCCTCCTCCGTCTTGGTGATAAATCCCTCTATTTATAGAGTATTTGGCTAAATATGGTACAGGTCTAACAAATATAAGGTTTCTTAGCTCATTGATAGGAAAAATACTCACAGTGGTGAAAATATTTGGGCTACTAGTCTTGGGAGGAGCGATTCACTTCAAAGGATTATTTCCTCTACTAGCCCGATATAACCCCCTCTTCTAGTTACACTTAATGGAGGCAAATATTTGCTTTCGACAAGTTTCATAGATACTCTATTGGTGTATTTGAGTCATTCTAATAGGGATGGATAAAGTGTGGGTTTAGAGATTTTTTTTTTTATTAGGGAGGAAGGGGATCTCCCTACTGTAGAAAGATAAATCTCTAGTTCACATAAACAGATAAACCTAAGATGCAGAAACATGTTGGGTATGTGTTATATTCTTTGCATGGTTGTAACTAGTGTCTATGTTGCACAAGGCATGCAGGGGGGGAGAGTGCCCCCTTTCCTGGGGTGTCATAGGGATGTGGGATCCCCCATGCGCTAGGGTTCAGGTAATGCCCCCCCAATTTATTTTTTTGGAAGTTTTTTTCATCTGTTTTTGTGCGGTTTTTAGGCACTTGGTTTTCACCAATGGTTTTATATTTTCGGTTAAGGAACTAGGGTTGTTGACTAAACCAGGTTATTGGATTATGGTTTTGGATGCTACAAGATCCTATATGTATATTGTATTGTAAAAAATGTATGTGATATGAATATAGAATATGTTGGTTTTCCCAGTTTGGGTTTCCAATGGAAAAATCTCTATGTAATGTGTGTATTTTCCATTGTATCTTTTCTATTATTTTATTGAAAATCTGTTTGCATTAAATATTTGTACAAGGTTAAAATCTACATTTGGTATTAGATAAATTATTGGCTTCAGGGGAATACCTTTGTGGTCAGGGGTTGGGCTTGAGACTGTGATAAATCTTGTTACAATGGGAGATCTGCGGTATTGATTCTTCAGGTTAAAAGAAATAGCGAGCAGTTCGAAAATAGAGATAAAGAAATTTAATGGGAAACGTTTTGAGTTGTGGAAGCTCAAGATGGAATATCTATTGGTATATATAGATCGGTGGATCACAATGAATCTAGGTACTACACCTACAAGAATGTCAGCAGATGAATGGAAAAATTTGAATTGGAAGGTGAAGAGCACAATCCGATTTTGTCTCTTAGATTCAATATTATTGAATATGTCAGGGGAAGCTACAACCGATGATTTATGGAATAAGTTGGGGAATTTGTATCATTCTAGGTACTAGGTAAATAAGTTGATCATGTAGACGAAGATGTATAACCTGAGTATGAGAAATGGAGACTCAGTGGTAGATCATCTAAACACTTTCAATATTGTGGTAAGTCAGTTATTATCTGTTGAGATTAAAATTTTGGATGAAGAAAAGTGTATCGATTTACTATTATCTTTACCAGACTCGTGGGATAGTCTTGTTGTGGAAATAGGTAGTAATACAACTACCTTGAGTTTTGATGATGTGGTATCATCCTTGTTGTCAAAGGAGATGAGACATAAGAACATGGAAGGACAAAGAATTTATGCATTATTTGCACGAGGGCACTCCTAGGAAATAAATAAATCTAAGTCCTCAAGTGGGAGATATAAATCTAAGGGTAGATCTAAATATCCCAGAAAGTTTGTAAAGGTATGTTGGAGATGTGGAAAAGAAGGGAACTTCAAGAAGCAATGTAGATCCAAAAGCATTGAGAGAGTTAAGGGATATGAAGGTGCTCCCTCTACAAAAGAAAAGACCTCCAAGGAAGAAGGAGGGGATGTGTACTTGTCTTATTCAAGAAAACATGCAGATCATGAGGCATGGTTGGTTTACTTAGGTGCATCCTTTCATATGACTCCCCACAGGGAGTGGTTCTACGAATATGAAAGGTATGATGGAGGTAATGCTTTCCTAGGTGATGAATCGACAACCAAAATCATAGGACGGAGAAATGTAAAGTTGAGGCTCATAGATGGAAGGATTAGAGCACTTCTTGGTGTTCTGCACATCCCAGGATTGGCCAAAAATTTGATTTCTATAAGGAAAATGGACCATGCAGGGGTAAAAACAATATTTGAAAAAGAAACCTATAGGATGGTTCGAGGAGAAATGGCGTTGTTGAAGGGAGTTCGGATTGGAACTTTGTATAAGCTACAAGTAAGAACTATAAGCGATTGGTGTAATAGTTCCATTTTTCCTAATATTGGAAATGAAGAAAAAAAAATCCTACAATCTCTTGAGAAAAGGTTATGTTGTGGCATCAAAGACCGGGGCATATTGGAGAGAAGGGTCTTCGACTACTACATGGTAAAGGTATGGTTGAAATTATGTCTAACTTCTCTCTGGATTTTGATTTCTGTGAACATTGTGTATATGGGAAGAATAATCATGTAATATTCCCCTTTGGTGCAATGAGGGTAGAAGAAATTTTATAGCTAGTGCATAGTGAAGTGTTTGGAGCTATGTCGGTTCCATCATTGGGAAAATATGTGTACTATGTCTCATTTATATATTAATTCTTGAGGAATACTTGTATATATTTCCTTAGGAAGAAATGTGAATTTTTTGATAGGTTTAAAGAGTTTAAGGCTATTGTTGAGAATCAAACATAGAAAATAATTAAGGTGTTGAGGATGCATAATGGTGGAGCTTTCTATAGGAATGAATTTGATGAGTTTTGTAATAAGTGTGGCATAGAAAGTTAGAATAATACTCCATATAAACCTCAACATAATGGAGTTTCAGAAAGGATGAACACGACGCTGATGGAAAAAACAAGGTGCATGCTCAGTGGTGTCGGGTTAGGACAAGAATTTTGGGTGGAAGAAATGGGTATTGCATGTTACCTGGTCAATCGATCACCCTCATCAACACTAGATGAAAATAATCCACATGAGGTATGGAATGGTAATAAACCCTTTCTCACACATCTCAAGGTGATATCACAACCATTCATTTGTGAGGATTGACGAATAAAAAAACTATCAGAACCTTGACGCACCAGCCTTGGTGAATCATAAAATTCAATATGTCGCGTAGTATAGAAATCTCGATCTTGAAATAGATGGGAGAAGATAATGGCCCTGGTGTTATGGTAACCAGATTGGACAAGAACCAAAATTTTTAAAGAAGTAGAATTGAAGACTAGTGCTTGGTGCCTCAGTACCCTGGTAGTCAATCAACTTGATGCTCCATTACATCGGATTAGAATTGATAGGAGTGCATTGTTGGAGTTGGATGATATGGTTTCCCATAATTATGATATCCCATGAGGATGATAGAGTGATAGTTCTATATACTAGATCGCAAAATTTGGACCGACACAGATTTTAAGTTTTGTGGGACCGGTGTAGTGGTTCCCCAATGACGTCGATCACATTAGATCACAAAGTTTGGAACATGTGTTTGTGTGCAAGGAAGGGAAGTGTGGGACTTGATTTCCTAGTAAGCCCATGGTTTATCTAAGGTTGTATGCACTAGGTGTTGAACGTTTCTACGAATAGGAGCAAGCCATGTGACTGGATTTGGAGTGGATGGTATCATAGATCGAGGAGTAGTGAAGTTCCTATTAACTTCACAAGATGAGGCCGGGTCGAATAATATGAGATGTATATTCCAGGGTGAATTTGAAAGAGGATTTATGAGTTTCATTATTTCTATGGACGTGATTAGTCCATTTCACAGGCATGATTAACCCACAGGTTCGAGGATCAATCTCAAGGAAAATTTGATCTTCCTGACCCCCATAATCGGTCTTCATCAAGTGGTATCATAGAGTAGGGAAATATTTTCTCTATGTGTGATTGGGTAGATGTAGAATCCTAGAGCAAAGAGTGCTCAAAAGGTTCCATATGAGATAACTAGGAGAATACCAAAAGACTGAGCTCCAGAGGGAATCTTAGTGAGGTATTATGTAGCAAGGTAGAAAACTTGTTACTAGAGAGGCTTTATTGCAATTCATTGTTGAGCATGAGGAGAATGTTAGTGCTATATGGAATGAAGCATGAGGGAATAAGAATACCAGAGGTTGAATATGGATGCAACAATTGAAGACACATGACCAGGAGATCATGAAATGTGTCTACCTTGGGAGTCTGATGCAGGAGTAAACCCCCCCAAATCAAAGTCAAAATATGGAAGCTTCGAGAAGGTGAAACATGGTTGAGAAGATGAAATTTCTTTGAAATCCATGTAAAAGATAGGGTTTGTTGTTTATTAGAATGTAATTTTTGTTTCAGGAAATTAGTTATAGTTTTCTAGAGAGGATCATGGATCTGAAATGATCCATGATGTTGTATTTTTGTTCTATATGTAAATACTGCGGGCATAATTAGAAAGAGGTGCATAGAGGACACAATGTAGACTAGGTTGAGAAGATGACCAGGCCCATCGATGCCTTACCATGTAATCTCGAGCTTGATTTAATAAAATCATGTATCTAGTGTATTTTTTAGTGTTCTATTTTATGTGTGGATCTATTTGTAAAACTTGTGTGCATAATCCTTACGAATCCATATGTGAATGTGTGTTGACCGAGAAGAGGAAGTACATTTTATTGAAGAGGAAGATTGATCATCAATCACTGAAAGGATCGACGACAATTTATTGGAAAACAATATCGTGTAGAGAAGAGATTACAACCATTCATTTATGCGTCGAAAAATTCAATATGTCGAGCAATATTGTAATCCTGATCCCGACAACTAGGAGAAGACGATGGTCTCAGTGTTCTGGTAGTCCAGTAACTGGACCGGAACAAAACTTAAATTTTTAAAGAAGCAAAATTGAAGACCGGTTCCTAGTGGCCGATCAACCCGATGACATGATCATACCATTTCATAGGTATGATTAAACCATAGGTCCAAGGATTGATCTCAAGGAAAATTTGATATTCATGACCTCCAAAATCGATCTTCATCAAGTGGTATCAGAGTGCAGGGAAATATATTCCTTGCCTGTTAGTGGTTAGATGTAAAATCCTAGAGCAAGGAGTGCTTAGAAGGTTCTAGAGGAGAGAACCAAGAGAATACCAAAATTCTGAGCTCATGAGAGAAGCTTAGTGAATTATTGTGTAGCAAGGTAGAGGACTTGTCACTGCAGAGACTTTTTTGCAACTCACTATTGAACATGATCAGAAGCTCAATGTTAGATGGAATGATGCATGGCGGAAGAAGAATACCAGAGGTTGAAGATGGATGTAGTAATGTAAGACACATGATCCATAGATCATGAAAATGCTCTACCCTGGGAGTCTGATGCAAGAGAAACTACCGCCCCAAATCAAAGTCAAAATATGGAAGCTTCGAGAAGGCGCATCGTGGCTGAGAGGAAAATATTTCTTTGAAACCTATTTAAATGATATGTTTTTTTTTATTATTATTAGCGTGTAATTGCTGTTTCGAGTAATTAGATAGAGATTTATGGAGAGTATCGTGGATCTGAAATGATCCATGATGTTGTATATGTTTTCTATTTGAAAAACCTATATGCACAATTAGAAAGAGGTTCATAGAGGAAATAAAGTATACTAGGCTGAGAAGGTGGTCAGGTACAGTGAGGCTTTACCTTGTAATCTTGAGCTCAATTTTATAAAATTGTGTATCTTGTGTATTTTTGAGTGTTTTGTTTTATGTGTGGATATGTGTGTAAAACCTGTGTGCATAAGCCCTATGAATTCGTATGTGAATGTATGTTGACCAAGAAGAGGAAGCACATTTCATTGAAGATGAATATTGACCATCGATCATTGAAAGGATCAACGACAATATATTGATAAACAATATCATGTATAGAAGAGATCATAGTCGTTCATTTGTGAGGATTGATAGCTAAAAAACCTATAAAAACCCCAGTGTCTCATAAAATTCAATATGTTGAGCAGTATCAAAATCTATATCTCCCGAAAGCTGGAAGAATCCCATGGCCCCAATGTTTCGGTAGTCTAGTAACTAAATTGGATCGGTACCAAAATTGTTAAAGAAGCATAATTGAAGACCATTGCTAAGTGCCCCAGTACCCTATTGGCCTATCAACCCGATGCTTCGATATATTAGATTAAAATTGAGTCCAATGCTCCAGTGTCCCTGAATTATGATATCTTGGGAGGTCGATAGAGCGATAGTTTGATATACCATATCAAACAATTTGGACCAAAGTGGATTTTGAGTTTTGTGAGGCTGGTGTAGTGGTTCTTCAATGACCTCGATTAGATTAGATATAAAATTTTGGCATAGGTGTTTGTGTGTAGGGAAGGGAAGTCAGGGACTTGATCTCTTAGTAATTCCATGGTTTATCCAAGGTTGTATGCACCTGGTGTTGAACGTTATAATGAATAGGAGCGAGCCATGTGATTGGATCTAGAGTGCATGGGTGTTGGCATAGGGGCAGACCTGGGGTTCAAAGCTACAACAACACACCAACAAAACCCTAACTATCGTCCCTTTCAGCAACACTTGAGAAGCATATGAAGTCTCACACGAGGTAGAGGCAGGGGTGGTTGCAAGACTTAGATGTCTGCAACCTTAGCTGGGACACAGATATGTGATTGTAACACCTTAACAGAGCACTTAGTAATTACATCTCCTTAATATTCAACCTTAGTTCACAGCGCAACTAAACCATAACAACAGATCAACACAACATGCACACATATCCAATGGATTCAAGCACTAAGCATACCAACATAGATCACATCTAGCATTCGTTCACATTATTCAGTACTAAAATATCATATTAGATTCATCTATCATCTAACATCACACTAAGAATTGAATCACATAAACAAGAGAGAAATCATAAGGCACAAATCATTCATAACACAGGATATACGTGGTTCACCCCCTCCCTGGGGCTACGTCCACCAAATCTTCGTCTTCTTTATTATCTTCTTTCAATATTCTTACATCCACAAAGCCTCCAAATCAACTCCGCAGAGGATAGGAGATCTGCGCACCTTTCCAGATCCTCCTTCCTCGAGTATATCTAGGAACAGAGCCTTACACCATCTTTTACAGCTGCTTGCACTTAGCCTTGCAAGTCTCACACAGTGCGCACAAAGCCAAATCACACAGATCTACTTTTGCACTTAGCAACAATGACCCACACTAACTAGTCACTACTTCTTACATCGCCTAGACTTCTATTTGTTCATTACAAAATAGGCCTAAGCATTTGTAAACCCATGGGCCAACATCCCCATACCCATTACATAAGCCCAAAACCCCAAAATCCCTAAAAAGAGGCCTAGATATTGCGATCTCCAATTCAACTTGCGCTCCACCTTCGACAGCCTGTCGAAGTCCCAAAATGGTCAAAAATGACCAAGGGTCCTCAAAACTTGGTCAAGGGCCAATAGGCCCCCAACACTCACCTGTGACTCATCCTGAGTCACTCTGATCTGGGTAGCTTTTCCTCAAAATCCTCGAGCTTGGATCGAGCAGCTTCGATCTGTTGTTGTGGCATGACCTCCTTCTCATCAAACTCTTGGATTAATACTTTGTTGAAAGGTCCCTCTAAGCATTGTTCAACTGTAGTGATGACTTGCTCCAGTTCTTCTCCTCAACCTTCAATATCTGCGAATAGTTGGTAAGCATCATACTATATTGGTTGGATCCTTTGAGTTACTTCCATGACTTTGCTTTGAATGGTGTGGCCCTACTTCTGGGAAATGTGTTGTTCTTGGGATCACTTCATCCTCTCAATGGTTGATAGGGGCTTCAATTGTGCCTGTACTATTTCTTCTTGCTTCTTCGCTTCCTGGAGTTGTGACTCCAGTGCCTTCAATTCAGGATCCTTGGTGAGTTTCTCATAAGTTTGGGAAGTGTGATCACTCAGTTGTATACATTCCATGGAAAGGACCTTGATTGTTTCAACTGTGCCTCGAGCAGTAACTTCTCTTTGATATCACACATCCTTCGGAGTACTGGGCACTATCCTTAACTCCAGATCTGTGATTCTCTTCTGAAGCTACTAGATGGTTTCTGTGAGTTGCGCTACTTGGTGTTATACTGGTTCTTCCTCCTTCTACTCCAACCCCATCACAATGAGAAGTGCTCTATTGACTACTTCTTTTACTTTGACCTGCTCCACGAGAAAATTTTCTTTCTCCTACTGGATTTTCGCTCTCTTATTCTAAGTTCACTTGAAGAGCATCCTTCTCCTGTTGCGCAATCCTACGTTTCTATATAAATTCCTCTTGTTCTTGTTTTAGGGTTGTTGTGGCCTGGTCTTTCTCAACTTGTGCTCAATGAAGGCGGGCTTCAGTCACATCATCCAGTCTGTGGAGTTGAGTAGGATCATCTCCCAAATATGGTTCTTCTAAGGGTGGGGGCACAATGGACATTGTGCGGATTGACTAAATGGCTTGCTGTTGAAAGTCAAAGTAATTAAATAATGAATTCGAAGTTGAAGGGCATCTCCTACAGCTGAAATAATGAAGTCAAACTTGTCGCCCGTGAGTACATTCTGCATCTTTGGTTTATTGGATTTGGACTTCTTCTTTGATGAAGGTTTCATCGGGGAAACCTTCCTTTTCTTAGATGGATCATTTTCATCAGGGAGGTTCTATGGTGGTGTTACTTCGCCTTGCTTATCTTCTTCTTGTTATTTTTCCTCTTTTTTCACTTCATCATCACCTCCTCCGCTAGGTGACTCGGATGCGGTCTCTTCTGATGTGTTGTGTACTTCCTGTACATATTTCTTATTTTTCTTCCTACTGCTGCTTTGGGAATCATACTATTCGTGAGTAACCACTGGGTTTTCAATGAGGTTTAGGTTAGATAGCTCTGCGGGATCAACAAGGATAAGGAGTTCTGCAGGCCAGTCTTTAATGATTTTTTCTAGGTCCTCTGTAGTGAGCTTGTAGTAATACTAAAGTTCTTCTTTGCTATCATCGACGCACACAGTAATATAAATAAAATGACTATCTGCACGAAACTTCATAAGAGGCATGAACCTGTCCAGGGTGTTCGACATCATATGAGGGAAGGAATCAATAGCCCTCCTAAGCTGCAGGTAGTAGGTATGAAATATTGTGTTTAACTACCACTACTTTCCCATATTGCTTGAATACCAGAGCATGGTGAACTTCACAGATAGTAGCTCTAATGGCTCGATCTTAGGGAAGGTCGCACCTTCCGACATATCCCAAGCAGTAAACATGATGAGGATCAGGAGCTAGCTGAAGTGAAACTCATAGCCCTAATCCTTAGCTTCACAAAAATCCAGTTCGAGCTAGTTAACTAGGTACTTCACCCAGTTCATCTACAGGCCTTCCATGCATTTCCCAGTGAGGTCAACGACAAACCATCTAACCCGCATAGGTCTTTTCTTTCCTACTGTATTTCTTGCAATTAATTGGCATGCTAGGCGCACTGCGCCATTATGGATAGAGGCTACCTTGTAGCTTCACATCCCCTTCTCAAAATCGTCGTATGTTTCTTTAATCGTCTGTGTTAAGATGCAGTCTGCATCTTTTCCTGGGTAGAAGTGTTTTGGTTATGGTCCTTGCATACTCAGTCCAGTGATCCTATGGATGAACATCAGATCGACAGTGATACGTTTGTCCAACCATAGATAGCCACCATGGAAGCATGACAACAGGAGCTTAATGCAAGTGTTAACCTCTTAGTGCCTTCCAAAATGTGGAATCTTCATTACATTCAAAAGAGTGGACTGTGCGAGGTTTATGGTCCACAACTGAGGGATGATATTCATCTTCTTTCCTTTCGTCTTGGTTAGATATTTGTGAGGTGTGAGCATGCCATAGCTCTTACTGTCTCCCAGGTTATAATCACTAATATTCAAGGTTGGAATCCTCTCTAGCTGTGGTCTAACTGTGTGTATCCCCTTCGGGAGATACGCAGTGATGAAGGTGTAGTCAAAGTCACTCGGGATGCTATCATGATTCACTACACCGACCAGGGGTGGGATGTACTTGGGTAGGATGGATGGTAATGACTTTTCATTTTCCAAGTCATCTCTATGCTTGGTTATTTTCTCAGTCGCATCTCGGGATGGTCCGGATCCGCGAGCAAGTGATGGGGAGGCTTTCACTCCTCTCATCAATGAAGCTTGTATGCCCACAAACATTAAATTTTCAGTCATGAGGTCAATGAGTATCTCCTTCACAGAATCTTCAACTGCGCTAAGTTCTTCGGACATACACGCTTGTGGCTGACTATCTTGAGTTGAAGAGCAACTACTCAATGCAATGGCATGGATGGTGATAGATCGATGATCACTACATGAAATCAAAAAATCTGTGAGCTCAGATAATCATGGGTGGAAAAAGTGTTCTCGATGCAAGGCTCAATGGAATAAGTAGAGAACTAGGTAACAGATATTTCCAACGGGCGAGAAGCCTTCATTAATGCAGTTTTTTCTGTTACGACATGGTCCCAACAGTCTGATGGCGAGCTTTCTGGCCATAAATATTGTTTTAACCATTTGGGTCATCGGGCTAATGATTATAATGCCTCCAGTGGTCATATTACTTCGCCATGGCGAAGTTCCATGCTGTGCTATATTGGTATCCCGACGAAGTTCAGATTCTGGAATCCTTCCTTCTGCGCAGTTCCTTCTAGAACTTTTTGTAACTTTTATATCTTTTCTTTCTTCTTATTGATATTTCTAGCCTTCTTCCCGGTGATCTTCATCTCGATATTCCTCTTTCCATTCTGATTCTAATCTTCTGTGGGCATAGTAACTTCGCATTGTTGATGGTATTTACTAGAGTTCAAGGGGAATACTTCTTCTCTATCTGGTGTAGGTGCTCTACTCTCCTATATAGATAGGTGTCTCAAGTCCTCATGTGTCCTTTCAACTTCAAAATCTAAGTTTCTAGTTCTAAATAACTTCGACCTATTCTCTTGTTCTTCAATTAAATGTGCGATCCTCCTAGTCATGAAATCTTTTAATTATTGCTTCTTCTTCTCTAAGAATTCCTCTTCTTTTCTTCTGGATTGATCCTTTTCGATCCAAGGTTTTCCTAGTAACATAGAAAATGGGGCACTGTTATCAATAAATTTAACAACCTCAAAATCTTCTTTTGTCAAGGTTCCATGAGCACTCATAGATATCTGGGTAATTCTTCCACATATGGTTATCATATTTCCTCTAAATAATCCTATTCCTCCCAATGAAGGAATCATAGCAGGATTTCTTAAAATTTCCAAAGTTCTCTCTGTCATGATATTCCCCCGTGTTTCCTCATCTAGAATGCAGTGAATGTCGAAGTCTCCTATTCTTATTTCTATGCATTATTTTTCTTTGAAGATCTCTTGTAAGTTGATGTTTCTGTGATCATTCATGGTTTCCTTCATTTGCAATAGTATAATTTCTAATTCTTTCTGGGGTTCTGCCATGATCTTAGTGTCTTTACTTTCCTTAGGGTTTTCTTGTCTTATATTCATTCTTTCAACCTTAGCAATCATTCTAGGGAAATCCAGAACTTCATGATCCATAAATTTACAACAACGACAACTGGGTCTTCTACCAGGGCATTTCTTAGCAATATGTCCCAATCTTGTGCAACTGTAACAAATATTTAATCCTCTCTTTCTATTAAATGATCCCCATCCTTTCCTGTACTGCGCACTAGGATCATGGTAGCTAACCTGCAAAAAAATATTTCTAGGATCCTGCATCCATTTGTTAGTCCAAACATTCTTTCTATGCATAGGAATAACATATCTTTCACTATTTTTATCAGATCTACTCATATCAAATATTGTTTCTTCTAGCTGTGCCCTAGTTTTTAGGCTAGGACAAGATTTATACAACATACCTAGATTCATATTTTTGAAACAATAATTTCTACATATCTTACCTTTTCAATCAAAATTTCTCACTATTCTTACCTTTCTTAGAACACAAATCTTAAAGATATTAACTCTTTTCTTTAGATCAAACTTCTCTTCTTAGCACAAAGTTTCAGAATCCAAGTAGAGTACTACACACCAGGTCAAGAGATCTACGCACGAAGCTTTCACAGTTTCAGGTCAGATTTTTGCACAAAGCTTCATCTTCCTCAGTTCCCAACAATCAAAGTTTCAGGTCAGATTTTTGCACAAAGCTTCTTCTTCCTCATTTCCCAGCAATCACAGTTTTAGGTCCCAACAACAAAACCATTTTTTGGCATAGGGGAAGACCCGAGGTTCAATTCTAAAACAATGCACCAACAAAACCCTAACTACCGACCCTTTTGACAATAATTGCAAAGTAGATGAAGTCTCACCCGAGGTAGAGGCAGGGGTGGTTGTAGGACTCAGATGTCTGCAGCCTTAGTTGGGACAAATATTTGTGATTGTTACACCTTAACAGAGTACTTAGTAATTACATTTCGTTAATATTCAGCCTTAGTTCACAGCGCAGCTAAACCCTAACAACATATCAATGCAACATTCACACAGATCCAATGGATTCAAGCACTAAGCAAACCAACAAAGATTAGATCTAGCATTCTTTCACATTATTCATAGTGTTTCATGGAAACCTGCACACGAGATCTAGCTAAAGAAAGTACAAACAAATATTACCAAAAAAAGAAGAGAGATTCAATATGGAAGAATGAGAAAATATATTCACACTACTCTAATGAGATGATGATTGATACATAGATCATGATCAATATGATTCAATGAATGAGTGGAATACACTCATATATAGGGAAAAAAATTCCATAATTAAGAAAATAAATCAAGCAATTAGCTTTCCTTAGGAATGCATGCATGCATAATAGTGATGGTAAAAATAGAAAGTCTAAAATAGAACTAGTCAGTTAACTCCCACTGAATTAGTGTGTTGAAAATAGAAATTTCTCCAACACCCTCTCTAAACATCACTATGGAGTAAAAAAATGAGTCCTGGCTACTAGGCCATTTTAGGTACTCATGTACAATGAAACTAATGAACACTGGAAAAGAATGAGGAAAGAGGGAAAACCACGTGGGAACAAAACCCTCCCTCAAAGGACATTGTATCAAAATAAGAAAAAGTAGTTGCTAGGAAACTGTTTTCTTCACTGCAAGACGATCCCATGAAGTCTAAAACTTTTTCTCAGTGAATGTCTTCGTGAATATGTTAGAAGTCTGTTCATAGGAAGGAAAGAACTACAAGTCAATGGTTCTATCATGTACTAAATATCTGATGAAATGAATATGGACCTCAATGTGTTTGGTTCATTGTCGCTGTATTGGATCTTTGCAAATTCTCAATGTACTTTGATTGTCGCACCATATGATAGTCAGACAATGAAACCGGATACCAAGATCGGTAAGGAAGTGCTGAAGCCAAAGTGTTTGAATGACACAGTTGAATACTCCTCTATACTCGGCCTGTGCAGAAGATAAAGCAATGGCCGATTACTTCTTACTTGATCAATAAATTGGGCCTGACCCCAAACTGAGAGTGTACCTGGACGTGGACTTCTGATGTGTGCTATCACCAACCGAATTTGAATCTGTGAATCCTATGAGATCTAATGCAAAACCAACTGCATAGTGAATCCGATAAATCATGGTGCCCTGAACATATCTGAGGATGCGCTTGGCAGCCTTCCAGTGCAGATCATGGGTTTCCTGCATGTATCTAGAAACTTCTCCTACTGCATATGAGATATTTGGATGGGTGTGGGTGAGATACAAAAGACTCCCCACCAACTGTCAATACAAAGTGTTGTCCACTATTGGTGTATCCCTGCCATCCTCAAGTCTGATCCTAGATAAGAAGGGTGTAGGTGCCGACTTAAAATCTGTCATGTGGAATCTATCCAGAAGATCCCTGACATACTTAGCTTGAGAAATTTTGATGTTGTAACATCCCTCTCTTGTGCACACTGAGCGAAATTATTATTTGAGGACACTTGCTTGCAAGTGATCCAGATTATTATACTATTGGGAATTTGATTATGATTGTGAGGCGTTATGGATTGTTGACATGTTATTTTGTTGTATTGACATAGACAAGTGCTATTGACTTGGTTTTCCTAAGTGTGTAGGATTTTGGATCTCGAGGATGCAGAGGCATTGATGAAACCCCTTGGACTCCGGATCGAGTCAGGGAGTGGACTATTGGGGGTTTGATTGTTGTATATATGACATTTGCGCATCTAATTAGACGATATGATTATGGATATTATTTCTGAAATGATTCATTGATGATGTAGGCTGATGATAGCTTCCTGACTAGACTCACATGTGGAGTAGAGGGGTCACACACGATAACCAGAGACATTGAGGGAGAGGTGTGGAGAGAAACCCTGCCACAACCTACTAGCACTCCCATCATGGCTCGAACTGTAGGTTAACAATTACCTAGTTCTAGAAGAGCCACGATGTCGTGAGGGCCGACTGCGATAGTCACTCACAATGATTCTAAGAGGTGTGCAATAAGGCAGGGGCCTTATTCCTTAGAGGCCCTTAGTCTCCCACAAGATCACCTGGCAGAGTATTGAATCCAGGGGTTTTTGATTTATACCAAGTCATTCAAGAGGCAAGTGGCACCCTTGGAGCACATAGTGCATCCTGAAGGGTATGTTGCACGAGAAAAATGGAAAGAGGTGAGTGGCACCCTTAGAGCACGTAGTGCATCCTGAAGGGCATGTCGTGCAAGGGAAACAAACGGAGGCGAGTGGCACCCTTGGAGCACCTAGTGCATCCTAAAGGGCATGTCACATTGTTAATTAATAAATGAATAAACCTAGATGGCCTTAGAATGAATGAGGTGATGAGAATTATTTAACACAATTTCCCTAATAAAATGTCACCCAACCTAGGAAAATAAAATCTAGGTCTAAGTGATACTTGTGATAAAAATATATATTTATATTTATATAAAAATAAAAATAAATAAATAATAATAATCATCATCATTAATCATGTGATGAGAAGGAGGTAAGCAATTCAATTAATTTATAAAAATCTTTTGGGGGATAAAATTTAAAAAAAAAAGGGAAAAAGGGGAAATAATTGTTTTGTTACATATGCTAATTAAAAAATTATTAATTAAAAAGAGAAAGGGGAAAAAGGTAATTTTCTACACTTGCCAATTTGAGTTTTAAATGAAAAGGGAAGGAAGGAAATTTAAAAGAATTAGGAAACTAAGGAAAAAGGGGGAAACATAAAGAGAAAGGGAAACATAAGGAAAAAGAAGAATGACTAACTTAGTAAGGTATCTTGCATTTAATAAATTTCTAAATTGAACTCAACTAGTAAATTAGTAAGGGGGTAAGTCATTAAAATGTGTAAGGGAATATGGGAACACTTAGGAGTGATTCTAGGAATGCTTTTAGGTGGGTGAGGGAAATAGGAGTAATTAATTAATTAATGAAATTAATTTATGGTGCGATGAAGGGGATGGGTGACACATGTACGGGGAGGATTTTTATGAATTCAATTATTGAACAATAAATTAAATGGGAATTTGGGAAAATAAATGACTTAGAAACTCTATATAAAGGAGGGAGGAGGAGTATTATGGATCTCCTCTGTTATGCATAACATTATATTTTATAATTTTAGACTTGATTGACTTAGCTTGTGGGAGTTGGGATTCCTAGCTCAGTGAGGAGTGGTAGCTCGGTCTTGCGAGGCGAGCCAAGAGATAGCTGATCTCTTGTTCAGTGTGCGTGGCCCCTTTGTGACTCACGGGGATAAGGGGGAAGAAGAGTACCCCTAGTGTTGGCTAGGAGGTACTGATGAAGTCTCGTCGGTAGAAAAGCAGGGGCTGCACAGAGCACGTACGACAACGAATTAGAGCAAACGACTTGGGATATGGTACGCTTACTTTGATTCTTCATGGTAGATTCTATTATACCTTGCGATTTCAATTCTATATTTTTATTTGGGTAAAGAAAATGTTTGACTTAGCATTTCAACCGAGAACTTAAATTCCCCATTAGCCTTAAGGTCACTGCTTGACTTGATTCCCTTGGAATTCGATACTTGCATGCTGTGTCTGTCCTTTGGTTTTGTTGATTGTTGTGAAGAGTTGTGCTTTTCATCCTCATCCCTAGTTCACCAGTCCAATCCTGAGCAGTCGGCCAGGAGTCGAATCGATGGTCGTCACTTTGGTGCACAATGACCTATAGATTCAAATGCCCTAATTTTTTGTGTGTGGATGATGAGCAAAGGATGATTTTCTCAGTCATATACCCCTGTTGGTTGTTATTGGTTGATTGATGGTCATTGCGCCTTCTTATGTTGAGTAATTTCTCCATGTTTATCATTCCTATCCCCTAAATTTTGACTCTGAGTGTTAATATATTCCTAGATAGTTTACACTCTACGTTTTTCTCACCTCTCAATGATAGATTTACCCTGCAAATTTACTAGGCATTTCCATTGAATATGGTGGCATTTTCCTCTCCTGTGTAATGGTAGAGGTTTATTATTTGACTGTAGAATGATTCTCTTGCACAACAAATCCGTCTCTTTACTTTGCATGATTTTATATGCTTGATTTCGAGTTTTATGCCTGCCTGTTAATGATTTGAATTTTATGCCTGCTTGTTAATGGGTCGAATTATATGCATGCGTGTTAATGATTTAGAGTTTTATTCCTGCATGTTAATGATGTCGAGTTATAACAATTTCAAGTTATAAGGATTTTGAGTTATAATTATTTCGAGTTAATGATATCGAATTTTATGCCTGATTTCGAGTTTTATGCCGGCGTTAGTACAATTTTGAATTTATATACTAAGTGTTAAGGCTACGTTAATAATTTGATTTAGATTTTTATACCTACAAATACCCCTTGCACTTAAATGTATCTCAGCCCTTTTGGCTATCACCGTCATGTGATGGGTAGTTGATGATTATAGGCAATCAACAACATTAATTTTTATTGAGAGATAACATACTGTAGATTTGGCTGCGTTTTTACATTCATTGTCAGCCATTTTTATACATGAGAATTTTTAAACCTTTTCACACACAATTTGGGTGGCCATTTCACACAGTGAAATTATCCAGTTGTTCACTGCGAGCTTAATATATGTTGGTGGCAATTTTAGGCGTACCCTGTGACTGTAATTTCAATACTGACATCATTGTATTTATATCTTATTCCAGTAATGTTAAGGAATTTATTTATACGGTTAATAAGACAATAAAATCCTATTATGCCAAGAATTTATCTCATTCCGTGTATATCCAGTATTTACAATCTGCAATATCACTTTACCAACGATTTTACCCCTAAGAAATGTTTTATATTTTTAGGAAAGAATTTATTAATTAAGATTTTGGTTAAGTGATTTTAAGTTGCACTTGTGTTTCATTTGAGATGCCCACCGATTGATATTCCCATCGATTGATATCACATCGAACCCAACGATTGATATCACATTGAACCCATCGTTTGATGACATCACTTTGATAACCTCTACTAAAATGACACTTGCGTTTCATTTGAGATGACCAATGATTGATATCAGGGACACCTACACATTTTTACATTGAAGGACTTTTTTTTTATGGATTTAAATGAAGGTGTTTTACCCTGGCATTACGTTGCGTTTTACTTATCACTCCTTGCTAACCTCCTCTGAAATGTTAATCCCTTTAGAACAACGGCCAGGGATCTGCAAATTTAATGATAGCCACACCAGTGTTTACCCCTGCGTTTCACATTTTTTTACCTGCCTGCCTTGTCATTTAACCACTTTTCCCTTTTCATGTACACTGATAGCATTTTAATTACTTTGGAAACGTTTTGGGTGCATAGATTTGATTCAACAATTTTTATAATGTATAACTTGATTTTTATAATGTATGGTTGATTCAACGATTTGGTACAATGTGAGATTACTATAGAGCTACCATGTATTATTGTGCATTGATCTCATGTTAACTTAGTCCTTTATTCAGATAGAAACATATCTAGCCATATATATATTTAAGTCAACATTATTTTAGCCGGATCCCTTCGCTCAACCTTATCTTGTGTAACTCAACTTTTGTGTTAACTCAGCTTGTGAGATAGACAGTCTCTTTTTACATGTTGGACAATGATGATATGTATATGATCTGATAGGATTTAATGGATAGCAATTGGGTTTTGTACTTAGGACAACATTTGTTTTCTGACATGTTTAGGGATAGCATAGTGTGTTGATTGTATTGCCACTGTAGATATTAATTGACTGAATTAAATTTATGGAATGAATTTACCTTTGCTAGAATTAATAGTTCACTTTGGGCCACCTTATGGCCACTTTTGTTAAGAATAACCTTATAGTAGTTCACGTCGTCGCACTCCGACTTCTTTCTTAACCAATAATGGTTTTTGTTTGTTGGCAAGATGTGTAATATTGTGCATTTTTTTTTCTTGAATAATGTCATATTGCATCTTGTCGACCTATTGCTTGAGGGTGTAGGTGTAGAAGTAGACTTCTTGTTGGTGATTTCATCCCCTAGCGCGTTGGATTTTTCTAGAGTCTATGGTCCAGATAGGTTAGGTTGCGCCAGGATTATTGTCGCACCTATCACCTGGGGATGACATGATCCATGACTAGGGGATCATGGTGCACCCTATTGGGTAGAGGCGAATGATAACTTGGCCAGAGTCTGTGCTTCCCGTTGTGGGTGTTGTTGTTCATTGTTTGGGTCATAACACCTTCATGCATTTGGTTGCGCACCTTAGAGGATCTAGTTACTAGCTGTTGAGGCCGTTGTGCTGGGATGGGGGACTTTTTCCTTAGCGGGTAAGCATCGTCGTGTTGTGTGTCTGGCGAGGAGTCATTCCTATCTTGACTTACACATGTTTCGCCCAGTTGCTCTTGTGCTAGTGCGTGGAGTTGTAGTTGTATGTTGCCTATTCTGCGAGCATGGTGCTCATCGTCAGAGGTGTTGTTTAGCTATAATCATAGTGGTCATCCTGTACCGAAGAAATAAAAATTGCACCTTGCTTCGCTTTTAGTAGTAAAGTAAGAGGGGTCTTTACATAAGAGGGATCTTTAAGAGTAAAAATTGCACCTTGCTTCTCTTTTAGTAGTAACATAAGAGGGGTATCTACATAAGAGGGGTCTTTACGTAAGAGGGGTCTTTACATAAGAGGGGTCTTTACGTAAGAGGGGGCATGATTCACTTTTTCTCAGTGAATTTCTTGGTGAATATATCAACAATCTGTTCAGAGGAAGGAAAAAACTGCAAATCAATGATCTTGTCATGTACTAAATCTTTGATGAAATGCATGTGGACCTCAATGTGTTTGGTTCATTGTCACTCTACTAGATCTCTGCAAAATCTCAGTGTATTTTGATTTTCGCACCATATGATAGTTAGATAGTGAAACCGAATACCAAGATCGGTAAGGAAGTGTTGAAGCCAAAGTAATTGAATGACACAATTGAATACTCCTCTGTACTCGACCTTTGCAGAAGATAAAGCAATAGCCGATTGCTTCTTACTTGATCAACAAATTGGGCCTGACCCTAAACTAAGAGTGTACCCAAACGTGGACTTGTGATCTGTGTTATCACCAGCCCAATCTGAATTCGTGAATCCTATGAGATCTAATGCACAAAAAACCGCATAGTGAATCACATAACTCATGGTGCCTTGAACATATCCAAGGATGCACTTGGAAGCCTTCCAGTGTAGATCATGGGGTTCCTACATGTATCTAGAAACTTCTCCTACCGCATATGAGATATTTGGATGGGTGTGGGTGAGATACAAAAGACTCCCCACTAACTGTCGATACAAAGTGCTATCCACTAATGGTGTATCCCCGCCATCCTCAAGTCTGATCCCAGATAAGAATGGTGTAGGTGAAGACTTATAGTCTGTCATGTGGAATCTATATAGAATATCCATGACATACTTAGCCTGAGAAATTTTGATGTCGAAAGCATCATGATCGATCTCAAGACCAAGAAAGAAGTGTAGTAGACCCATGTTCGTCATAGAGAACCTGTCATGCAAAATATATTTGACCAAAGAAATGGCTGAAGCAGAGCTACCAATGAACAAAATATCATCAACATAGAGTACTAATATCATCACAGAGTCAGTAGTACTCAACATGTAAACATTGGAATCCGATTTACATCTAACAAAATCATGTGAAAGTAAGTAAGAACCCATATTTGCATATTGTGCTCTAGGTGCTTGCTTGAGGACATAGAGAGACTTCTTCAGTCTGCATACTAAAGATGAGTTCTGAATGAACCCCTGTGGCTGCTCCATGTAGATCTCCTCTAAAAGGTCACCGTGAAGAAAAGAATCATTCACATCCATCTAGTGAAATTCCCATGCTTTCGCTACTGCAATGGCTAGATCCAAGCGAATGGATTCCATATTTTGTACAGGAGCAAAGGTATCATCATAATCTATCCCATGAACCTGCTAAAATCCTTTTGCAACTAATATGGCTTTGTACCTTCTCACCTAACCATCTGCTTCTCTCTTGGTCCTGTAGACCCATTTTCATCTAAAAAGTTTCCTCCCTGGTGGAAGTGGAAGCAGATCCCAAGTCTGATTCTCTAGGAGAGAGTCATGCTCCTCCTGCATGGCTTCTTTCCATAGTATATTCCCAATAGACTCATTATAGGTATGTGGATTAGAAGATTGAACCATATAACAATGCATGGGAATCGATGGTTCAGAAGTTGAAAATACATGAGAAGGATCCACATGTTGAGATCGAGTCCTCCTCAAATCCAATGGATCCCCTGCAAGGTTTCCTATTGCCTGAAGTGTGGACTGTTCCCACTTAGGCATTTGTTGAATCTCTGACGTTGAATATTCATTTGGATGTACTACATGCTCATCTGCATGTACATAATCCTTTGAATCTGTGTCTGAATATGTAGCATCTGAGTGTGTGGAATTATCATCTCTGATGTCTGGAACTGATGGAAGCACAAGAGTCTCTACATGTTGCACTGGAGGTGCATGGAAAGGACTCTCCTCAAATTGAATAGTGCACTCAATGATGAGTCAGTCTATAGAGGGATAAAACAATTTGTACCCATTCACATCATCTGGATATGCCAAAAATATGCAAGGTGTGCTCTGTGGATCTAAGGCTTTCTTCTTTTTAGAAGGAATATGGGCCCATGCTCTAGATCCAAAGATGCGAAAGTGTATGACATCTGGTTTGTCACCTATCCAAGCCTCAAAAGGTGTCATATCCTTAACAGATCTGTGAGGTGATCTGTTATGTATGTAAGTAGAATAGTTAAGTGCCTCGGCCCAAATCTTGGAAGGAAGTGATCTTGCATGCAACATACAATTGGTCATCTCCTTGAGAGACCCATTCTTCCTTTCAACAACTCCATTCTATTGTGGAGTGTATGGAACTATGTGCTGCAACTGGATACCAGCTTCATGACAAAGATTCAAAACATATTTGTTGATATAATCCCCCCCATTGTCTATACGGATGATCTTGATTTTCTTCCCAGTTTGTGTCTCTACTAGAGGTTTGAAGTCTTTGAGAAGCTCAAAAACTTCAGACTTTTGTCTGAGAAAATAAACCCAAGTGTAGCGTGAGTAATCATCAATAAATGTAAGAACATAGCTTGTTTTGCTGATGGACGAATGTGGAAATGGACCCATGAGATCACTGTGAACAAGCTCCAAGGAAGAGGAGGCTCTCCATTCCTTCCCATTTTCAAACTTCTCTTCAGGATGCTTGCCAATAAAGCATCCTTTGCAAACCCCTTCAGAAAAGTGAATGTCTAACAAGCCTTTGACCATTCCTTGCTTGGAAAGTTGTTGCATGTACCTAAAGTTTAAATGACCAAATATTTCATGCCATACTCTACTACTATCATTATCATGTGTAAGTAGCAAATAGGAGTCATATTCAGTAAGCTTAGTGAACTTATACAACCTTGATTTGTGATCTACCTCACCAACTGCAATAATGGAACTGTCATGCATGTCAAGTACAATAATTGAATCTGAAGTAAATTCAACCCTTTTACCTGTTTGAGTGATCTGATAAACTGAGAGTAGGTTTATAGAAATATTTGGAACATGTAAGACATTCTCAAAAATTCCATTATGGAGTTCCACTCTTCCCTCTCCTGCAACCTCTATTGGAGTATCATCCCTCATGAGAATAGGAGGTCCAGAGCATGAACTCAAAGAAGTGAAAACTTCCTCTTTAGCTGCCATATGATGTGATGCACCATAATATATAATCCATGAATCATATGAGGAATTAATTGCAACCAGAGCATGATGATTACCTTTCTTAGCCACATGGTCTTCTTCCTTCTTCTTCTTGTCTCCTTCAGGAATGAAGTCTCCAAGGTTATTCCTCTGAAGTACCTATGTCATAATATCGATCTACTTCTTCATGCATATGGATTCTTCATGATTCAGTTTATTGCAATATGTGCACTATTTTACCTCGTTCTTCTTCCCTTTGGAATTTGAAGAATATTTGGAACTTGAATAATCCTTGAAGGGTTTGGAATATCCCTCCTTTTTTTACTCTGGATGTAATAACACCTTTCGTTTTTTCTTCGATTTCTGATTGTATGACCCTTTTCCATCATGGATGGTGAGTGCATGTGCTTTGGGATCTTTCATGAGTCCCATCTGTATGAGTTTTGTCTTCTCTTGTGTAAGAGACTCAATGAACTGAGCCAACGTAGGCATTTTCCAATTTGTTCCAAAAGACACCCGCCAGAATGGAAATTGGAGACATATACAACATATTCTAGTCCTAGCTTCAACAAGATTGTTAGAATAAGTTGTTTCTCTAGTGTAGACTTATAAATACCACATTCAACCAATCTTAATAGCAAAGATTTAAATTTAGTAAAAAAATCTTGTATATTATAAAAACTTTTAGGGTCTAAGGAATTCAACTCTACCTCAAGCATATGACCTCACATCTCATTCTGCTTTCCAAAGAGTCCTTTCAAGGTGGTCCAGATCTTGTTTGGATTCTTGCATGCGGCAACATGAAACAAAAAATAAGTGGATATTAACTCAAGAAGTATTCCCGTGGCCTCATCCTTACGGTTCGCCCATCTCATCTTCTCAATCATTGATGTAGTTCTGTTTCTATTGCCATCGTCAAATTATACACTCCTTTTCTTTTGAGTTGGAATGTCGCCTTGGGATTCCAATAAAAATAATTGTATGGTGTGAGGATTACCACCAAGATTGACTGTATAATAACTGTCCTATCCATCTCTTCCACTGTTTCTAAGAACCCCTAAAAATTTACTCTCAATCTACAAGTGAAAAATTAAGAAATTAAGAATTCGTATAAGTTTCAAGAGATGATCTTACGACTTACTTTCTAAGCAAATAGTGAGGAATCTTGCCAAATAGTTGAAAAATCAATTCTAAAATGGATCTATTTACTTTCCACGTGGGTCGTTTCCTAAAAAAATTAACATTTTTGGGAGAAATCACTGCTGAAAGGTACGACCACAGATTCGTATCAGTTTCAGGAGGCTATCTTTCGGCCTATTTTATGAGAAAACAGTGAATAATCTTGCCAAATGGTTGAAAACCCACTTCCCAAATGGGCCGATTTACTCTCCAAGCAAGTTGTTTCCTCAAAAACGTAATATTCTTGGAGGAATAACTTCTGAAAGGTATGACCATGGATTTAGCTTGCTAAAACCCCGATTTTCCTTATTCTTTTTCTTGTCTGGATTTCTCCAAGAAACATAGCTCTGATACCATGTTAGTGTTTCATGGAAATCTGCACAGGAGATCTAGCTAAAGCAAGTACAAACAAAGCTTATCAAGAAAAGAAGAGAGATTCAATATGGAAGAATGAGAAAATATATTCACACTACTCTAATGAGCTGATGATTTATACACAGATCATGATCAATATGATTCAATGAATGAGTGGAATACACTCATATATAAGGCAAAACATTCCTTAATAAAGAAAATAAATCAAGCAGTTAGCTTTCCTTAGGAATTCATGCATGCATAATAGTGATGGTAAAAATAGAAAGTTTAAAATAGAACTAGTCAGTTAACTCCCACTGAACTAGTGTGTTGAAAATAGAAATTTCTCCAATAGTTTTCAGGCTAGGAAAAAATTTACCAAACACACCTAGATCCATATTTTTGAAACAAGAATTTCTACTTATCTTACCTTTTCAATCAAAATTTCTCACTATTCCTACCTTTCTCAAAGAACAAAGCTTCAAGATCTTATCTATTTTCTTCAGATTAGACTTCTCTTCTTAGCACAAAGTTTCACAATCCAAGTAGAGTACTGTGCACCAGGGAAACAAATCTATGCACAGAGCTTTCACGGTTTTAGGTCAGATTTTTTCATAGAGCTTCTTCTTCCTCGGTTCCCAACAATCACAATTTTAGGTCAGATTTTCGCACAGAGCGTCTTCTTCCTTAGTTCCCAACAATCACAATTTCAGGTCCCGACAATGGAACCATTTGTTTGAACAAGGGAAGACCCAGGGTTCAACTCTACAACAACGCACACAAAAAAACCCTAACTATCGGCCCTTTCGGCAACACCTGTGAAGCAGATGAAGTCTCACTCGAGGTATAGGCAGGGGTGGTTGCAAGACTCAGATGTATGCAACCTTAGCTAGGACACAGATCTGTGATTGTAACACCTTAACATAACACTTAGTAATTATAGTTCGTTAATATTCAGCCTTAGTTCACAGCGCAACTAAACCCTAACAACATATCAGTGCAACATTCACACAGATCCAATGGATTCAAGAACTAAGCATACCAACAGAGATCATATCTATCATTCGTTCACATTATTCAGTAGTAAGCTATCGTCTCAAATTCATCTATCATCTAACATCGCACTAAGCATTGAATCACATAAATAAGAGAGAAATCATAAAACAAAAAAAAAATCATAACACAAGATATATGTGGTTCACCCCCTCCCTAGGGCTACGTCCACCAACTCTTCATCTTCTTTATTAACTTCATTCAACCTTATTACATGCACAAAGCCTCCAAATCAACTCCACAGAGGACAGGAGATCTACGCACCTCGCCAGATCCTCGTTCCCCGAGTAGATCTAGGCATAGAGCCTTACACTGTCTTTTACAGTCACTTGCACTTAGCGTTGCAAGTCTCACATAGTGTGCACAAAGCCATATCACATAGATCTAATTTTGCACTTAGGAAAAAAGGCTCACACTGACTAGTCACTACTTATTACATCGCCTACACTTTTATTTATTCATTACAAAATAGGCCTAAGCATGGGTAAACCCATAGGCCGACATCCACATACCCATTACATAAGCCCAAAACCCAAAAATCCCTAAAAAGGGGCCGATATCCCATGATCTCCACTTCGACTTGCGCTCCATCTTCGACAACCTGTCGAAGTCCCAAAATGGTCAAAAATGACCAAGGGTCCTCAAAGCTTGGTCAAGGGGCTACAATGGGATCATAGATCAAGGAGTTGTGAAGTTCCTATGAACTTCAAAAGATAAGGTCGAGTTGAAGACTCTGAGATGTAGAGTCGAGGGTGCATTAAAAAAAGGATAACTGATTTTTATTGCTACTGTGGATGGGATCGGTCCATTTCGTGGGAATGATTGACCCATAGGTCTAAGGATTGATCTCAAGGAAAATTTGATATTTGTGACCCCCATAATCGGTCTTCGTCAAGTGTTATCAAATCGAAGGGAAATATTTTATCTATGAGTGAGTGGGTAGCTGCAGAAGCCTAGAGAAAGGAGTGCTCAAAAGGTTTGAGAGGAGATAACTAGGAGATTACTAAATACTGAGCTTAGGAGGGAATCTTTGTGAGGTATTTTGTAGCAAGGTAGAAGACTTGTTACTGCAGAGGCTTTGTTGCATATCACTGTTGATCATGATGAGAAGCTCAAAGTTAGATGTAATAATGCATGAGGGAAGAATAAGACCAGAGGTTGACGATGGATGCAACAATTTAAGATACATGATCAGGAGATCAGGATTTTTTTCTACTCTTGGAGTTTGATGTAGGAGAAACCCTCTTCCCCCCCAAATCAAATTCAAAATATGGAAGCTTCAAGAAGGTGCATCATGGATGAGAGGATGATATTTCCTTGAAATACGTGTAATAGATAGGGTTTGTTGTTTATCAATGTGTAATTTTTTTTTTAGTCAATTATTTAGAGATTTCTTGAGAGAATCGTGGATATGAAATGATCCACTATGTTGTGTTTTTCTTATATATGTAAAGCCTACATGCACAATTAGAATGAGTCTCATAGAGGACACAATGTAGACCAAGTCAAGAATGTGGCTAGGCTCGACAAGGCCTTACCATGTAATATCGAGCATGATTTAATAAAATTATGTATCTGGTGTATTTTTGAGTGTTTTGTTTTATCTTTGGATTTGTGTGTAAAACATATGTGCATAAGCCCTGTGAATCCGTATGTGAATGTGTGTTGACCTAGAAGAGGAAGCACATTTTAGTGAAGAGGAGGAGCATTCATCGACCATTGAAAGGATTGATGATGATATATTAACAAACAATATTTTTTAGAGAAGATATCAAAGCCGTTCATTTGTTAGGATTGACAACTCAAAACCCTATCATAACCCCAACACACCAGCCTCGGTGCATCGTAAAATTCAATTTGTTGAGCAACATCAAAATCTTGATCTCCCAATAGCTAGGAGAAGCCAACGGCCCTAGTGTTTTGTTAGTCCAGTAACCAGACTAGATAGGAGCCAAAATTGTTAAAGAAGCATAATTGAATATCGGTGCCTCGGTACCGCAGTGGTCAATCAATCTGGTGCTTTGATATATCAGATCAGAGTTGATAGGAGTGCAATTTTGGAATTGGATTCTCTAGTGTCCTAGAAGTTCGATATCCCAAGAGGTCGATAGAGCAATATTCTGATATACTATATCCAAAACTTTGGACCAGCCTGTATTTTGAGTTTTGTGAGACTGATGTAGTCGTTCCCCAATGACCCCGATCAGATAGGATCATAAATTTTAGTGTAGGTGTTTATGTACAGGGAAGGGAAGTTTGAGACCCGATCCCTTGGTAAGCCCATGGTTTATCTGAGGTCATATGCACTTGATGTTTAATGTTGCAATGAAGAGGAGCAGGCCATGTGATTAGGTCTGGAGTAAATGAGATTGTAGATCAAGGAGTAGTGAAGTTCCTATGAGCTTCACAAGATGGAGCTAAGTTGAATACTTTGAGATGTAGATTCTAGGATGCATTCGAAAGAGGATTGATGATTTTTATTTCTTCTATGTACATGGTCATTCCATTTCATGGTAATGATTAAACCAAAGGTATGAGGCTCCATCTCAAGTAAACTTTGACCTTTGTGACCACCAGAATTGGTCTTTGTCACAACTAAGGAAGACAATTACAATCTATATTCCAAATCCTAACCACTACAATAGTCCACACCTGAATAATATGATCCTATCACGAAGTTTTGACTTCATGGCATCCCATAGTCACACATCATTCATCACTAAGATTTTCCATATTCACCTAAAACCATGCACAACCAATTGTTAACTCGTTTCTCAAAACTTTGAAAAACTAATCTCTATATTCATTCACCAAAATAAATCCATCTGCCAAAAATAATGGCACAACTGCTAGGGTATCTATTCTCAATGCCTATGCTCCTAAGAAACCTATCCCAACCTATAAAAATAGTTCAATAAAAGTTTTTAATTGATGAAAGGTACATGAAATATATGGTGCCAAGACTCACCAGTAAAAGATCACCCCGCCACTTCTACCAATTCACTTAATCCACCTCAACTCAGAGTCTAACTATAAAAAACCACTACTATTACTTGCACTTCATGAATGGAAAGTCGATATTGAACTCACTAAAATCATGGTATCAGGACCCACCAATGTATGATAGTTCATATGTAACTCCCATCCAATTTCTCTACCTATTGAGATTGATACAATCTATTGACCTTGCCACAAGGTCTTAAAAGATTGTCTCGATATGGTATAACTACAAATCAATAATAACATATAACTAAAACCAAATTTAGACTCATCCTCTCGTGTAGCTAGGATGGAGGTAATGCCATGCTGACAATTACAAATAAAGTATGAATGCCAAAATTGTAGTTGTGAAAACTACCTTCCATGCAGGCCTAATTGAAAAATACCTGAAAAGTCACTAATATTAGAAAACAAACTCAACCTTAAACCCCATTACATCATTGACTCTTATATTAAGGAAATCCCAGCCTGGGTACATGTTTAATGAATATGTACTAACCTATGGCTCAAATATATCAAAGAAAAACAAAGCCATAGCCATCAAATCATGTGAAACGATGGTAAGAATATTCTTCCATCACTGTTAATCCTAGTGACCCAATGCCATAAATAGAACCCCAAGTTTCATGTCAATATTCAATAGTGCCAAGTAGCATGACTATATGATATTATTCTATTGTACCCAATCATGATAAAATAGAGGAACTTCATAAAAAATAGATTGATATAATTGCATCTATGAAATGTTGATGAGAATATCTATTCATGGTCAAAGAGGTTGATATACAACTCTGTAGCCAATCATGGTATTCTCATAAAAATATTTGACCGCAACAAAATACGACTACCCAAATTGGAGGTGGATTCTTTTATCATCACCAAATCAGAAAAGGAGGATGAATTCAACTATATATAAACATTCCTATTATGCACCTTCTCCATGCTAGAAATGAATTGAGCTGCAACATCTCAAGGAGTAAATGACCTGGTACAAGAAACTTTCCTACACTTAAAACTTCAATAAATAAAACAACGATCCATGTGTAGATGGAATGAATGAAATTATTGTCGAATTACTTTGTAGGTTGGATGCAACACCACAACTATCCATTAGGAAGGCATGAACTCCACAACAATATCCATTCAACTAAATATTCTTGATAATATCTTTCATCCCAAAACTCAAGAATTCCATATATTCCATAGATCTCACCCACTAGCAAAGTTGTGCTTTAAAGCGATAGATAGGTACTAGGTGCAGATGTCAATGCAATTCTCCATCTAATTGTGTTGACTCACACATTTTTATGCACTTGAATTCCATAACATGATGTTGGTGTTGTGATTTGGTGTTATAATATATATTCAAAATGGGCTATGGTGAAGGAGTTGATTCTCTTCCCAGTCATTGGATGTAATAGAGGATGGATTTTACATAATATGCACAATATATTCCATAGAGGCATAATGTATGGAAATATCTAGGGGCCACCAACCTCAAGTATTAGTTGCTAATGACTCAATAATGAAGAGATTTCCATGAGGTTCTTTAGACACAATGACCAAAGGGATGGATATATAGGGGAATACATAGATATAGATAGTGGGGAAAAACTATTGAGTTAGGAAATAGTGCGAGGGTGAAATTAGGAGAAAAACCTTATATATTTCTTTAGTAAGGGGCCATCAATAAAGTATGTAAGCTTCCATCCCCTTTTCTTCATTCCATCCATTCGGAACAAGGAGTATTGTTGGGTTTGGTTGCATCCAAAAAATCATTAATGACTATCTAAATTTGTTGATAGTATGAGTAGAAAATTGTTCAACAACAATCAAAGCATGGCCAAATGACATATATAGGCAGATCCAAATCCACATGCACATGATATTAATGAAATATCCTATGGTTGCAACTCCAAATAAACTCAACCATTCTCTAAAAATTTCTATCCAACTATGCCTAAAAAACTCAATGCAAACAACAAGCATGCCACAACCACTACTAGAGATGCACACAAACATCATCCAAAAATAGACCTTGAAAAACATGATAACCTATAGAATCAATATGCATTACTTATTAAGTAGATGAGAATTTCCACTAAAAAAATGATCATTGTTGGAGCATCCTTCTAGAGTGAGTGTGTGCCTACACATTGATGAAACTTGATGTAGCACAACATTAGAGGTGAAACTATCCATTTATTCAAAGTAATACACACCCATAAAAAGAACTCCAACTTCATCCATAATACCATAAAGCTACCATACCTTTGAAATAGGAAAACACGCACTATCTTAACCAACCAATAAAACTATATTACAACATCTACTACATCAATGCAATCCATAACAAAACAACAATATAGTTCTACATAATGTCCTAAACTTGATATACCATATTTGTCTTCCTTGGTCCCTTCAAACATGTAACTTTGTGTAATACCCCAGTTTTTGTTGATGTTAGTGGTAGAATCACACAAGTATTTCCGCACAGGTCTATGTGTATAGCCGTGTGGAAATCGTCCAAATCCTTCTACTCTTGAATTTACTTTAATTAAAGTAATTATTAAAATAAACTGCTTTTATTAATTATTTATGTAAATATTTAATTGTGTTATTTAAGAAACTTGATAAAAGTACTTAGCATGCAACATGTAATCTAAATCTCAAGTGAGTTTGAGAAGTAATCTCAACCAAAGATTACTTTGGAGATTAGAAATATATTATAACTCATGATTACAAAATCAAGGTTAGGAGAAGGAGGAAGATACATTCACATAGATAGAAAAGGAGGACCTTTTCTAGTGTGGAGTCTCCAAGGTCACACTCAGGAGTAGAGAAGGACCTCTGCTCGAGTGGTTGAATCACGAAGGAAGGTGATTCAAGAGGACCAAGGATTAAGCTTATGTGAGATATACTTGTAAGAGACTTATGTTGAGGGAGTCGATATAGTTGGGACTTCGGGAGGAAGTCACTTGGTGAGATGCGAAGGTCCGGATCTTTGGTGAGATGACAAAATCAAGGAGTTGATCAAGAAGGAATTTGATTCAAGGAGGTCTCATATAGATGGAGAAGTACTTCCATCTAGAGATCAGGTCAAGTGTTTATGAAGAGAGGGTTGGATCATGAAGGAATGTGATTCAAGATCTTGGATAGATGGAGGAAGACATACATCTAGAGGTTATACAGGTGAAGGAAGAGAGAGAGAAGAAGTACCTGCAGGTGGGTTTCAAAGGATAGAAACCAGAGGAAAGTGTATCATTGTAAATAAGTTGTTGTACAAGATTTCCACACATCCACGAGTCACAATGGAGATAGTCACGGATTTCCACAGGTCACAAAAGGACAAGTCACATATGCCTTGGAAAATGTGCCAAAACAAGTCGTACAGTAGTACATGAGTTTCCAGATTTGTCTGTAGTGTATACTTTTCTCAGTGGGCCATTATCCCTATTACCAGAGCCATGATTTAACCTTAATAAAAGAATCACTAGACTAGTTTTCTCTCCAAAGTTTTTCTAGGGGTTTACCTGAAAATATTGGTGTTCATGAGTGCTTTATTTGGTTTCCACTTTATGCTTCTGCTACATGTTTAGTTGATTTCTCAAGTGTGATTTTAGTAGATAACGTTATTTTATTTTGAGCTAATTGTTGGGTTGTGATTAGAGTTGTAAAATATCAACATGGTATTAGTACATACCAAGTGTTGGATCCACTTGAAAAAAAATCAACATGGTAGTAGAGCAAGGTTTCTCTAGGAGGAAACCAAGTGCACATGGTATCAAAAAATATAGGAGATCTGAGTGACCAAGGGAGATATCAAGTTCATATCTATGGTTATAGGAGAATATCTATGAGATTAGGAGTGTTGAGGTGGGTTCTTGAAGGACTAAGAACAAATCCACTATCTTTTGTAGAATATCAGTTGGATTTGTAGGAGATCTTAACAGACCCTTAAACTGGTAGACACAAATCAAAGGATTGATTTCTAGGTACAAGACAATCAAGATGAATTTTCAGAAGAGTGGTTTGTTGAGAAATGGTAGGAGGCCTGGAAGTTAACATGGAGATCTGATATAAGTGGAGAAGGACTTCCATATTGATATGTGAGCCACATGAGAACTCATAGATAGATAAAATAAGGACTTTTTCACCTAGAGATAGAAATTTCACCTAGAGATATACTCAGTCCAGGGGAGAAGAAAATACAAAAGGGAAGAAATGTAGTATTTGTAGGTACATGATCGTACAACAACAACATGGGTTCTCAGTTGTAGGTGTTGGTTGTTTCTCAGAGGAAAAAAAAGACATACATAATGAGATAGTAAGATCTCATAGAGTGGGTGGAGAAGGACTTTCATCAAAGTGTGTATGATTGGGTTTGAAGAAAGGAGCACATGGGGAGCAAGGGATATAGAATCCAACAATATTGAAGGAATCATATTAAGGTAGGCTATTTGTTGCATTGTATTATTCATTGGGTGGACCATTATCCTAGGAAGGGAGCCCATGATTTTATTTAAAAAAAATCAAGAAGATCTAGAAGAATGGGAGCTATTCAATAGTTTGACTGAGGACTCAGGGACCCATGAGGAGCTTGGTGATTATATCAAGTATGATATGAAGGGGAAGGGAACTATCATGTTCTAAATTGAGTCAGGATTTTTGTTAGAGGCCTGAGATGTGCTTTATGTACCAGAACTAAAGAACAACTTTCTCTCAGTTTCAGTTTTGGAGGACATGGGTTTTGCAATTACTTTCAGAGAGGGAAAGTACTCATATGTTTAAAGGGAGATAGCCCTGACAAAAGAATTATCATTTTTGTTAGAGATGGTAGGTTATACAATTTTTAGGGCTAGCCTATAAGAATATCTAGGGGAATATTGGATCATAGTTCTATGTTAATGACATAGGACAAGGAGAAAGAGGCTCCAAAGAGTGAATAGATGAAGGGTGAGCAGATTTCACATACTTCCAGTATGGGCACTAAACCTTCAAAGGAGAAGAGGGAGTTATCCCCTTCCATTTTTTTTAGGAGATCAAGTTGGTATGAGATGATATTGATGGATGCTTAGGAGCAAGAAGCTTCTAGGAGCACATTGAGGGTGAGTAGACCTCTGACAATTTTTTCAAAATTTGTGGCATTGATATGTAGAACCATCGATTGCGAGAATTCCAATATTTAGGGAGAAAATGACCAACATGGTTGGAGGAATGCCAGTATGGAGGATGATGTGTGTGACATTTTTCTAGAGTCATAGGAAAAACCAGTTCCATGTGGCTCTTTAGGAAATACCTTCCTCACTAAGAGAGAGTATTGATGTTAGTGGTAGCATCAGACATGTATTTTCACACAGGTCTATGTATATATATGTGTGGAAATCATCCAAAGCATTCTACTCCTGAATTTAATTTAATTAAAGGAATTGTTAAAGTAAATTTCTTGTATTAATTAATTATGTAATTAGTTAATTGAGTTATTTAAGAAACATGATAAAAGTACTTAGCAGGCAACATGTAATCTAAATATCAAGTGAGTGTGAGAACTAATCTCAACCATAGATCACTTTGGATATTAGAAATAGATTATAACTCATGATTATAAAAACAAGGCTATTAGAAGGAGGAATATATATTCACACAGATAGAAAAGGAGGACCTTTTCCAGTGTGAAAGATCTAATGTCACACTTAGGAGTAGAGAAGGACCTCTACTCGAGTGCTTGGATCACGAAGTATGGTGATTCAAGAGGACCAAGGATTACACTTGTGAGAGAATTGCATTGAGGGAGTTAACACATTTGAGACTTCAAGAGGAAGTCACTTAGTGAGATTCCAAGGTCAGGATCTTTGGTGAGATGCCAAGATCAAGGCTTGGATCAAGAAGGACTTTGATTCAAGGAGGTCTCAGATAGGTGGAAAAGGACTTCCATCTAGAGATCAGGTCAAGTTTTGATGCATAGAGGGTTGGATAATGAAGGAATATGATTCAATATCTTGGATAGGTGGAGAAGGACTTCCATCTAGAGGTCATATAGGTGCAGGAGGATAGAGAGTAGAAGTAGGCACATGTGGGTTTCAAAGGATAGAGACCAAAGGAAAGCATAACAACTTACAAAAGTGGTCGTATAGGATTTTGTACACATTCATGGGTCACAGTTGAGACAATTGTGGATATATTTGGGTCACAATGGAGACAGTCACAGATGTCCATGGGTTATATAAGGACAAGTCGCAGATGCCTTAGGAAACATTACAGAACATCTCATACAATAACACACATGTTTCGAGGTTTGTCTACAATGTATATGTATGTTAGTGGGCCATTATCTCTATTAATGGAGCCCTAATTTTACCTTAATAAAAATATCATTCAAATGGTTTTCCCTCAAGGTTTTCTCCAAGGGTTTACCCGAAAATATTGATGTTCATGTGTACTTGATTTGGTTTTCTTTATTTACACTTTCACTACATGTTTAGTTGATTACTCAATTGTTCTTTTAGTAGATAAAGTGATTTTGTTTTGAGCTAAATACCGGGTGCTGAGTAGAGTGGTAAAATATCAACATGGTATTAGTGCATACCAAGGGTTGAATCCACTTGGGAAAATTTAAACAGTTTTGATCCCCAAACTAGTAATGTGTACGTGTAAATGATGAATGTCTAAAATCTAGATGATGTAATACATAAAATTGTACATTGAATGATAATAAAATAATATATCATATGTTATAGAAGGAGAATGATGAAAGAATGGGGGGCTTTGATTACACAATAGTGGAAAGAAAGGGGGCTCATGGGCTTAAGGGATCCTAAAGGAAGACAATATTATTTTATTGATAAGCCTAATTCCTTAAAGCTACTTAATTATCATTCCTTAATCCTTGTTATTAGTTATAATAGAGGGGAATCATGTACTTCCCATGAAGACATGTGTGTTATCATTAGCATGCAATAGATCCGTTGTTTTTGGGCATGCAAAGGGGATTAATTCTTATTCGTCCCTATGAGTTTTTTTTGTCTTAGAACCTAAGCTGCTATAATGCGATTGTAATAAATTTATGGAAAAGAGATTTCGTGAAACTATGTGGAAATTATGCCTATACGTAAGGGGAATTTTTTTCATTGAGTAAACCTAATTACAATTGATATTTCATGGAGTACCTAGCAGTGATATTTTCTAGCTAGTCTATACTGAAGCCTTGGAGGGAAGTGGGATAAACTAAGGGATTGTGTGGAAAATAAGGGGATCACATTCCTTGGGTTGTGAAATATGATGAGGAAAGAGGGTTGATGGATTGGGATAGATGTAATAGTTTACTGATTCCAAATTCTAGGAATTGGGCTATGTGAAGAGAGATAGAACCAACCATAGGAGATTTCATCCTTATGGATTGATAGCCTCGACTTGTGGGTGGAATTTGTTGCATAAATATTAAGTGCCATGGAGACCCTATTGTTGGGTGGAACATACTTTTTCTTCATCCAATTGGTAGTTAATTCAAAGAAGTGCTCACGATTTATTTATGAATATGTTGAATTAATATTGTTTGTGTTATGAATTGAATTAGTTTCTAGTTGGTTCAGTTCAATTTGCGTGTTTAAACCTACATATGTGACTATGGTGTCATTATACATTGAATGATTTAGTGGTTTTAGCATAATCATGCATTGTCATGTTTACATGCACTAATTAATTAATAGTAGGATAGTGAGGAAATTAGTATCAGAGCAAGAAGCTGGTGGAAAGTTATGGTTTCACAAGGTACCCCATAGCCTTGATAAAGAACATGTTGGGTATGCTACATAGTGGTATTAGAGATAGAAGTTGGTGGATATTCATGGTTTTAGGAGGTGGCCCATAGCCTCAATTGAGGACATATTTTGATGTGTGTGTTACACTTCGATCACCTTCACCATCACAATGATGTTGATATTGTTGATGTTTTATATGATTCTCAACTCTTGATAGTTATTTCCTTATGATTAATATCAAGATTCACTTTCATACAACACTTAGCATAGAATAAATATACACTGAAAATATCAACTATAACAATGCAACAAAAATAACAAGATCTAGAAACATTAACCATGTATAGTAGACACAATAACACAAGAGTTTATCCTGGGAAACCCAAACTTGGGAGAAAACAGAACAACCTTTCTCTAGAAGAATTTAGTCCAAGATATTACCAGTACATCACCATCAATAGCCAAAATACCATACAGAGAAGATCCTCCCCAAGGATAAAATAACCAAGACCTATCTCCTCAATAATATGATCAAGAATAACCAAGAAAGAGATTCTCCAAGTGTGGCGCACTCTTCAAAATAACCAATAACCCCAAAATAGTGAAATTTCCAAAACTGTAGTTGCAACTTCCTTGTGCGCACTATAGAAGGAATTGTATAACTGTCAAAATGAAATGAGCAAGTCCTGTATTTATAGTGATTTGGGCGCAAGTCTAGGGAGGACTTCTTATTTCGGGGTCTTCAATTTTATTATTATTTTTCCTATGGGGCCAAATTCTCTTCCTGGATCTTCAACTTCTTCATGGTACTTATGTAATGTTGTAGACAGGTCTTCTTGTACTTTCTTGTGGAGAATTATTGCTCAAAGTTGAAAATCTCCAACACTCCCTCTCAACGAGGGAGGCATTCTCCATACTTGGATTTCTTCTGCCATAGAAAGGTTGTCTTCATGAGCCATGTTGATGTTGATGTTTACATTCCATCCTAGAATATACATATGATAACATCTCAAGTCAATCCACTCCTTGACAAGAGAAGGACTACATCTAAGCCATTCACCAATAGAAGATCCTCGTGAGTGAATGAATCATTACCTTTGGTCATATCAGCACTAGCATAGCCCCATGCATGACTAATTTGGGATAATGTCTAGATGATTCTTATTTGGGCCACTGACCACTATTAAATCCCCGTGGAAGAGTGAATCATTCTCCTTTGGTCATATCAACACTAGAATAGCCACATGCATGAACAATCTCGGAAGAATTTCTTCCCAAACCTGGAGAACATCAACATACCTGGGCCATTCACCATTAGAAGAGCCCCGTGAGTGAATGAGTCATTCTCCCCTTGGTCATATCAACACTAGAATAGCCCCATGCATGGCCAATATAGGGGAATGTCAACCCGATGCTATCAACATACCTGGGTCATTCACCACTAGTAGAGCTCCATGAGTGAATGAATCATTCTCCATTGGTCATATCAATGCTAGCATGGCCCCATGCATGACCAATCTGGGAGAATGTTTCCCCGATGTTGAAACATCAACTCTCATCACTAGCCAGATAAGCATGTATAATCCTGTGTATCATCCTCCTCATCCAAATAAGCATGGTCACTCTGGCAGAATATCTACAATCTTCTCATTTGTGGATAAGTACTGGAGCTTCACTGTTCCCTTTTTTACCATGTCTCGGATGAAGTCTTGTAAGAAGATTCTGAAGTTGCACCACTTCACAACTTGTGACACTGGACATGACATACTCTGTCTCTGTTGTACCGAGTGCTACAAAATCCTTCTTCCAAATAATCCCGAAAATAAAATAATGTTAGGGACCTAACATCCCTAACCCCTCACATAGATGGAATAATACATTTCCATGTAATAAATGTCGACATTAGTTAATAAGGGTTATTTAATAAATTGGAATAAGTCAATGTAAGAAGACCTAATAGAATATTCCTCTTCTAGAAGGATCTTTCTCTATAATGATCTTTAGAAGATATAATTAATATAAATAAGAGTAGGAGTCCTGAGAAGTTTTGTCTTGGGAATTATTGTAATAGAGCGTTGCCCTGCTAGACATTCCCCCCTCAAAGAGGCAAGTGAACATTGTTTCCTATCAACAAAGGTATTATTTTGGTGTTGTGGTTTCATCTATTGTGTTTTTCTGCTTTTATTCTCCTCAATATTTGTTTTTTAGCTACTATAATAGATCCGATACCTTACAAGTGGTATCATATTACTTTCCTTGGTAGAAAATTGTGGGTTATTTTTTCATGGTAGAGACGTATTCTGACATGTTAAAGATACATAGATATGTCATTCCGTGCATAAATCTATGGTTGGGGAAGCATACACACATGAACTACAAGTGGTACTTAAGGGTACATTGTTGGCCACCCTTGTAACCCTTGTTGGTACCCCTTCACAGCACATCAAACAACACTTGTATATGGATTGGCCTAGATATCATGAAGCCCTTCGTAGATAAACCACTTGATTGCCTGACTGTTATAGTGCCACTAAGAAAAACACTCATGTGGATACTCTCCAGTACTTGGGTAGTCAGGTAGTACAACTAAGCGCATGGTCTAGCCTCCTTAGTTGGTGCTCTGAGATATTGGGTCAATTATTACAATTGGACTCCACATGTATATCACAAAGCTATAGCACATGACAAACAGTTGTCTCCAGAAACCATGAATACCCTAACCCTTTGGACGGAAACATAAACACAAAATACAAGATCTATTGTCATGCAACTTTACCTCCTGTATTCTAGTTGCAAAATTACTACACATTTTTTCTTGTAAAGAATTTAGGCCTATCAACACTACAATATTCTTTAGATCAGAATATAACTCCACATGAGTAAAAAATAATAATTATGGGGCATGCCCACACCCTTATTTGAGACCTATTCCATTGGAATCTTATTTTCATCGTGATCCCAATGATACCAATCAATTTCTATCCATTCTTCTTCCTATGGTCCTGACCCCCTTTCCAACACCCCTACTTGGGACATATTCCCTTTGAATCCTCTTCCTATGTTTTCCTCTCACCATGGTCAAAACTCACAACTAAGACCTTGAAAACTGAATAGCTACCCACATTGTGTCCAAAATGGACCACCTGAAAGAGGAATTGAACAAGGACAACAATTCCCACCTTGCTAGCTAGCCTGAATCCCACCTTGAGTCTCAAATTGACTCATTTGATGCCAAGGCCTTTGAAAAACCACCCATTTATGGAATACATTCCTCATCTGATAAAAATTCTAACCTCGAATGTAATGCTTCCTCCAATTCCCAAGTATTTCACTCCAACTCTTTTCATCATGATCTTCGTCTTCCATGAGTGGAGGTTAACAAATTTCATGGCTCCGATCCCACTGGGTGGGTCACTCAAATGGAAAACTACTTCTCCTTGCATGGCATCACTCATGACTTGGCCAAACTTCATTACAGTGTCCTCTATTTGGACCCTTAACATTAGAAATGGTTGCAATGGTGTCACATATCATGCTAAGGATATGCGGCTTGGACCCCATTTGTGGTTGAACTTTAGGACTTCTTTGACACTGATACACACTCCCTGGGCCATCTGACCAAACTGAAATAACCAAGTATAGTGGAAGATTTTATAGCTGCAATTGAGAAATTATCTTTCAGAACAGAGGGCACGTCTGATAATTTTTTCCGAGAATGCTTTATCAGTGGCCTCAAGGATGACATATGAGTCTAAGTCTTCATGATTCACCCCCAGACTTGGTTGGAAGCTACTCAACGTGCCAAGGAAGAACAATAGGTTTTTTTTTCCCAACACCACAAACATTCTTTCCCTCCGTGTCTTCTCCCTTCCACTCTTGCCCCTCATCCCACCCCTCTCAAGATCCGAAAATTAACTTGGGAAGAAATGGATGCATGCCAACTCAAAGTTATTTGCTATAATTGTGATGAAAAATATTTTCCAGTGCACAAGTGTAAGGAACAAAAATTTTTCATGGCCATATATGAGGATGTTTCTGAAGACAATATCGACTATTCTCATGCAGTTGATCTACATGAGCCAAATCCTATCACTCTTCCATTTGATCCACTAGAAGTTGAACCAATCATTTCCTTGAATTAACTCATTAGCTTCTTTTCTCCACAAACCCTCAAGATAATTGGCTACATTAAAAACTTGAAGCTCATCATCCTAATTGATAGTGGTAGCACTCATAATTTCATTCATCAATTCCTTGCTCAAGAAACCCATTGCTATATCCATGCAATCAACAATTTTCAAATCATGATTGTCAGTGGTGGTTCCATGAAATGTGGGGGGAATTATGAAAATGTGTGTCTCCAAATTGGTGAGTACAACTTAAAATATCATTTGTCCACCGTAGACATGGGTGGTTGTGACATTGAGTTAGGTGCAAAATGGTTACACACTCTCGATCTCATCCTCATGTATTTTAAGGAATTGACCATGCAGTTTCAACAAGACGACGAACAATATAAGTTCCAAGGCATGCCAACAAGATCCCCTGAGATCATCAGTTCCCATCGAATGAAAAATCTCCTCAAAAAATTCCATTCCAGTAATATTTCCCAATTCAGTGTCATTCAAGAAGTTGAGACACCATATATGCATCCTAACCTCTAATCTATACTTTCCAAACACCACACTATTTTTTCCATGCCCCATGGCCTTCCCCCTTCCCATGGTGTTCATGATCATTCCATTCATCTTGTTCCAGGTAGTATTCTTCCCAATGTCCACCTGTATCGTCATACCTTTGCCTGAAAGAATGAAATTAAGAAAATGTTTCAAGAATTTCTTGACACGGGTGTCATTCGCCATAGTACCAACCCCTATTATTCTCCTATGGTCATGGTCCTAAAAAAAGAAGGCACATGACACATGTTTCCCGAATTTCATGCTCTCAACAAGCTCACCATAAAAGAAAAGTTTTCCATTCCTATCATTGATGATCTATTTGATGAATTGAATGGTGCTCACTACTTTACTAAACTTTATCTTCATTTTGTTTATCACCATATATATATATATATATATATATATATATATATGAAAGATTTTGACATTCCCAAGATGACTTTTCGAATTCATGAGAGCCAATATGAGTTCTTGGTCATGCCCTTTGGAATGTGTAATTTGCCCTCCACTTTCCAAAGTCTCATGAATCATGTTTTTCATCCTTTTCTTCATCATTTTTTCTTATTTTTAATCGATGATATTATCATCTATAGTAAAACATGTACATCCCATCTTTCCCATGTGGATCAAGTTCTCCATCTCCTTTCTCAACACCAAATTTTCCTCAAACAATCCAAATGCTCCTTTGGAGCCTCAAAAGTGGAGTATTTGGGTCATATTTTTGGCAAGGATGGTGTTAGGGTGGATCCTAAGAAAATTGAAGCTATGAAAGATTGGCGTTGCCCAAAAAATCTCAAGATTTTGCATGGTTTTTTGCATTTAACGGGCTATTATCCCAAATTTGTTAAGAACTATGGAAAAAATGCATCCCCTCTCACTGCTATCCTTAAACATAATGTTTTCAATTGGAATCCTACATCTGATCAAACATTCCATGCTTTGAAAGAGGCTATGTGCACAATTCCTATCCTAGCCCTTCCTGACTTCATAAAGAATTTTGTCCTGATATGTGATGGATCCGAGAAAGGAATTGGTGCAGTTCTCATGCAAGAAGGAAGACTAGTGACCTTCACCAACAAATAACTTTCAGAGTGCCATTTAGACCAATAAATCTATGAAAAGGAAATTTTGGCTATTTTTCATGCTATGGATCTATGAAATCCTTATCTATTGGGCCAACACTTCCAAATTAAAATAGATCATCGGATCCTCAAGCATTTTCTGGAACAACAAATTTCCTCCCTAGAGAAACAAAAATGGGTCACCAAGCTATTTGGATATGATTGTGATATAAATTACAAGACAGGAAAATAAAACATGGTTGTTGACGCTCTTTCCCATAAGTATGAAGACAAAGGATATTTTTTCTCTCTCTCATTCATTGTACCAAATTGGCTCTAAGTTGCTCACTAGGAATGGTTGCAAGACCCCAAAATTTCTAGCCTTATCCAACAATTGCAATCCAATTCTCCATTTTCTCCATGGTACTCTTGGAACAATATCAGGTGCTTTCATAGCTTCATGCTGCCCCTAGAGTTGGGCATTCAAGGTTCACCAAAACATATGAAAGTGTCAAACACTATTTTTTTATGGGATGGTATGAAATAGGATGCCTGCACCTTTCTGGCTAAATGTGGTGTTTTTCAATGGAATAAGGGAGAAACATTGAAGACCCCAAGAACACTCCAACCACTCCCAATTATGTCGGCTATTTGGCAGGATATTTCTATGGACTTCATTGTTGGCTTACCTAAATCAGGAAATAAATCAATCATTGTGGTGGTAGTTGATTGTATTTCCAAATATGCTCATTTTTGTTCTCTCCAACAACTATTCATAGCCTTCACAGTGGCTCAAATTTTCATGGATAATATCTTCAAGCTTCATGGAATGCCTAATTCTATTGTCTCTAATCGAGATCCCACTTTTACCAGGGATTTTTGGCAAGAATTGTTCCTTCTCTAGGGCACCCAATTACATATCAACACTCCCTATAATTCCCATACTGATATCCAAACTGAAGTTGTCAACAAGTGTTTGGAAACCTATTTGAGTTGTTTTGCACCTGAATGACAAAATTGGTGGACTTAGTGGTTACCCCTCGCGGAATGGTGGTACAACACATCTTACCATATGGCTACTAGCATGAATCCTTTTGAAGCATTCTATGAAAAAAATACACCATCGGTTCCCTTCTACATGCCAGGTGTATTGAAGGTTCAGGAGATTGACAACAATCTTGTAGTTCGTGAGGCCATTCTCCGCACCCTCAAAACAAATTTGGCCATGGATCAAAATCACATGAAGAAACAAGCAGATCAAGTTTGTTCTGAACTACAATTTATTGAAGGGGGCCAAGTGTTTCTTCACCTGCAACCCTATAAGAAAACTTCACTCAAAACAAACAATTGTCAGAAGCTTGCTCCCAAATTTTATGGTCCTTATACAATTCTCAAGTGAGTGGGGAAGGTGGCTTACTAGTTATCTTTGCTCAATCATTCTAATCTCCATCCTGTTTTTCATGTCTCATGCTTAAAGAAGGTGATTGGTAATAAGTGCCAAACTCAAACTAGTCTCCCTTAGTTAGATGAATAAGGTTCCATTTGGTTGCAGCCACAAGTAGTCTTGGACCAATGTGAGTGTCGTCTTTGTTAGCGCACCATCAAGGAATTTTTAGTGCAGTGGAAAGATACAACTCCCAAGGAGGCCACTTAGGATCTGGATACCGTTCTACAACAGTTTCATCACCTCAATCCTTGAGGACAAGGCTCAACAAAGGAAACCTGCGCACAGTGAACGGGCCAACAAATCCCTCAGAGCACACAATGCGCTAAATGCGCAACTATATACGAGAAAATCTGCGCACTCCTGTGAAAGATGCATTTATGGTTCTTGTTGCCCCCCAAACCACTTATGGACCAACTCCCAACCTGATTTGACCTCCATATCTGAGAGAAATCCGAATGGGGGTTTGGTAAAGGACCAAAGGGTGCCCTAAAAGGCCCCTTGTTCAGACCAAGAACCAATTATATTTTTCCTTGAAGAAATTCTATAAATGAAAGCGATGGGTGCACTAAGAAACCAAGATCTTAATAGTATTGTTATGCTGCCTCAATTCTCCCTTGAGAATTCTCTTTTCTCCTTCAAGTATTCAAGAATCATTGCAATAGGGCATTCCACTCACCTCTTGAGGGAATAGGCATTGATTTTCTTCATCATTTGCCATTTTTCTTCCAGTGTAAGAAGATCTCTCCATTAGGGAACTCAAGATCCCTCAAGTCCTCATTTTTCTCTACGATGTTTTGCCAACTAATATAGTTATCCATTGGTAGCATAATCGTGGTCATTGGTTGATTGTTTATGGCTATAAGTTTCTTAGGCATTCTAGTTTTTATTTTCTTAGTTGTTTTAGATTGTTTATTTGTTTATTACATGTGTTTGTTTTGTTTAACCCACTTACGAACTTTTGTCTTGTCTAGCTGGCCCGACTAGGCATGCAAGTTCCATTGTTTTTCTCACCCAAGTGACGAAATGGGCACATTAGTTTGGCGACCATACTAGGGATAAGGTATCAAATTCCACCCTATTTGGGTTTAGAGAGAACTTCTTTTTAATCAATCTGTCTTACAGGTACCAAAACTGGCCCAGCCTTACCTGTCAAAAGAAAAATTCTATGTTGGAGGAGGAGAATTTCACTCAAAAAAATTTCCCCTGATGCGTATTAGAAATTGCGTGGATATTCCAGCACATAGACGCACACTCAACGCACTGTGCACCCCTCATGCTTCTTTTCTCTGCGCACTATGTGCCCACTGTGCACCTGTCAAAATTGTAACCTGTGCACATATCCAAATTGTCAAAATTGTAAGGGTTTTCATGATGATTTGAGGGCCCCTAGCCTTCAGATTCTTGCTTTCATGCAATTTGTAATTCCCATGCACTGCACTTGGACTCCTTTCCCATATGAAAGGTTAGCTAAACATAGGCACTTAGGGGGTAAAAAGAACAAAATATTCTCCTCTTTTGCTTTGGTTGCCACATGGATGGTTTATTTGGTTTGTAAAATTTAAGTTGATATTATTGCTATCACATATGAAAATGGAAAATTAACTTTTATCGTTGAGTATGCTCTTCTCTCGCACCATAGAGCGATATTGAGAATCAAAAAGGTGGTTAAAGGGACATTTCATCTCCCTTAAAATATTTAGGAGAGGACAAAGCCCCCTTAGGGATCCTCTTAGTTCCTTTTGAAATCATCTTAAATTTGTAAGGGCCCATACATGCCCACATGTTGCAAACTTCGGATAATTTCTTGAAATTTCTTTCTTAGTTTACATCACTAGGGAAGTTTAAAGATCAAAGTAACGGGCCCATACATGACCACATGCTCGTAATCTAGAATAGTTTTTCAATCGTTCTTAGTGTAAACAACATCTAGGAAGTTTAAAGGATTGGTAAGGAACCATATTTCCACATGCTAGTTCTTTAGGGATTTTAAAATTTTGCAAGGTTGTACCAATGAAACTTAGTAAGATAGGTAACAAAGATTTGTCAGGACCATAGGAAGTCCACATGTTGCAAATTCACACCGAAACTTATTAAAATTTGGCACACTATTTTTCACTTGCTAACACACAAATTCACTCCTCACTCACATAATTTCCATCTTGAATTGTGGAGGTTGAAGTAGCTTTTCTCCAAAGGAATTCTGAAATGTACCACTATTTCTTGAGAAATGATCTACACCCACTTAATTCAAACGAGATTGGTTCACACCCTCAATCTCTCATCCCACCACATCTAAAAATTCTTCTAAAAACTCACTAAGTTTTCCTCCACAGGAGGTGCCAAAAGAAAGTTTTAGTCTAGGTAGGATCTCAGGGGTAGGCATCCAAATAACCTCGCATTATCTGGTCCTCACATTTTTCAAACATTAGAAGTTGACAAATAGGGAACTTTCAAATCCTCCAAGTCAAGTGTTCCTACACCATAAGGCAGGGAGATACCTGTGAAGGGTTGAAGGATGAGGTGCGATTTTTCTTTGCATCCCCCCTTGAGTCACCCAAATCTTGGAAGGGATCCAGCCCGTGACCCATTTCCGAGGTCGAAAATCTAAATGTTGCACTTTGACCGAGGTACCTAGTGACCAAATTTAGGAAATCTACTCACGTGACAATTGTGGTCTGCAATTGCACCTTGATCAGATTTTGTGTGGCTATTGGGAAATATCACCAACTCTTTTGGGATATGCACCCTCTACCCCTCATTATAGCCAATCATTTCATCCTTCACTAGTTTCTCTTTTGGTGGCTTCAGAACCCACTTTTGAGTGCTCTTGGAAGGTCCAATGCTATTTGAGAGGAAGGCTGATACATCTTTTAGGACATACACATTTGTTTTATTTGTTTTCCCATGCAGAAAAAATCCACCTACCCACATGTTTTCTTATTTACAGTTGATGTATGTATGATGCTCATTTGATTACATGCAATTGTGAGTTATATTATCTTGTGAAGGTCCAAACTATACAAATATCTTGTTCATTTATTTCTCTCATCACCATTTGCACACATTCACTTTGCTAGTCGGACATCATAGGGGACCCACAGATTCCCTGTCATTTCAGATGCTTGCAAAACCTCCCTCCTATTCTAGGAGGAGTTCCCAGTCTTGCCAACCCACCAGATCAACCATCTCACAACCCCATGAGTGATACTATTTTGGGATCATATTTAATTGGTTCCACTTTTTTTGGGTCCAATTCCTAAGGACATCCATCCACTATCTCTCCTTCATAAGGAGGCGGGGGGAAAAAGTATTCTCAAGGGAGAAGTACAACCCCATCAAATCCCTCTCAAGGGTCAGGTCTACTACCTAATCACACAATGGTTGGAACTAATCATCCACCAAATCCCATTATTCCATACTTGGCATCTCTCAACATTCCATTTTGACTAAACTCACAAATGATCCCATTTTATATGAACCCACATGGCCCAATATGCCTACCAAACTACCTTCATATATTCCAAAATTTGAAGGAAAACTGGGGGAAGACCCCACCAACCATGTTATGACCTTCCACTTATGGTTCTCTTCAAACAATCTCATGGATGATTCCATATGCTTAAGGTTATTTCAAATAACACTCATTGGTCCATCAACCAAATGGTATGTGGACGAAAAATCAGGGTCCCTTGTGACTTTTGAATTCTTGGCCAAATCCTTTTTGGCCTTTTTTCAACTACTAGTTCATCATGACACTGGTTTAGAACTGCTCTCCAAGTGCAAACAAACCTCATCTATGCATATTTTTGACCACATCCATGAATGACGTCGGTGACATAGTTTATGTAAAGCAGAAACCACCAAAGAACAACACCTCGATTGGTTTCTAAAATAACTCGTTTCTATACTTGCCAAGGATGTAACATCCACTTATCCTTAGTCCGAAGAGGAATCAATCAACAAGGCCCAACAATTTGACCTTATCTATGCTCAAACATGTTACTTATACACAGTGTTACCTAATGCACCCAGACCCATACCATTTAGCCAAGACAAACCTGGAATGTCTCACGCTGTGGATGGGTTGATTGGTATCACAACACACCACAACCTGTACAACCAACCACCACCTATGTATGACACACTTAGATATCCACAACCATATGGAGGGACATCTTATTACCCTCCTCCCCCTTACCAAGGACCATATCCTATTGCTCCCTCCCCACCCATGAGTGGACCCTCGTCGACACCCATGATGCATCCGAACTCTCAACCAAGTTCAAGTTGACCTTCTACCTCAGCATATAACCTCAGCAGTAGTGAAAGTGATTCACCTTCCTATGCGCCCTACGGAATATTGCCACAAAATAACCTGTACTTTCCATTTTTGGGTCCCCCACAGCCTGTGGCTCCTCCACATGGACAACCACATGGCGACGTTAACTTTGTTCAACCCTATCCCATTCATCAACTTCATACTTTTGAACAGTTTAATACGAAAAATATATCCCATCAGTCGAATAATGCCAAGAAGAAAGGAAAAAACTGAAACAATAATAATACGGGACCAGCGGAAACAAACCCCAACAAAATCAACCCGTTGGGGGAAACCATAATCAAGGTAACCAAAACCCGCAAGGGGATAATAATAAAAAACGTGAAGGGAAGATGAACAAAAAAAACCTCAGGATGAACTTCCCTTGTGCTATTTGTGGTGAGTATGGACATTATACTCACCATTTCCCCCAAATTGTCGACTTCAAACCAATGAAAGAACCCATGAATGTTCCACGTCCTCCAACACTACCTACCCCTCAGAAGGCCCCATAACAATACTTGCAATGAACACACTCGAGTATATTGCAAAACCATATTCCACACCAAGGTGTGATGAATACCCAACAGGAGGTACACCCTACCCCACCACAAATGGGATATTATCAAAACCCAGGGCCCATCCACCCTGGAAATCTGACAGATCACAATATCCTTCTCACTAGAAAAGAAGAGATTCTTCTACAAATCCACGGTCATAAATATGACATGCCCCCTGAATCTACTCCAACCACCTTGGAAACATCTCCATCTACAACTGGACAACTCCTGAGATTTCCACACCCTAATGTTGAACCTACCATTCGTATACCTCGCATTCAATTACAACAGAATATCAATAATCCTCAGGCTAGGGAAACACACAATTATAGCCTAGACAACAACTTAGCTCAATCTCCTGCTCCCATGTTGGTATTGGAGGTTCTCTAAAAATGTTCAACTCAGCGAAAATCCTTGATTTTATCCTTAGGGGCAGTCGACCCAATTGATACTGGACTCATCACATTTGATCTAGATAGTGGAGAAACACACCTCCCTGCTCTGGTAGCTTTCTAGATACCAGTAAAGATTCAAAACATCACAGTTCATCGGTGTATCATCAATGAAACTGCATCTACATGCATCATGTCCAAAACAGTATGGCAGAAACTTGGCTCCCCTGAGCCAGTACCATTCGCCATCACCTTGATAGGCTACGATGGTCGACCATCCTCCCTTGAAGGGATCTTCCAAAATGTCCCTGTCAAACTTGGGGGAAAAACATCCTCATCGACATTGAAGTTATCGATGCCCCGCTTGATTACAATATCTTGTTTGGATGTAGCTACATGTAAGTTATGAAGGTAGTAACCTCTTCTATGTTTTCTAACGATGATGTTCCCCCATAACGGGAAAATTGTCACCATCAACAAAATTACACATTATGAGCCTAACCATTCTTCCAACATCGATAACATTCTTCCTCTTGTCCGCACTAGCTCCGATGCTTATTCACTCATTGACATAGGTCCTGTAATTTTCAAGGACCCGTCCTTGCTGGGGGCATACCATGGAGCACGTCCCCTCCTACACCCTTCAACACAAGTGTGTGTAGTATCTTCTAATAGAATAGATATTGGAGACATCATTCCTCCCACCGAGGCCTCTTCTCACATCGACATTCCACCAGTTGAAGAACTATTTCCTCATGAATTCCCTAAGAACCTAACTGCACCACTTATCCCTGATTTCCCCCACCTCCAGGGATAAATCCCGGTTTGGGAGACAATCCCCCAAGCCATTACTAAAATTCCCTTCCTCTACCCCCCACTTGGAGTCTAAGAATTCCAGGTAGCTTCAACCCTTACCCTTCCTAACATAGTGCTTTCCATCCCTGTATGGTATCTATATCCACCTGCGATGGTTCCTCAACCATCTCTCCCTCCTCGGACAAAGGGAAGACCGATGCAGATTCCAGTACAGGCTCCTGCGACGACACCTTCCCCCCCCACCGTTGGCACCACTGACATTGTTGGGGGTAGATGAAATAAGAAATATCCCATAGCTCCACTTCCCCTAAAAGTTCAACTTCCTTGTGCACTATGTGAAATAGAAGGTCACCCCACTAATCGATGTCCTACTCTTTCCAAGTTACGCAATCTGATCCAACTCCCTAGAGAAACCACATTGCTTGCCACTCCACCAAGTACATCCACTACTACTTAGGAGTCCTCCACTGCAGGCAATAAAGGGTTGCAAACCAAATTTGCTTATTCCATATTCTCATAATATGGCCATTACACTCATCATTGCCCAAATCTACCTCAATTTCTCTAAACCTTAGCCGCAGTATGCCAAATGTCTCGGACAGATCCCTCTTGACCACTTTCAACTAAAACTCACATTACTGATATTCGATACATTTCGTCGTCAATACCTACGCGAATGAGGTGCCCTCCATAGTATCGAGACATTCAACTTATGTCCAGAATTCCCTCACACCCTATACATGATATCTCGTCTATGTCATTCCCACTGGAGGATAGCCACACTATGGAAGTTCCCCCTATCACCTCCCCAGATCCCCTGTATTCTCTCATTTTCCACTGCAACGAAGATATCTTGGAGGAATTGACTACCCATTATTTCCCTTGGAACACACTCCATCATCGAGTCCTTTTCCTCTCATAAGAGGTCTTTCACCCACCTGATCGCTAACCCCAAGCTCCTATAATCTTCCAAATCACCTCACAACACTCTCACCAGGTCACCAATAGTGTCAGTGCAAATGAGGTAGCATTGTGGGCCCACTATCTATATATAGTGCCTCTTGCCAAACTTCCACACTCAGTTATAGCATCCCAAATCCTCTATTTCCCAATCCGTTCTTAGCCACGAGATCATGGTACCGCCATATACACAGTCACATTCATTGGGTCATCATCTAAAATTGGCCCCATGGTAGCACTTTTCTCATGTCACATCCAGGTACACATGCTTATGTTCAAAATTATCATATATCTGTTATATGTTATGTATCATCAGATATTGTTCACGTCGTGTATTTGGTTTTTATGTGTGTAGGTACTTGATCATCACAAACGACACAACCCCTTCAGGTATATATTCAAAATTGGCATGTAATTTTTCCCTCTGAAAATCAATTGCATCTCCCAGTCACACCCTCCGATGTTCACCTTTAGGGTCCTTACATTCAGCTCTGCAGTACCATCACCTCTCCTTCATTTTGGTACTGTCACCCGGTAGCACTCTCCCCCACATGAGTTGTCCCATTCATAGTTCCCCTTGGCAACTTTAAACTCATGCTTCTTTCACTCCCTAAGGATGGGAGTCCCGATCATCTTTTGCACTTCTGAGAATAAGCCACATACTTCTTCTCATTATACTGCTAGCTTTCCCAATGGCCTCCCAAGTTATCTCATCTTAGTTCTATTGAATGCACCTCTGCAGTATCATTAGCCCTCCATCTCATCCACCATCAGTTTTCCCATCTGCAGATTTCCCTCCATCCATTAACCTCATACAAAAACCCACTCATGGCCCCCCCACCCTCCACCAGTTCTCTTTGCAACTTGCACCCTCATCGACCAAGCCATCTTGCACTAGGGTACCCATTTCTATATTTGTACACTCATCCCAAATTATTCTTTATTTATTTGGTAATTATAAAAATCCTTTGTTTCCAGCATTTACTTAGCTTTTTGTCATCACCCCTGATGACCTTCTTTTCCCAGAAATGCAACCCATGTCTCCTTTGGTTTGGGCATCCACTCTTGTTTTTTCATTCCAACATGATTCACGAACCACAAGTATCTGAAAATCCATGTACCCCTGATCTCTAATTTTTTCCACTTTGTCAAGCCTCTGACACAATTTAACCCCATATCCAGTCGTCCCCCTAATAGTAGATATAATTTTACGGTTGCTGCCAATCGTCCTTTGAAATTCCCCAGCCAAGGGCAGTCTCGACTCTCATCGCATCCTGACTTCGTCCATGTTACCTATCAGTACCTGATCTCATCTCAGTGGATTTCACAGTGCCCTTTACTTCTCGAAGTCACGTCTCCCTTTCTGTCGACATCAATACAGTTTCCAGAAGGGAAGTAGTATCTTGACTCTCATTACCTTTACAATGAGGATTCTTGGATGACACAAAGAGAATCATCATTTCTCTTTGATTCCATTAACCCCCATAACATTCGACTTTAACAAAATCACATGTGATGGTGGGTCTTACTATGCGGCTATTGCAGTTGTTTTATACCATTCAAAGACCTTTGAATTTGTTAGGCCATCAATACCTACGAGTCATCGACACTTCTTATAGGCATCCTTACCTCATTTCAAAGTATGCTCACCATTTAGAATTGTCATCTTCCGTTATCAACCGCCCCAGAGGGTGCTGCATCTATCTACATCAGCATACATCTTCAATTACTGTCTTACATTTTGGGCTGCATGGCACGAGCATGGGACATTCCCACCTCGTTTGTATACAACTTTTATTTTTTTTCCCTAGAGAAATATTTGGGTCCCATAGTTTCCCATCTCCTTCCAATGGATCTCTCTTGCAGTTCCTCTCATCACTCTTCATTACAATGGCACTCTCAGTAGAAGAAACATCGATGTAGTTTGGCTATACGTATTCTCCTAACCTCACACATTAGGGGGAATCTGTTATCACTGAAATTTCATCCGCAACATTGCACGCAAATGGTTACATAAATACAACAATGCCAACAACAATTATTTCACCTACAACACTAAAATGCATTTCAAAAGGCAAAAACTATACAATTGGGAAAAAATTGACATGCAAAAAATCACTAAAGGAAGCGCATCCACAGTGCGTGGACCAACAAATCCCTCAGAGCACACAATGGACCAAATGTGTGACTGTATACGAGAAAATTTGCGCAATCATGTGAACGACGCATTTATGGTTCTTGTCGGCCCCCCAACCACTTATGGACCAACTCCCAACCTGATTTGACCTCCATATCTGAGAGAAATCCAAATGGGGGGATGGTCAAGGACCAAAGGGTGCCCTAAAAGGCCCCTTGTTCACACCAAGAACCAGTTATATTTTTCCTTGAAGAAATGTTATAAATGAAATCCATGGGTGCACTAAGAAACCAAGATCTTTATAGTATTGTTATCTTGCCTCAATTCTCCCTTGAGAATCCTCTTTTCTCCATGGAGTATTCAAGCATCATTGCAATAGTCCATTCCACTCACCTCTTGAGGGAATAGGCATTGATTTTCTTCATCATTTTCCATTTTTCTTCCATTGTAAGAAGATCTCTCCATTAGGGAACTCAAGAGCCCTCCCAAGGAGGAAGAGGGGACCCATAAGTCCTCATTTTTCTCTACGGTGTTTTGTCAACTAATATAGTTATCCATTGGTGGCATAATCTTGGTCATTGGTTGATTGTTTATGGTTATAAGTTTCTTATGCATTCTAGTTTTTATTTTCTTAGTTGTTTTAGTTTGTTTATTTGTTTATTACATGTGTTTGGCTTGTTTAACCCACTCATGAACTTTTGTCTTGTCTAGCAGGCCCAACTAGGCATGCAAGTGCCATTGTTTTTCTCACCCAAGAGATGAAACGAGCACAACATTAGGGACATAACCTCCCTAATCCCTCACATATATAAAATAATATATTTCCATGTAATAAAGGCCAACATTATTTAATAAGGCAATGTGAGAAGACCTAATAGAAGATTCCTCTTCTAGAGTGATCTTCCTCTAGAATGATCTTTAGGAGATATAATTAGTATAAATAAGAGTAGGTTCATGAGAAGTTTTGTCTTTAGAATTATTGTAATAGAGGGTTTCTTTGATGGAGGTTTCCCCCTTGAACAGATAAGTGAACATTGTTTCCTATCAATAAAGGTATTATTTTGGTGTTGTGGTTTCATCCATTGTTTCGTTCCACTCTTATTCTCTACAATATTTTTGTTTTCAGCTATTATAATAGATTTGGTACCTTACAAAGTTGCACCACTTCATGACTTGTGACACTAGTTGTGACATACTTAGTCTTTGTTGTATTGCTTGATACAAAAGATTGCGTCCAGCTTATCTTGGAAATCATAATTGATTCCAAGTTGAAGCAACACCCTGAGGTGATCAATATGTCTATTTCACTCCCTTCTCAATCAGAATCTGTATATCTCTGTATCCTCACTTCATCACCAGAGACAAACCATATCCAACTATACCTTGCTTCACTGCCACCCACTGGAACTTCCTTGGATTCAACCAAATACTGGCTCAGGGTGCTCACTACAAAGAAAATATATGGCCTAGGACTAACTAGGTACATCAAGGATCCAATCAACTTCTTGTACATCGTTGGATCCACCAAATCTAAATCTGAAGTGGAATCACTCAAATTCTTCATATTTTTCACCATAGGTGTAGTCATGGACTTGCAGTCCATGATATCGAATCTCATCAGTATCCCGTGAGTGAGGAAGATCTCATCCAATCTCATCGTACCTCTAATCCCAAGAGTACATCTGGCCAGGATCCTCCATCTCGAACTTTGAGGCCAAATTCCTTTGTCACCATATTAATTCTTGTTTTCCATTTTGCCTCACTGGCTGCTCCCTTTATGAATGAGACACAATCCATATCCAGTCCTCCTGACTGGTTGCCTCCTATGTCACTATAGCAAGATAACATCTCCTAGAATCCTCTTTTCTTTTAATCTTTTGTCTGACCTCCTCAACTCATGAAACTTGTCTATTAGTCCTGGGAGATGTCTCTCTCCCTCCCAGATCTAGGGGGAACTCCTTCTGAATGAACGACTCTTCCTCTAAGTCAACTGACTCTCTCTGAGATCAATATCACTCTAAGTTTGTACATTCTTGGTTAAAACCAAACTCTTCAAGTATCCATTGATCCTGGAGTACCATGCTCCCTCTGAAACATGATTCCCTCTGAGCCTGTACAATCTCTAGAGACATCTGCTCCCTCTTCATATTTTTAAGTATGATCTCCAATGAACTATCCTAGGAGGTTGTTCCTCCCTACTGGATCTTGAGGGATGATTCACTTTGAACTATGTCTTCCTATGAACTAGTACTAGGTGGGGCCATTTGCCTCACCACTAGTGGAGCCACCTGCTCCTCCTTGCCAATATCCATGTGGAACACTCTGTATCCCACAAAAGTATCCTTCTTTTCAGAACGTTCTAAATTTGTCTTCTTCGCCTTCGGTATATGGATGTATATTGTCATGTATACAACTACATGTTTGGATAGCTTTCTCAATGTCTCAAACTAGAGACCATCTAATTTGTTTCTTCCTGCAACTACCACTATAGATCCATCTCAAATTTATCACCAGTGACCTTCCTAGAACAAGAACAATAACAAAAAACAACAGACAAGAACAATATTTTTATGATAAGGAAATAAACACAAGAATAAAAAATTGGAAACAGGAACAACACTTTTCCAGTGTTGTTTCTAATCATTCCTCCATGGTAACCTACCCAAGAAAAAGGAAACAATCAAGAACATCTCCTAGAAGAGATAAATTTCCTCTTGTAAATAAGTGCATCATTAGTACTAAACAATGAGCATTTACACAACGATCATTGTACTAACAATATTCAAAACATTTGACAGAAAAAGTACTCAGCAGTAATATAACTCTAAAGACTGATGTCCCAGTTACAATATTTATTTAAGATGCAACAATATAAAAATACCAAACTTGATATGAAAAATTGGAGTCTTTAATTGCTAGGGAGGGTACACTATTCCTCCTAATGCACTAGATCTAGGATCCCTTTTTCACTATTTGGACACATTTCATTTTTCCGAGTATATATCCTACAATCTTGCTCGTGATATAACTTATATATAGGTGCGTACCTATGAAATTTGTAGCACCATCTAAATTGTCTTCTAATATCCAGGTTTGTGCAATTGGAAACTGGAAACTGGAAAATGTAATTGGCGACTGGAAACTGCAACTATAACTGGCAACTGGAAACTACAATTGTAATTGTAATTGTAACTGCAATTGTAATTGTCAACTGCAACTACAACTGGAAACTATAATTGGAAACTGCAACTGGAAACTACAACTGCAACTGCAACTGCAACTGTGTAGTGGAAATATTTCAACCATATATGATTCCATGTTGATGTTTTATATGATTATCAATTCTTGATAGGTATTTCCTTATGATTAATAACAATATTCGCTTTCATACAACAATTATCATAGAATAACTATACACTAAAAATAACAACTATATAAATGAAACAAAAATAACAAGATCGAGAAATATTAACCATGCACAGTAGACATAAGAACACAACAAAAGAACATAAGAGTTTATCCTGGGAAACAAAAACTTGGGAGAAAAACCAACAACCTTTCTCTAGAAGAATTCAGTCTAAGATATTACCAGTACATCACCATCAATAGCCAAAATACCATACAAAGAAGATCCTCCCCAAGGCTAGCATCACCAATACCTAGATCCCCAATAATATGACCAAGAATAACTAAGAAAGAGATTCTCCAAGTGTGGCGTACTCTCCAAGATAACCGATAACCCAAAAATAGCGAAACTGCCAAAAATGCAGCTGCAACTACCTTGTGTGCACTGCAGAAGGAGCTATCTGACTGTCAAAATGAAATGAGCCAGCCCTATATTTATATTGATCTGGGTTCTAGTTTGGGTCGACTTCTTATTTCTAGGTCTTCAATTTTATTATTATTTTTCTTGTGGGGACGAATTTTCTTTCTTTGTCTTCAACTTCTTCCCTGGGCTTCTATAATGGTGTAGATGGGTCTTCTTATGCTTTCTTGTGGAGAATGACCACCTGAAGTTGCAAATATCCAACATATATACCCTATGATTATCAACTATATATTCCAATTCTATATTTACCTTTCATTCTTTGAGATAAATTTAGATTTGAGAGAGCCTCTTTATTTGTCTGGTGCCCAAGAAGTGGATCTAGGTGTTGGGACTGAAAATATCTTCGAACAATGGCTGAAATGTTCATGACCATCCCAAAAAATATTTAGAAAACCATCAATCCTAGGTTCATGTAATGATCCTTCCTCCACACCACTACTATCACCTAGCCATGGTAGGGATAAATTATCGCATCCCCAAAATTGACACTTCTTGTCACTTTTGTAGTGCCAAGGGTTGAAAGCTAGCAAATAAATGCATAAAAAACAATTGTGCAACTACAACCAAGAAACACAACTCACAAATAATAAACAACACCACTATAGCAATAGATTAATAATTCTAATAGGAAAGACTTTTCTTGTCCTTTTCTCAAGGAAATTATAAAATCTTAGAAAAATGCTTTATTTTCCCATGGTAGGCAAGGGAGCAGAACTATCTCTCAGACCTGTACTCCCTTGTACACTTGAAACCCTAATATAATGATGAACAATATATGGGTTGATACAATACAAATACAATACCATGATGGATGCTAAATAATATATCTCTATATCAATTCCCTCTTAAATGTGTGCCTAATGAGTAGTTAGGTTCCTCTAATCAAGGCACTAATCATGCATAACCACTCCATCACTCCACTTTCACAACTAATACATTAATTACAAGCCCATAATGTCATTGAGCCAAAAATTCTGTAGCAATAACCCCACCAATGTAAAATACCATTCACATAACCCAACTAACTACTCAATGCAACGAGAGCCCAACACAAATAATAGATGCACCTAACTTAATCTATGCACTCATGCATATAAGTGGAACACCTAACATAAGTGATGGAATAATGCACATAATTGATACTCATGTACATAAAGCACTCATTTAACATAAATAATTCACTCACACACATTAGAAACACATTTAACATAAGAAACACCCTCACACACATAGGTGACACATCGACCAAAATTAGTGACACATTGACACATAATAAATGCACTCACACACATAAGCAATAGGCACAATCACACATAAACCTCAGACCCACAAACAATGAATGCACTCACACACATGAGCAATGCATGCACTCACATAAAATAAACACACACACACACACACACACACACACACACACACACACACACAAGCGACACCCTTACACATAAGTAACATGTTGGCACACCTAATCCAGACACCTACATAATCGAGAGAATCCTAACCCACACACCTACATAAGTGATAGACTCAAACACTCGTATAAGAATTGACATACTTACTTGGCCACATAAGTGATACTCTCACATGTAAATGACATATTCACACCAATAAGAGACACACTTAGACACAAAATTGACACTCCAATACATAAGTGATGTACTCACACACAAAAACAATACACGCTCACCCACACCCACACCCACATAAACAACAAACTCATTGATTTAATCCACATCTACATAAGTGACACATTTAATAACCCATATAAGTGATGCACTAAATCACATAACCCACACAACTTCACAACCAACAAACTAACACAGCCACATAAGATATGCAATCACACAAACCCACTTAAACAACATGCACACACCTAACCAAACCACCCATAAAGAAGCACACTTAAACACTAAAGAAACCTCTTAAACACATAAGTAATGCACTCACACACACAAATAACACAATCTCTAAAAAAATATATATATGTTGTCATTATCATTTATTCTCTAAACCCTCAATGCAATCCAATTTATTTTTTAATAAATAACAATGAAAACAAAAAAAAACTCCATACCAACACATCATAAACTCATACCACATCACAATAAAAGACAATAATATAAAAATAATAAAAAAGATTACACAAATCACTAATTTTTTTCTCCTCCACATTCCTAAATAACTAAATGAAAATATGCAAATTTAAATTATTTTCTATAACGATATATATATATATATATATATATATATATATATATATATATATATATATAAGTTTGACATATTACCAATAACTATAACTCTAACTCACTTTCTAAGTTTCTTAATAAACTTAAATCAATTTTACTCCTTTTTAAATTAATTAAAATCATTTGCAACCGAGTGATTTTCTTCCATATGTGGAATTATGACTCCAAATTTTACATTCACCCGATGACCCACTTTATACCAAGTACTTATTCTAAATTACTAAAAATTTGTAACATAATTTACTTCACATCATTCAATTCGAAATCTAATCATACATTCAAGCAAAAACAAAATATATAATTATAATTGGAAAATTCTTCTTCATGAAATGGTTTGAAATGGTTGTACACACCTATCGTGATAGATGATCTTAATAATTACATGCTTCTTTCATGGGAACAAAGTGTCCTTTCAAGGACCAACTTTTCCCTCATGAACATTTCTTGAGTTGCCCTCAAATCTTTTGTGGGGCCTCTAAATTAAAGATTGTTTCTTTTATTTGAGATCTCCTACTTGATTCACTTATCAAGGTGCATGCAATAGGTCAATGACACTTATCATCCCTATATATTAAATCTTTTCTTCCCATGGAGTATGCATCATGCCTCCCTAAAATCTGATTAAACAATGAATCTCCTTGTCAATTAGAGTTTGACATAAATAATTTTATATCACGTTGCATCGTGGTCGTTTGAACATAAGTCAAGATATATTCTAGAATATATAGAAAAAATT